>JBBPCZ010000136.1:10338434-10350058 GCA_037974445.1 Brycinus macrolepidotus
CTCTCGCTCGCACACACACACACACACACACACACACACACACACACACACACACACACACACACACACACACACACTGACCCACCATAATCAGCCATGATTAGTTTTCTGCAGACCCAGTTAGGCTGTCTTAAGTCTGATAAAATTAGCTCAGTGATTGAACTGACAGAGCGAGAGAGAAGAGTCTGATGTAAGATGGAAGAGAGGGACATACGAGCAGGAGAGAGAGAGAGAAACAGAGAGGAGAGAGAGAGAGAGAAAGCTTAAGACTGACTCTCTGGGTCTGAGCTGTCTGAGATGCCAGCACTGAGAGGTAGTGTGTGTAACGCTGGGCGTGTCCGTGCATGGCCTCAGCAATGAGGAACATGCCAGGCTGAGGTACCCTCTCCCCTTCTCTCTCTTTTGCACCCTTCCTCATTCACCCAGTCTCTCTCTGTCATGCACACACACACAGACGCACACACTACTGGAGCTAAATTAAAAAAATCCATGCTCCCAGTGGCCAGTCAATATCTCATTAAACAGTCGACTTGCCCATGCTGGCAGGTAATGCATTTCATAGCGCTGACACATACTCACATACACCCTGCCCGTCTCTCTCACACACACACACACACACACACACACACACACACACACACAGACACACAGACACACACCCACGTCACACACTCTAATAATGCGTGGAAATGGCACTCAGTTATCCTCAGCGAGTTGTTATGAAGTAGTACAGTCACTGAACTGTGTGTGTGTGTGTGTGTGTGTGTGTGTGTGTGTGTGTGTGTGCCCTCCATCTAGGTCTCTCATTCTTAAGCAGAGTGCACTTTTCTCCACACTGGATTGAAAGCACTGCACTGTGCTGTGCTTTGGCACTAACAGACAGAGACAGTGACCAGTGGAAATACTTGCTCTATACTGCTGGAGAGAGAAAGTGATGATAATGTAAATCACAATAACATGGTCACACTCTGGCAGCCCATTTTATGACATAACGAAAAAAAAAACTAGACCTGGCGTGGGAAGCTTCTATTCAATACCTCAGTTAGTCAATGAGCGAACCTAAGCTTTACCCTGTTCAGTCTGGAACCATTACAGAAATATCCTGGTTAACACACATCCTCTCCAACCAGTAATCTGGCCCTTTATTTTTAACCCTCACCTCTGGGCTTTGTTTTCCTTTCCTCTAATGTGTGGCCATTCTGCCTGGGCTCGCTCTGTCCTCTGTGCCTAACTGGATAATAGCCAATCTTGTTAACCTGTACTGTGGTATGGTGAAGCCCTGTGAATCCAGCCTGAGAGAGCGAGAGTATGAGAAGAGAAAGAGAAAGAAGGAGAAAGGCAGACCACTAATGTTTGCCTCGGCATGCAAATGCCAATTTGTTTGACTTTGTTTGTGATGTCTACGCACAATCAATTCTTGTCTGGTGAACACACAAAATACGCAGTATGCAAGTTAAAAAGCAGCACTCCTGTGCTTTCCGTGCGTTCTGCATGGCACAACGGCTAAAACCTCTCCAGAGGCATTTCAAACCTTGGTGGATACATTTCCCGGAAGTTTATCGAAGGGTTAACTGTAACACAGATGAAACGCACTTTATTTTATTTTTTTCAGACTCTGTCTTCAGCACATCAAACGTCTTTTTATAATTATGTAATTAATATTTGGAGTTTTCATCTTAATTGTGCTGAGTAGGCTGGCTAATTTGCATGGGGTAATGAGGGGGATGTTTCCATTACAGGTAATTAGGGGCTTGAGAGGCAGCAGTGTGGTTAGGAGGCTGGAGGCAGGGAAAAAGAATGAGAACGAAAGAACAAGAAAGGAAAAAAGGAGAACGACTTCATGCAAATGTAGACAGACTGTGTGTGTGTTGGGGGGGGTTGGGGGGGCTGGGTGATGGACTCCTGAGAGTCTCCAATCACACACCTACGAAAATAGAGAAAAGCTATCCGCTGATCGTCAAAGATGCAGCGACAGTGCCACTGTAGCGAAACAAAATTAAAACAAAACGTCTAAGCCCTTAAACTCCAAAGACACTCCGGTAGGGCCAGACTTTTCTTCCTCATTATTACATACCTTACATAATGAGCACCGTCCATAGCGCTTATCGAACAATTTATAGCAGTTTGTGGCTGATGTATTTCAGATTAAAGAAACGCTTGAGTGCCTCATCTGTAGCATGCAGCCAATTACCACAGACGATAATTGCCCTGAAAACAACTGAAACAGGTGATGAGGCGATTGCCCGTTGGCTTCTATTATATATACTGTGCATCGATGGAGTTTCTGTTCCTTTCAAAGTAAGGGGAAATTATTGTTTCTTCTAATACACTGTATGATGCAGATGAGGCACGTATTGATAAGGCTTAAAAGCACTAAAAGTGTTCTTTTAGTAAATGAACAATAGCAGAGTTTAAAGGGTTAATTTTCCTTGGCAAGAAACAGAAGTCAGCAGAAGAAAATGCTCATTCTGAGAGCTGCAATAAGAGTGTGAGCAGGCTTTATGTGGTGTAAAAGCTGTGGAAAGTGTGAGATGAGAGACATACAGTGTTGTGTTCTTCCAGGCTCCTGCATTCAGCTCTATTTTCAGCCAGCCAGCCTCTCCAATGCAACCCACACATTAGACCCTGGGTCAGGGGCTATCTTTTACACCTGCTCCATCATGCCACTCGCTGTGGAGCGAACACACACACACACACACACATACACTTCCTTGATAGCTGTGCACTATACACAAGCCCACACGCAAAAATGCGCACACACACACACACACACACACACACACACACGAACACACACACACGAACACACACACACACACACACACAGTGCCGTCTGCAGAGGTATGAAAAAGCAGGTACAAAACCAACACTTCCCTGCACTGACAGGTTCCAAACCACACAGCTCTGAGTAAGCTTTGAACTGTATAGGCACACTGGCTCAGAATGTCTTTGCGTTTCGCGCAAACAAATGACACAAAATTATTTTTAAAACAAGCAAACCCACTGTGATTACCCAAACCTGACAGATCAGTGCACATCCTGCCTTGAACAGAAGATAATGCGCAAAATTATATGCATAATACAAACATCCATACAGCCAGGAGAGGAATGCGTTGAGCGCTGGGAGTCACGCTCTACAATAATGTGAATGTATCGCTCAAATAAAGAAATGGGATGTGAAGTGAAAAAGGAGAACTCTCTCAGCTCTGTATAGATGGGGGAGGGCATAAAGAGCCAAGTTAGCTGGCTATCTGCTAACACTCAATCACTGTTTCCATTCCCGCCACTTCTCACCTAATGCAAAATGACAGCTGCCTGTGTCCTTCTCCACAGACGTGTGTGTGAGTGAGTATGAACAGAAAGGAGGAGAGGGGAGTTATGCATGAAATCTTGGACTGTATGCATGAAATATATTTACTGTATACAATGCTGTATTGCAGAAAAAGAGAATTTGTGAGCGAGAGAGATACAAAGGCAATCAGGAGAGATTTCATTACAAACTTACAATAAAAAAAAGTGTAACATCAAATGTAAGTTAATGTTACTGCTTAGCCTGCTGGGCCCAATAGGAGTGCATTTATGTGAGAGAGAGAGAGAGAGAGTGTGTGTGTGTGTGTGTGTGTGTGTGTGTGTGTAAGTGAGTGAGTGTGTGATGGTGGAGGCTGGGGGGCGAGCAGCATTAGAGATGCAGGATCAACATCAGTGTGTTGGGGCAGCACTCGCCCTGCTCTCGTGGCCATTCATGCTCACCCGCCAGCCAAAAAATAGGTCAGTGGAACACAACTCACATCAACATCAACCCAAACCTCTTCCAGCCAACACACGCTCCCTCACACACTTACACATACATGCTCCTCTGCTCTGGTCACAGTTTAAAAGGAGTCTCCTCAACATCTTGTTTACACCCACTTATTACCCCTCTTAAAAGTTTCCCTCCATGCATGTGGCTGATGCTCATAACAGCTATATCTATATCTATCTATATATCTATGTCTATCTATCTATCTCTCTCTCTCTCTCTCTCTATATATATATATATATATATATACAGAGAGAGAGAATATATAGAAATGGGTATTAATATAATCATACAACCAGTCACACTTAAGGACATACCAGTATCTATACGCTGAACATATATATATATATATATATATACTGAACAGATCAACATTTGGGTCTTTTATTAGGGATGAGGAGGGTGTGGGTCAGTGATGAGCTTTGTCATCCGTATAAAAAGAGTTAGCTCTCTTTTTCTGATCTCGTGCAAAGAGATCTATTGCTTCAGCTTAACCCTCCAGTAACAAACAGGTTCTCAACCAAGAGGCTCTCTCACTCGCTTTCCCATGCACAAATGTGTACACACACACGCACGCACGCACGCCCACACACCTCTCAGACAAGTCTCTGCACAGGAGAGAGTTGGCGGACTGTGGACAGCATCAGCTCTACTTGTCATGTAGGATGGTATCTAAACGCCAGCATGCAATATTCCTCTTACCTTTCATCGCTGAAATCACAAAATACATCATTAAGCTCGGGGGTCCATAGGCGAGCAGCAGGCGCGGCGCGAGCGAGAGCCTCCCCCTGCTGATGGAGCAGCAGCTGGCCAGAACAGCTCTGCCGCTCCGGCTCCCTCTCCCACCACACCACACTCCATGTGACTGTGACGTAGGCCTGAGATCCCGCCCACCGGCCCCTGACTGACACCGCAGGCAGCCAATGGGGAGTGAGAGACCGCCTCTGACTGACTGGAGGGCAGAGTGGTGACTCCAGAGCAGTAGAGGATGTTTTCACTGTCTCTCTCTCTCTCTCTCTCTGTGTGTGTGTGTGTGTGTGTGTGTGTGTGTGAGAGAGAGAGAAATAAAACCATAACTGTAACAGCCCAGCAGTATTTATGCCTCATGCAGAGTCTCACAGTGGATAAGAAAAATGAGCAAAAGAAAGAAAAAAAGAAGAGAGCAGAGAAGCAGAACAATAAAGAAAAGATGAGTGAGAAAAAGAAAATTAAATGTGAGAGAAAAGGAGATTGTGGAGGAGAGAGCAATAGTTGAGGAGAGGTGCACCAGGATCTTTCACTCTCTCTCTGGTCCTGTTGATGTTAATGAACAGGACTAGCTGTTTCCAGTGTGTGTGTGTGTGTGTGTGTGAGTGAGAGACAGAGAGAGGGAGAGAGAGAGAAAGAGAAGAAGAGAGAGAGGGAGAGATGCTGGCTGCTCCTCTGACCTCCCTCTGGCAGGCTGGTTTCACTCTCTCCTCTTCTCCTTTCCTGCCTGCTGGCAGTGGGGTTCGCTCTGGCTGCCCCAGCAGCTGAGCTCCAGCAGATAGCAGAGTGGGGGCTGGGGGGCACTGATCCTATCCACCCCACAACAACTGTCTGATGAGTTTCACTATCAAGTCAACCTTTTCATTTTCTCTCCCTCCATAACTTCATCTGAAATCCGCACACACCCCACCCACCCCCTCTCCAATAATCTGCTCAGCCTCCTAACCCGTTGGCTTTTCTTGACTCTGAAAAAGAGGAGCGACATCACTTACTTAATCTTACAGATCGAAACCTACCATATTTGTTGGGCATGACAAATGGTAAAATAAAAATAAAACCACAAAGTTTGTTTAGAGCCACATACCTACAGCCAGGGGTACAAATTTGGGCTGACAAGTGGGGTGGGGGGTGTCTGTGGTTAGAGTTACAACACTGTCAGGATATCTTATGCTTTATATGTCAATATTAAAACACAAAAACAAACATTATTAAAAGGAATAATATCATGTCTTTTCTGAAATATACTCAGTAAAGATATTCACAGTACCTCAGTAATACTAAATGTGATAAAAAGAACAACGTGAAAGGACTATTAACTGTTACGACTTAAGTCAATAAATGAGCACAGTCCAGTAAATATGGATGTATAATATACAGGCAGGGCACGTTAGTGCGTCTTTACTTATGTATTAACTACTTACTAAAAGACATTGAGATGAATTTCCTACAACCAAACAGAATTAGCAATTGTGATTTAAAATATGAAAATACTAGCAACTATCCAACTTCTTTTGCACAACACACTTTGTGAACTCTATAGGCTGAATAACAGTGGCAAAGAGAAGAGGCAGAAATTCATTCTCATATGAGGTAACTGAAGAGATGGCAGACTTTTAAACTGTAGTCTAGACAATAATCACTTAATGCTGATACAAATAAAAGGTAGGCCCATTTCACTTCGTACCTTTGCATGAGTGACACAGAAAATTTCACTTTTCATTTTGCCGTTTGTGTTGTTCACAGGGCCTGCCCGGCATCTAAAGACCAGTCACAGAGCCTAATCTCAACAAAAAGCAGAGAAATAAGTCATGTCAGCTAATGAAGTCAAACAAAAATGAATAAAAATATGGAAGTGTCAGTTCTTACAGTTCATGAAAGCTAGTGTAAGAATACTAGTTGACAATGTCACCCTACATAGATGTTGATCTACAGGCTTGAAATGATTGCTCCGGCAGAAAAAAACGTAATCTTTTATGAAGGATCTTTTTTATTAGGTAAAGTAAGTGATATGACTAGCCATTTGGGAAAATGACGCCTGTAAAACTTGCTTACAAGTAGTGACAATTTCTGGATTAAAGCACAATGTTCCTCTAACTCTGTATGTATGAATGGCCAGCGTGTGCAAGCTGTAGCTGTCACATATCTCACGTCACTCCTGCCAAACAGAGGTACTATGCCCAGTGTGTAACAAGAAAAGGAACCTTTTTTTTAGTCAGACCTCAGTGTGCCCACTGAATGTTTTCAACCACACTTGCTCTTTATTGTGGTGTAGGAGATCTAATGAAAAAAATCACCCTCAAATAAATGTTACCTTAATACAGTCTATGAACTATCCCTCAGATTTATTTCATGCAACTTCAAAAACAGGAAGGGGAGACATGTCCCCTCCCTAGGCCCCTTTCATTTTGTGCTGGTACCTCCAGCACCAAAGAAAAACAATGCAAGTGTAAGGGCCAAAAATGACCAAAAGATTATAATCTATCATGTGACGAATTAGAAGCAGCAAAAATTAGCTTATGTGATGTCAACAATAATCCATCATTCAACACTGAATAAAAAAAAACCTGACACATTGATTAGCAAATTAGCTAGATTCTAGCAGAAACCGTCCATCAGCATCGTCCAGGCTGGGGATGTGCTGTGAGGCAAACTAGAGGACGTACACTTAAAAAAGGAGGCTTCTTGGCTTTTTTTGTAGGAAATGTCTTTTCAGTATAAAATCTTCTTACCGTGTGAAAGCTCTTTTAACTTTATAAAGGTTCTGTACACATACACATGTTCCACTAATTAAAACCCATTATTTGGACAACAGTGCAGGACAAAAACACTGTAAAGGGTTAAATTAGTTTCTGTTTGGGGGGGGGGGGGGGGTGCTATGAAGCTCCTACTCTTGCTAATACTCACACACTGTTACTGTTTGCTAGAGTTCGGGACCATATTATTATTTTATCAGTGATCTCACTAATGATGTGTCCAGAATTACAAACACATACTACTAATTACTACTAATACTATGGCTGCTAATAACAACAGCAACAACATTTTTTGGACATTTTTAGACATACCCTAACAGTACACAGTAAACAGTGATGGTTAATGAATAAAATAACAAAAGAACAATAATAACATAATAGAAGTGGTGCTTATATTGTACTGTGATCTATAATTTACCATAAAAAGTATAATTAATGTAGTAATAAAACAGAAACTGTAAATATTACACAAAGTTTACCATCCAATGCTGTGGCCTCTATAGCCATTTAGTTTTACCTGATTGAATGAGAGTGAGAGCAAAGCACAGCTATCCTAGAAATAGTTCATGTTTACACAGGATATCACATCTTCCTAAATGTTTAAAAGTTCAGTTATGTTCACATGTGGAAGTACTAGTGTTTTGAGATGGTTTACATAAAATAAGTCAATACATTTTACACTGGTACTAAAAGAATCTTTACTATCACTGGGGGCAGGCCTAACTCACACATGGCTCTTTATAACCATCTACCAATAGTTTCTTTAGGGAACTAAAAGAGATTCTTTTTGGAAGCTGTATTATTAGGAGTGTACTGTGTCAGGCTGTGTGTCTGTTGACCACAAAGGCGCTGTGCTCTTTAGGCGAGTGCTGGGGTTCGACTGGCAGCTCTGCAGCGCTGCTGTTCTTGTGGTCGGCAGAGGACTGCAGAGGGGTGCAGCAGCATCAATGATTCAAACAGAAGCCGCTGAGAGAAAAAGCTTACAAAACAGCATGCTGTAGCGTCCTGGCTGAAGAACATAGCTGTGTGTATGTGTAGGCTAAAAAAGTCACCAGTGCACAGACACACACACATGTACACACACACACACACACACACACACACACACACACACACACACACACACACACACACGCACACACACACAGACCCCAGTAAGATGACCTTAGAGTAGACTAATTTGTTGGTTATCTGTAACGTTGAAAAAATTTACATGTCTGTGGCTCTGAGACAAAGACAAAAAGAGTGATAGATAAAAGTGGAACACTTAGGTTTGTATGTATCTGTGAAAGTGTGTGTGTGTGTGTGTGTGTATGTGTGTGTGTGTGTGTTTTTTTTTTGTGTGTTTGCGCAAATACAGCCCATGTTGATGGAAACGCATTCCAAGTAACACCACAAGCACATGTCAGCATAACTGATTTCTCAGTATTGAGCAGGACAGGCACCGCCACAGATTAATCACATACATTTATAGGCTCCATTTCACCATTTTTAATAAAAGAGTTTAACCTAGAATGTAAATCCTGCTAAAGCTTGTAACATGCAAAAATTGTAAAATGCTCTCTCCCATCCAAATATAGAAGCTAAGAATAATGCCTGTTTTGTATTCATTATTTACGTGATGTCAGTAGCAGTATGATGCTACAAGAAGATACTCATTTTTTTTAGATGTGTCAGAATGAGCTATAGAAGATACTATAATGACTGAGAATGCTGTTCAGCCTTGGCAATTAATTATGAGTGCTGTTGGTATGTAAACTCACACACAAAAAAAAAAAAAACAAGAAAAATGAGGATATGGCCCATTAGTATTACCTATAGGATACATGGCTGCCAGACTGATATATACAGACATCTCTGTAAAGTCCAGCATGTAAATGAAAGCATTTATATATACAGTATAAGCTTTATATTTTGCTGTTAGTGGAGAGTTCTTTCTCTGTCTCTGCCTCTCTCTCTCTCTCTCTCTCTCTCTCTCTCTCTCTCTGTGCATCTGTGTGTGTGAAAGAGTGAAAGGGGCTGCCACAATCAGTCCAAGAATGAACTGGTGTTAATGAGTACAGCTGCTGCCAGCCTGGTTTTATCCGTCCCTACCTATAATAATGTGCTGTTTTTAAAGGGGATATAACAAACAAAACCCATCTTCCTTGCCAGTTCATATGTATGTTACTTTTCACCAAATCTGCTGTCTGAGTAATCATGAAATGTGATGTCTCTGCCATTTTGTTGTATTTCCCTTCAATGGAAAGCATGTCATTCAACAGGCTGGGTTTACTGATGGATGCTGTATGACATCGAGCATGTCCCTCTCACTCAAATAAACATGCCCACTAAGCCCGCCTTCATACTTTTACCATCACAGCTGCTGTTTTGTGTACACAGATGTCTCTGACAGAAATGACATTTTAAAACATGGATGTCACATAACACAAATATTACACTTCTGTGTTATGGACTGATTCAGATTTTCACTGATATTAACAGGCTTTCTGTGGACTAAGTGGACCACATTGTATCCTAACTAGAGTAAGGTGCATTAACAAGATCAATACAGTTCAAAGACATATAGGAAAGTCTGTCCAATTTGCTGCAAACTTAGTGATGCCCTCCTAGTTACTTCCAGCCATACAAGATCAATCTCTTATTTCTTGAACGGGGAGAGAACTACAAGGATAGAAAGCCGTTTTAATTCTGGGCGCTGGAACCCACCCATCAGTGTGCCCATTGGTAAATTCAGGAAAACACATAAATAGTTTGGTTAAAAACTAAACTACATCAAAAGATTTGGTTAAAAAAATTAAAACTATATGTTTTTTTCAGGTTGTTCCATCTGCTATGCATGTCTGCATAAAAAGCATGGCTATTCCATTTTACACTATTACCAATAAGTTGATTGTCTCTTTTTCCTGAAGATTTCCAGAAATACAGTCACCATGTTGAGCATTACAAGCTGTCCCATTCATTTGTCAGCCAGTCTCCTCCTCTTTTATAATGTCACTGGAAACCAAAGCACGGAACATCCAACTGCTAGGAACATCTAAAGCAAGGAAAATCTCCTGCAAGCTTATGTCTGCATTTAATTTGCAAGGCTACTGTGAAAGGCAAATATATTTGCCCCCTTCATGCTAACACTAAAAGCACAATTAGCAGGCTAGTAGAAATGATTATTATCTTAGAGGTGATGGGTAAACAGAAGCCTTATTATAAAGAAAATTGAAAGGTTTCTCAAGCTTTGCTGTGTAATTAAACACTTATCTCTATACTGTGCTCTGCTCCAGCCATTGTTGAGTTCTCAACAGCACAGTGACCACCGTTTACTGTGCACAGTCTACTGAGACAACAGGTGAGAGAAGTGGTCATTATTATACTAACTCAGCACCCAGAGTATACTTGCTTATGTGGTTTCTGATGCTGTATCACCCACTGTTATCTATTAAAATGGACAAAAGTAATCTGTAAAACCCTGAATTTTGTCTGTACTTTTGTGCATGGCTTTGTTGATCACCAACATTTGGCATAAGAGAAATAAAAGTGTACATTTGATGTACTGCTTCAAAACCCGACTGTTAAAATTCTTTGCATTTGTGTGGTGATGTGTGCACAGCCATGTACACCTGATGTTTTTAAACCATATTCCTGTTACAATTCAATGGTGAAAGTAGGATGGGGTGTAAAAACTCATCTCCCTGTCTTTACACATTCTGATGTGCTATGTTTCGGTTGTTAATTTGATTCACTTTATAAGTGCTCTTACATAAGTCATTCCTGGTAAGGACATATGCTAAATATTATATTATATTACATTATATTATTATATTATGATATAATATCCCCACTAGGCACACATGTATGCATTTTTATCCAGCATTTCTTGCAGTGTAGAGGCGGACATTTCGTGTAGGTCCACTGCCTCTGACCCCAGTGTGTTCTGCAGTTCAGAGTGGGCTAAAGGTGGGCTGACTCCTCCGTCTTTGTGGATAAATGCCGGCCCCAGTAAAGTGTCTGCAGCTCCTGTTCTGATTAATTCGAGCCAATGTATTTATTGTAAACAAGCCCTGTGGGATGGAATTCAATTGAGAGGAGATGCAGAGCATCCACCGGAGCCCCGGAGGAGAGAGCAGAGGACCGCAGCCGATAATGGTCTCATTAGCAGTCTGTCAGTAGCCATCCCACGCACGGCCTAAGCACACACACACACACACAGCTGATCCTCCACTGTAACACAGCCCCACAGAGAGAGAAAACAAGAGACAGAGAGAGAAACAGAGAGAGAGAGAGAGAGAGAGAGAGAGAGAGAGAGAGAGAGAGAGAGAGAGAGAGAGAGA
>JBBPCZ010000136.1:10359556-10390429 GCA_037974445.1 Brycinus macrolepidotus
CACACACACACACACACACACACACACACACACACACACATACACACACACACACACACACACACACATGCACACACACACACACACATGCACACACACTTTCAACATTCTCTAACAGCTTTTTGTCAACACGCTCCTCCATCCACACACAAACAGATACAGAACTCCTCAGTTTCCTTTTTGAGGGCTTTTTTGGAGCGTTTCCTAAAGCAACAATCAGATCAGCAGAGAATTATCACTGTGAAAATTAGACTTTTACATAGTTTATCCAACAGTATTACATCTGAATAATTTAGAAATTTTTGCATGATAATTATCAGCTTCATTATTTAGGCAGCCCATAATTGTCTGCACTTTTATAGTTATTGCTGCTTTAAATCGCACACTGGAATCTTTTTTTGATGAGGAATAATAATGGAGCATCAGAGACTGCCTGATGAGCTCAATATGATTTCTTTTTTTATATCAGTTACTCTGAAGTTAGACATAAAAATCAACCCCATGGAGCTCCAAGATCAAAAATACAGTAGATTTGTGTGCATATGTGACCATGCATAGATGTTTTGCTTTGTTGTCCTCAGTATGACATGAATGCTAAAGTCTTCTGTCAGTGTGAAGACAATTAGGTCTCTATGAAGAAAACTGTATGTTTTCTATTAAAACTGAGGCAATATTTGAAAAGTTGAGGTAAGGTAAGTGCATGTTTTGGCACAGGGGCAAGAAAATGTATTTGAACAAATCTGAACAAAGTTCAGTGGTAAAATCTAATGAAAACGGTATTAGAAACAATTTAATTTTGTGTGTATATGTGTCCCTGTACACATGCTTTGCATTTCTGTCCTCAATGTGATAGGCAAAACATGAGAATCCTGACATTATGAAGGCAGTTTAAGACTTTTATATTGAAGGATTTTGTTCAAGGTTGCAGGTGCAGAAATATTTAGTTACACTAATGTGGTTCAAAGGAAAAGCCTCATGAAGACAGTTCTAGAAAGAGTGTGTGCGTGTGTGTGTGAGTTTGGTCTGCAGGCGCTGCAGAGATGCGCACCGGAGGCACTCTAATGATGGCACAAGGACATTTCTTCAGCGGCGTCTTAAACGTCAGCAGTCAGCAGCCGTCAGTGGCGCTCATATCCGCAGGAGCCTCATGACCTCCGCCTCTGTCCTGATCCATGAATCAAAGCCCTCTCCGCTCATGCTGACACGCGGCACTCCTGGGCCGCCGGACGGCCAGGCGGGACAGGAAAGTGATGAGACACAGAGAAAGCAGAGAGTGACTGATAACCTGTGCCAGCTTCTCCAAGGCCACAGCGCTTCTCAGCCTGGCCAAACACAAAACACAGCCACTCCAATGCCACAGCAGAGGAAGGCCAGACCGATTCATCATTTGGCCAATAAAAACGGCCGATATAAAGGTTCCACAGATTCATCAACATCAACAGGAAAATCACTGATAAAGCAGCCTTCCCAGCACTATATTTATGGGGTTTTATTAACACATTTTATTTATTGAAATATTCTCACACCAATGTAACCTTATAAATTCACAGTTTTTCAAAAAACGAGTTACTTTTTCTGAAGAAAATTCCAGTCTATACAAAGACTGCTAAGGACTGCATGTTAACTTTACAATTTTATACTAATCCTTATAACAAATAGTTATTTTAACATATTATAATTATACCAGACATTATACAACAGTTACGTCTGATGGCACAATCTCATTGGTGGAGGAGTGCTCTACCCATGTTGTTCTTTGATACAGCATATATTTTACAATAACTATCATTTTGCTGAGCACCTGTATTGACTCACATGGTTCATAACAATGTGGTTGTTTTGTACGTTAGCACTGATTTGATAAATAATGCATTCAATCATTTTGAAAAGATAGCAATTAAGCTGCAGTCAATTTGGTCAAATTCTGATAAAAAATTTCAATTTGAAGAATTTTAGAAAAATTTTGAAAATTAAGAAATGTAACACATTGATTTTTCCTGATATGATTATTAGGCATTGTGATGTCCTGCACAGTAGTGCAAGTCAGTGCTAATCACAGTATACATGTTACTTCAGATATGACCACTGTAGCTACCTCCTCAACTACGCTCCCCCTCTCACTACACATATATATCTCTTCTGTCACCTGAGACAACCAGCAGAAGAGAGAACTATCCCGGCAGATTGGGCACCTTATTTTAGCAGCCATGTGTATGCGTGATGCATGCGTCTCTGGCTGTCGCTGGGGCGCTCTGACAGCACTTCACAACAAGTCCTTTAAGGTCGGGTAGAGACACAAAGGGACAGACAGACAGGAGAAGAGCTGACGAAGCTGAAGTCTCACACAAAAGCGCCTGGGCGAAGGGGCGAAGCAGATTAAGTGGTCACAAAGAAGCGAGGAGGCCCCGGCATGACTGCTTCAGGAGCCCCCGCCGCATATCAGAAACAACGTCTGGCCTCCAGCCTGGGCTGGACAACAACAAAGACCACCGAGGGGCCCTCCGTCATGCACAGCCTGCTCCTTTCAACCTTCTCTCACCGTGAGCAGTGGCTGCAAAGTGACTGCCTCGCTTTTAAAAACGACTTATGCAAAGAAAGTGCGTGCACAAAGGCCTGTTTGCAATTTTGACAAAATGGCCAAAAAAGAGAATCAAAACTAAAATAAATAAATAAGTCTGCTGAAAAATGAGGACCTGCCATAGTGCGTGGATGGAAGAAAAAGTGGAGGGGGAAAGAGAAGAAAAGGATAAAAATCACGCTGTCCTGCCTTACGACAAATAGATATCTCTATTGATTTCCTTTTTACTGCGGCAGCTCATCCCTCTCCGCTGTGATTATACTGACCTATTTCAGATAAAAAATGGCTGCCTATTATGGATTAAAGCAAAGCGGCCAAAAGCAAAATATCCTTTTCCATGGAACAAACAAATAGACAAAGATGAAAAATTATTTATTGTTAAAATTGCAGAGTGTCAAAATGAGTGGAGTGCTTTTTTCTCCCCTCTGAGTGTCTCTTGTTATTTGAGACACAAAACCTCAAGTTTCTGTGCCATGCTGTGTGTGAAATCACTTCAGCAGTGGGCACACTTTAGGGATGTTCTGCTTATTTAAAACAGCCCTCTTTTCTGCACAATCTTAACCATTTAAACTTCATTTAATGTACACCTTCTACATTGATTACTAAAACAATGCTTCCGAAAGGGCAAGTTAATAATACAGCAGTTCATACTGTTGTGTATCTTATGCTCTATACAAAGCTCTCCGTGTTGAGGACAGTGGAAATGATATTGTGGGTTGAGGTGTGCGGACACAATGCTCGCTGCATAATGACAGTGCTGCTTTTTCTAATTGACCCTTCTGCTCCAACACGTACATCTCAACTGACTCTCAGTAGATTCAGCTAAAAAATCTCTTCCAAATCACATGAGATTACACACCGCCCTCCACAGCAGGAGCTCACAAATCCCCATGTGACCCAATCCAAGACATCAAAAGGTAAAACAAACAATAAACGCTGCACTTCATCACCACATCCTTGTACTGGACTGTACCACTGTAGGCCCACAGACAGGGAGAATCTTTCTGAATATTTAGGAATTCTTTAGGAAATGATTTACTGCATCACAACATGTCAAATTTCACACTGATGCAGAACTTCAGTTTGAAAAATACTGAATACTGTAAACATAAATGTGACTGGGACTATTTGCACAGCAGTGGAATATGGTAGAGCCAACAGGAAAGTGTCATGATGGACACTGATACCGTTCACAAGGACATTTAGGTAAGCAGTCATATTGTCTGACACAATTTTATGTTTCTATTTTAAATTTCACTTGATACGGAAATAGTCTTTAGTAAACAGCACTTTGCTGACAGACATGACTGTCAGTTCTCAAAAAGACACTAACAGAAGTACTTGCAGTTTGGGTTCCTGTTAATTATCTCTGATTTTTTATTAAAAAAGTTATTTGGTGATATAACATGTAATTCTATGTACATGCAAAAGGATAGACTTGGACACTTTTTGCATACAGTATCTGTTACAGTGTTTAGGCCTGTATGCCTGGCTCAAGAATATACTTAATTAACCTAATATCTAGAATATCTGAATATACACAACAAAAACAAATATATAACTTTTTTACATTAGAAAATTTCATGCTTGGCCAATGAACAGTCATATGCAAAAGTTTGAAAATCTGGTCAAATTAAGTGTATTGTTAAGTGAAAATAAGTCAACAATATCCTCTACAGGAGAACGGAAAATCAGTTCCTTCAGAAAATCATTAAAACATGCAATTTGACCAGGGGCGCCCAAACTTTTGCCTACGATAATTAATTCTAACATTACAAAACTGATACAGCTGAAATGATGCTTGCATGGACACATGTTCACGCACCTAAACACAAGAGCGTGGCCACTGTTGGTCTAGAACAGATGGGGACAATAAGACATGCCGTCTACTCCACAGCAGACCTCGGTAAGGTGATCAATTTGAAAACGTTATGACAACATAAAAAAGTAGTGGGCAGGGAGCAATTTGCACTACATGTTTTAACGGAGAGAAGGGAGAGTGTTTATGTGTCTATTCCCTTTTGAGGCAGGTTTGGATAAGTGGGTACTTTTATATACAACAGCTGTTTTCTATGAGAGGGAACATAATGGTACAGTAATTCTTCTATTCATTGCGGACGAGTTTAATGATAGCCCTAGGGCTATTGAGTGCTTTCAGATTGTTAATATTTCAGCGAGGTTGGCTGTCTTAATCATTTGATGGAGATTAGCAAGGCTGCCTTGGTGTAAGTCTCGCGGCACTCAACGGGGATGTAAACAAATGAGCGAGCAGGGGGTTAGGCCATGCTCCTCAATAAGGCCAGAGCCAACCTGTCCACACTATGGAGACAGATAAAGCCTCACTGTGCTTCTCTCTCATTTTCCCTCATTCTCTCACACTGTGTCTCCCCCCCACCCCCCTCCCCCCTCCTTGGATCGATGACTCTCCTTCCCTATGGTCCTAACCATCCCGAGTGGGATTCAGACGAGCTCCTGTAACACGGCTACAGCCGTCACTCTGGCAAGCTTCTCCAGCACGGACAAGCAAATACTTCATTTGCCCAATACTTGTCATCCATGACTAACTATACATCAGAAGCAGAACAATGTGTTAGGAAGAGCGATTCTCTCCAGAATAACAAAACACAAACAACTCTGAGACAATTCATCTTCAGCACATTGAACCTGAAGCCTCTGACAAATTTAGGACATCATATTAATATAAGCTGATTTCAATGCACTAAAGTGTTGCATGCTTGTCATTCATTGTCAGTCTTCTTTGTATTGAAGGAAGGATATGCAAGTGAGACCAAAGCCTTATTTACAGAGATTCTGCTACAGACAAACCTAATAGCCATATTATACAAGTTATATATTGTACAAATACCATAAACTGCCACTGTTAGATTGAAACCTCTTAATTCCTAACATTTACACCCTCTGAATGGGTGTGGACATTTCATGATGAATGGACCAACAGAAATGGACCAAGTTGAAAAAATACTTTGATAAATTACACATTGTCTAGATAGAGGGCAAAGGTGTTATCCACTATGCTATACAATCTCCAGAGGGTTAAGAGATTTCTATCTGTTATTTCTATTAAATAAACACTGTTTCTCAACAAGTATGTGATAAATAATCTGTACTGTCTGGTCTGATGAAGAGCTCCAGCTTATCTAAATTCTCCTATTATGTGTCTAATACTAGCTGAAACATGGTGTGTGTTCAATAGAAATGACAATGGTTACATCACCCCTTCTGGTCTCTGGATTACAGTTGGTATGGTAGTGTCAAAGTAGTGTAGAAGGGTATGAAGTTGAAGCCCACACCCAACCTGTGCCCATAGTTTCAAGTCCTGGCCCAGCTCCTTTTAGAAAGTCGAATCCAGCCCCCAACACAAATGCACCAACGTCAAAAACACATTTTTAAGAGCTTTACATGTTACTAAGAGCTTGAGTTGAGTGACTGACAAGGGCCTGGTATTTTACATGTCTGTGACACAGTGTGTTTATCATGGACGTATTGTTGTGGACTTGCTGACTGAATGCCTCCCTGTGCCAAAGTGTCTCTTGCTGCTGCTACTTGCAGAAAGAAAACCTGATTCTTTGTTGCCCCTCCTTGATTTCAGGTCAGGAAGGAAACCTGTAGTGTAGAGGGTAACACTACTGTCACTCAGTAGACCAGGGTTTGAGTCCCAACTTGAGAAGGTCTAAAAGTCCCTGGGAAAGACTCCTAACACTACATTAGTTACATCGGTAACATGATTAAATTAATTTAAAAGTCATCCTGGATAAGAATGTCTGACAAATGCCATAAAGGTAATGTAAGTTTCCCTAAAACTGTAATGTTTTATTGTCAGCTTAATGGTGGATTAACTAGCAAAACTAAGTTGGTTAACCAAATTGCCGCTGCCTAAAGAAAACCATTTATTTCCAGTACAGTACATTTATGTAATTTGGAGATATTTTCTTCCATGCTCTATGCCTTTTTGTTTGTTTCTTTTTTATATAAAGTAAATATTTTCGAAGATATAAACAACAACAACAACAACAACAACAACAAAAACATAGACAGACAATGCACTCTGCCATATTATGTACAAGGTATTTATAACCATCAGTGAGTGAGTTGGAAAATAACTAAAACCACATGCAAAAGGTATGTTCAAAAAGAGAGATGAAAAAAAAAACAATGAACAAAGAAAATGGAATTTCTAGACACCAGGTGCATGAGTGATATAATCAATGTGTTTAATTTAGCCACAAGCGTGCTTTTTGAGTTGAGAGCAGCCGACGAACACACAGGCATGTACACAGACACGCTCTGAAGCTGCAATCTGTGGGCTAAGCAGAAATCATCACATGCACACCAGCAATCACACACAGCATCTCTACACAGTGAGGCAGAGAGAGAAAGCAGGCCTGCTACATTCTCAGACCACTAGAATCTTCAGGACCACACATATGCACACGCACATGCATGCACACGTTTGTTTTTAGACAGTGTTCAAGATGCAAATGTCCTATGTGTATTATACATCCCCAAACCAGAAAAAGTTGGGACAGTATGGAAAATACAAATAAAAAATGCAGTCTCTCTCAAATTTACTTTGACTTTTATGTCATTGCAGACAGTATGAACCCAAGATATTTAATGATATTTAATCCATTCCTGCATTTCGAGCCTGCAACATGACGGTAAGGCATTTACCATTCCTTCTCACAACACTTAACAGATGTTTTGGGACTAAGGATACCAAGTGATAAAGCATTTCAGGTGTTATTTTGTCCCATTCTTTATGCAAACATGTCTAAAGGCGTGCGAGAGTACGGAGTCGTTGTTGTCGCATTTTTAATTTCAGAATTCTCCACACATTCTCTATTGGAGACAGGTCAGGAGTGCAGGCCGGCCAGTCCAGTAACAGTACTCTCTTCTTCCGCAGCCTTGCCTTTGTAATGTGCACAGAATCTAGTTTTGAATCGTCTTGTTGAAAAATGTATCGACGTCCCTGAAATAGATGTTGTCTTGAAGGCAGCATATGTTGCTCTAAAGTCTGAATGTACTTTGAATGCTGCCATCACTGAAGTATAAATTAGTTTTGCCAAGGGCACTGACACAGCCCCATACCATGACAGACCCTGGCTGCTGGACTTGTTGCTGATAACAGTCCTTTTCATCTTTGGTCTGGAGCACACAACATCCATTTCTTCCAAAAAGATCTGGAATACTGATTCGTTTGACTACACTACTTTTCCACTGTGTGATGGTCCTTCCCAGATGTCTCCAAGCCCAGAGAAGTTGAAGCTTCTGGGCACGGTTAACATAAGGTTTAAAGTTTTAAGTGGCATTTGTGAATGTAACTATATATTGCAGTGCTTGACAAAGGCTTATTGAAGTAATCCCTTTCCTATGTTGTTATATCAGCTATTGATGAATGATGGTCCCTGATGGAGTGCTGTCTGAGGGATCAGAGATCACAGGTGTTCAGTTTAGTGCTGCGCCCTTCCCCTGTCTGCTCTGAAATTCCTCCAGATTCCTTGAATTGTTTAATTATATTATGCACTGTAGATGGAGAAATATGCAAATCTCTTCCAATCTTTCCTTGAGGAACATGGTTTTTAAACATTTCAATAGTTTCCTCATACATTTGTTGACAAACTGGAGATCCTTTGCCCATCTTTGCTCCCTAAAGACTCAGTCTTTTGTGGATACTGCTTTTGAACCAAATCATGATTACAATCACCAGTTCACATCATTCATATTTTTTTTTACCTCTTTACTAGCCCTAAACGGCCCCAGTCCCATCTTTTGTTTGGAATGGGTATATATTAACAAATGAAGTGAGGTTGACCAGACAACACCTCTTGTGTTCACACTGTCTGCAATAAAATAAAAGTCAAAGTAAACAAAAGAAAACCATTCCTTTTTTTTAAATTTGCATTTTCCATACTGCCCCATTTTTTTATTTGGGGTTTTATATATACATATATAAGGTTACAAAAATGAAATATGTACAGCACTGTGCAAAAGTGTAAGGTAACTAAGCAAACTTTTTAAAACCATTTATCTCAGCAGTGAGTATGTTTTTATCAGTAAAACACTGTATAACATAAATAAAAAAAAAAAAAACATGCTATAGTAAAAGTGAACCAGAATATCTTGTTTTAAGTGTCTCCCCAGAAATGAACTTGACATCCCCAGCTATTGTATGGATTTGTTCATATCCAGCACCAATGTTTGTGAAAAAGCTAACACACATACACCCAAACACACATACATTCACCCCCACCACACACACACAAATATGCACACAGATGATACATAGACAAATAGGCCATCTTGTACATTCATCTTCTGCATCTTATCACTGAGTACTGTCATCACCTTGGCAGGTTACAACAATACTAACTCCTCTCACAGGCACTCTCGCTGGGATCTATAGTAAATAACTAGAAACACTCACTACACTACAATATTATGCAAATGTCTAAACAATGTTGAATAAATCATCTGCTGACTATACGTTTGTACTTTTCTCAATCAGTAATTAAGTAAATAAAAAACTGCTCATAAAAATGAGTCACTGCTGCCATAATTTACATGTTCACTCTGTCATCAGAAATCACTTCTAACTGCTTGATCCCTGTCCAGACTTTGTCAAAACTGTACCGGCTATTAAAATGGCACCATTTATCTAAGGAAATGACCCAGCTGCCAACATGGACTGCATGGCCTTGTGGAGGGCTAAATGAACACGCTGCCCAGTAAATCTGCCAGCTTCAAATGCAAAGTAAAAAGTTTGGGACTGAACTGTAAATTGCAGGGCATGGAGAGCTATATGGGAGTTCTTAGACTGCATGCAGTTTTGAGAAAGTAGTTTTTGGTAAGGTCAAGGTCAACTGACTCAAGTCAGTTCAAGAGATTAGCTCAGTTTCAAGTCACTAAGAACATTCAACCATTATTTTATAACAACATGATTATTTTATACAATCATGTTTTTTTACACCAGAGTTTGCTCTGATAAAATCAGGAGTATTTTCAGTACTTTTAGAACAGTAAACAATTGCATAGATTATAAAAAACTCAGATTTAGTCAATTTATAGAGACCCCATAAAGAACAACCAGTGTATAGTAACTGCATAGACTGCACAGAAACAAGCAACTAATCAGATGTCATTAGTAAACAATAAGAACTCATTCTTTCTGTTTTGTCCTACAATTTTTTTTTTTATAAATAATTTTTGCAAATACCGAAAGTTGTACTAATAACTCTGTAACTTGTCTGGTGCATTGTGTCTGTTCCAACTTGCTAACAAAATACTGTGATACAGCGATACTCAGTGAAAATGTACGAGTACCACGATGATATATTTCTGCCACATTGCACACTCTCCCATTCTCCCATTGAATATGTTATGCTGGAACTCCTTCAGAAGCTCTCTGCTTCTGTGAGTCTGCCTTTAAACAGGCCTGGAGGGGTGGGAGAAAAGCAGGGAATGGAGGCAGAAGTGGCATAGCAGGGGTCATCAGAGGGAAGAGTGAAGTATCCATTATCTTCCAGAAAGGACTTCACCTTATTACGGGCTGAGCTGGTGGTCGAGCGAGGGGGAGAGAGGGGGCGCCTGCCAGCCAACAGCTGCCCCTGTAATTTATATTGATGAAGGGACTGGCGGCCCGCTTCCAGGGGTTTGATCACTCAGGCAAGAGTGGAAAGACGAGCTAAGGCAGTGTGTGCAGTGTGTGTGTGTGTGTGTGTGTGTGTGTGTGTGTGTGTTCGTACGAGTGTACGCACGAATGCACACTGCACTGCATACAAGAAAGGGTTCCCTATCCACATGTGTATGGCCTAGTAAAAATCTGCTCAATTAACCTTACCTAATGTATCTATGGCAGTTCTGCCCCCCTTGTCTCATTAAAATCTGCCGCCAGACTAGTTTTATCATGTTCACCACTGTAAAATGTATCAGCATGTGGAACTGGAGCTTTATTTGTTTTACTTCATTTCCCTCCTCTGTAAAGGAGATACACCATGCTGCCCTTATTGTTGGATGCACTGTGACACTGTTTCTGAGCGAGTGTGCACACATTCACACAGTTCAGGTCACTAAAAGCTCATTAATGGTTTATTTCATCTGAATTAGAATCAGAGGTGGTGTGTGAGGTACACAAAAGTCTATGAACTGCCAGCTTTGCTAGACTGTTCTTTAAATATATCAAATGAATGCAACAACAATAATGAAAATCGTATTATTATAGGAGAAAAGTGGACTAAAATGCAGTCCTTTTGCCACAGCATTAAAGGGTTAATTCCTTAAAAAAAATACTTGTAAGGTCACTGTGGTATACTGTAGTAGCAGATCTCAAATAGAAAACAAACTAGAGAATATGTCTTTCATAAGCAGTAACACATACACCCACCTACAGATGCTGCCGTTAAAAGGTGTCAGACTGAACCCGACCCTCATTAGCACTTTACGGTCTATAAAAATGTCTGTTCTCCTTGTAACTGACAAGACCTTTTCCTCCCACCATTACATGTCCTTTGAATCCTCTCTAGTGAACAGCATGGCTTTGACCCGAGACCTGGGCCCCGGCATGCCTCCGCCGTACTTCAGTCACTCGCTCTCTCCCCTTTCACTCTGTGACACGCATCATTACCATTTCTTTCACTGAGATTAAATAGTGTGGTCCGGCCTGTGTCCGCGCCTTTGAACCGGCTCTCCTGAAACATGCTCTTTGATTTCACTTTCTCGTGCTTAAGCAGAGCCGATCAGGGCTCTAATTAAGATAGCAGCAGGGCACTGGATGAAAGGAAGAAGACTAACACTCTACTTTTACTTACGCAAAACAGGAAAAGACACTGTAAAAAAAAGGTAAAAGGTTACCTTACTAAAGGGTTTAAAAGGGTTCTTCATGCTCACATCCACAGACATGCCATTTATAAACATGGTCCTTTAAAGAACCATCCACTGAAAGATTATTTACGGAAGCAAAAGTGGTTCCTCAAAGGCATCATTCCAAAGAACCCTTTCTGGCACCTTTAGTGCAGTGCTGTACTAAGGCTTACTGTCCAGTGGATCCAGCAGCTCTTTGGTGGAGACCACTGGAGATGAAAAAAAACCTTAATCTGCGAGGTTTGCTGAATTTTCAAAGGTCACATGAACACCATGTCAAATCCTCCATGCTCTCACTGCTCTGTGCTGATGTGTATCTCTCAGAACTAGTGTATGAAAGGCGGTTCAGAGTTTTTAACCTCCCTCGCAAAGGTCACATACAAACCACATCCTTGTTTTTCAGTTGCAAGCAGCACAGACAACAGAGCACTGTCTGAACGGACTGGAATAAAAAAGTCATATGATTTGTTTAAAGAAGAGAAATCACTTCAAACCGGCCACTACAGAGTTGTTTCATGAGTTATGAGATTCAGTTCAAATGCAGCCAAGGGTATACTTTACCTGTGCCTATTAAAAACAGGATTGTATTTTCTTTAAATTTTATGCCATAAAATGTCTTGGATTTTCTTGCTGTTTTTTGGATTTAGGTTAACTGTGGAAAAAATATATTTTATAGTTTGAATAAAACATTCAGTACTCACAAGTGTGTGTCTTCTTTGTTACTGAAATACCTGAAAAAGAAAAAAAAAAAAATATGGTTAAATACATGCACAATTATACATTTCGCATTATTCACAATAAAAAACACAAAAAATGAAGTTTAATGTAGCATTTTTATCTGTTAATGAAGTGATGTTCTGAACAGCACAGAAGAATAAAGGCACAAAAATGCAGAGCACACAGCCCTGTGGAATGTAGCTGCTCTCAGCCCTGACATTGACCCGAGGCCAAAAGCTGCTGTTGACTGTGACAAAGTTGCCCAGTGATGCCACAGGCTGTGCCCAGGCAAGGTCAACCAGGTCAGCATGCAGTCACAATACCAACCAGCCAATTGCCTCACTGTCACTGCTGACCTTTGTGTAAAGAGAATGAGGAGAGGAGCATGTGTGGAATGCAAGGCAGACCTGTGAGTGTTTCTTTATGGCAGTAAATGAAGCCCACCAGCCAGATGTGCACCTCTGAGTCTGACCTTACGAAGCACCGCACTGTACAACATTATGGTGCAGAATAAGTGAGTCATGGGTTTGTTCTCTTATGGAAAAGGTTGTTCACACTTGCATTTATGAAGATAGCTTGTAAAAAAAATGATCATATGCATCAAATGGGGAGATTAAAAAAAATATCTGGGAGATCAGTTTAATTTCCAAATGTCACATCACGATGTTGACTCCTGTACGCTCAAAAAATGAACTTTTGATTGGTGCTACAATAGCTTCAAAGGGCAACAGTGAGTAATGTTTGTTAATTTGATATTTGTTAACATCTTTTATGGATAGGCGATCAGTCACTCTAGGCTTATAATTTAACAGTTGCATTCAATGAACAAAAAAATTAAAACATTCATGCAATTATTTATTTGGCAATTAATGTTAAGCTGATAGGCCTAGTCCAGATAGTAAAAGGTGTTACAGAGGGTTTAAAGTTCTGATATGGAGAAATGTAACACTATATCCTTATACTGTACAAAAACAAGTATATGTGTGTGTGTGTGTGTGTGTGTGTCCCAGTGTGGTGATTGGCACGGGGCGAGGGTCCCATGTGGGCCAGGCACATTCATGCTCCATGGGGCAAGAGTGCACTAATAGATCTCACTTGTCATGCGGAATGCAATGCCTAATTTCAGTACAGCTTGCGTTTGAAACCCAGGGGATGGCGAACCGATGTGATTCAATAATTCCGCTGAAAAACAGAGAAGGGAGACGGCCTGGCCAGAGATAACAGTGATCTCAGACATGTTTGGGAGTTGGGGGATAAAAGTCAAAGAGCAGCAAGGAGGGAAACAAATGAGCACTTATAGAAAACAAACAGACGGGAGGATACAACAACCGAACTGCTATCCAGAGGCCAGAGCCAGAGCACTACCTTCCAGCCCCACAAGCTCAGAGCCAGGAGTGTGTCCAACTGCGGCATTACGCAAGAAAGCCACGGGGCAGTAATCCTCCCGTAACTCCTGCCTGCAATCAAATCACACAGCAGTCAGCATCGGCTTTAGCCCCCATTAGCCAACCATGACGTCAAGCAGGGGTTAATAGTGACATGAATGGGGCTCTGGGCATGGTGTGTGTCGAGCACCACTAACCTAATTCTACAAGCCAGTGTGCCTTACACCATTAAGGGAAGATTCCTGGCGTAATGGGGTGGAATTATAACATCAAGAGTCAAAGAGAATTAGTCATTTTATCCATGCCCTCTTATTTTGGCTATTTTCTCAGTTTTGTCAGACCCATGATCTTCACAAACCCTATTAAAGACATATGCACGTATTTATTTTCCTAAAATATTTTTGCATAAACTATCATTCCCTTTTTCTAGAGAATAAAAATGCAAACTTATGTGATAGCTTTTCTGGTTATATTCAGGGCTTCTCAAGATAACAAAAATACCATTATGTGGTTATATTGCAACTGGGATATGTCTTCTAACGCAGGATGCGTTAATACTCAGAACACCCCCCAAACCCCCCCCGCCCTCCAAATATCTACAAAACACTTAATGTTAGATTGATCTCATCATTACCATTATTTAGCATTCCAATGGGCAGAGCTATGAAGTAAAGGAATGACGTATTAATCTTGAATACTCCATCCAAATGACACTGTGTTATGTTGCATTAACTGACATATACATATTTGGATGGCTGCTTACTTCTGACTCACTATATTAAAACAAAATTATTTTTTTCCAAAGTATCTGCAGAATTAATTGACTGGGATGTAAACACAGTCAGGCAGGGTGCTTCGATTTGAAATGGAGAATTGTAGAGAAACTTGTTGACTTGAGCAATAGGAACCAAGGGGTTGCAATGAAGTATACGCCACAAGCATAGTCATTTTATTCATTATCTAAAATGACCAGTGATTCTTTATGTTTTCTTCTATTTAGTTTTCACTCATGACAGCTTGGCATTACAGATTTAAATTTCTGAGGTTAGCTTTCAGTGGCAACTCTTTAGATGCCTGGTTCCTGTAACTACCACTGTGACCAATTCTCTACCACTGTGAACAATTAAATTATGCAAAACAAGAAAAAAATAGGTTTAATTCTTATTTTAAAACACACCGGGGGACTTTTCATGTAACATGCCTCAAGATCAGTCTACTTTATTTGACCCCATCTTATAAGTTTGCTGGATCATGTGATTCACAAAAATAACCACAGAATCTTATCCAGAACATCTGAGATGCTCACAGCACATAATTAATAAACATTATATTGCACAGCCACACCTCACTTCTTTTGGCTCAGACTGTCATTTTGGTTCACTTGCAATATTCAGAATAACTAACAAAGGTTAGTTTGCCATACTATCATCATCATCATCATTATTATTACAATTTTTATCATTATTACTTTTGTTTTAGTGTTAGTGAGAGAGAAGAAGACAGGACCAGTGCGGTGGAGAGAGAGAACGTGTGCGTAAAAGCGCACTTGTGAGAGAGAACCACAGAGATGAATCGATACTGGAGTGAATAAGGCTGATACGCTATCAGCATGTGACTAATGCATAAAAGCATTCCTGCACACACCAGATGAAACAGAAACACATTTGTGTCTGGTTATCAAAACACCGCTCGAACTTCGTAAATGGTAAAGTAGCGAGGCTGCGGAGTGCAGTCGGAGTCTTGTCTCGGCTCACTCTATCACTCATCCGTGGCCTGTCCTCCCACTTGCTCGCCGCACGCCTGTGCCCCAGCCTCCTCCATCCTAATTCCCCTGCCCCTATCAGCCATCTGTCTGTCTCTGATCCTTCCCAAAGCACAACAGCCATTCTGTCAATGTCACTTAGAGATATGAAAACCAATCTTAACACAAGAAAAGTATACTTGCTCGGAAATCATTACTGTCAGAAAGTGAGCGAGGGGCTTGTTCAGGAAAAATGGCCTGTTGCTGTTGGAGAGCGAGGGAGGGGTGGGGTCCAAGCCCGCTTCCTCCTCTGTGTGTCATTCAGAAGTGTCTGATTGGAGGGGGTGAGGGGAAGGGGGCAGGGAACCAATGGCAGAGCGGAGTGTGGAGGTTGGAGCTGGAGGTGGTTGGGTCTGGGCCCTGACACTGTCGATGCCTGCCAGGTTATGTCTGCTCCGCTGGAGGAGAGGGTGAAGGGGTCAGTTTGGAGGTGAACTCATCCTTGACAGATGGGAGAGCTCACACACACGGCTTCAAAGAAGAACGCTAGGATTTATTTTTTATTTTCTTTACGGTATTGCAGCAGCGTTGCTGTACTTTCTGATGATCCACAATGACAAGAGCAGCACTTTAACAGCCACGTTTCATTTTAACTTTCTCCACTTTTTTCTTGCTTTTTTTCCTCACGTTCTCTCTTTTTCTATCTTTCTCTTTTTTGGTGTTCACCATCGCATGTTTGCTGGCTTACAAAATGTGTTACAATAGAGATAGTTGATTAAACTAGCAGTCAGAGAGAGGTAACTGTACCTTAAATGTAAGTCAGTTTAACAGTCTTTCCCTCTTTCTTTCTTTCCTTCTTTGCTATCTTGCTTTGCTATTCTGCTTTCCTTCTTCCTTTCTTTTCTCCTTCTCATCCTTGCTTTTTTGTATATTTCTTTGTATTTTTTCTCTCTGCCTTTCTTCCTTCCTTTTTCCGCATCCCTCCCATCACTGAACGCTTGCTTGCTAAAAAGGCACTGTAATGAAAGAAACGTCTGAGGGAAATAGCAGTGTGAGAGGTAAATGTACCTGAATGGCTGGTCTCAGATGTTATGAGAACATTAACGCTGGTACAAAAATGTGCTTGTTACGGTTCATTGCGAGCCTCATGAAAGTCAGCTCAAGGGTAAAGAGTTATTCATGATAATTTCTGCTCTTTGCATCAGCCATTGCAAAAGATGTATGAAACGCACTCAGGTGTCGTACAATGTGACTTGTTTAATCTCCGATCTTTTACCTCCAGCACTGTAACACCTCACACACAGAAATTGCTTTTTTTATGTTTTAAAATACTCTTTCTGCCCATTACAGATATACTCTACATACATACTAATATATTGGTGTGAGCTGAGACTACCCAAAACAGTAATTAGTGAATAATCTGTCTGTAGGAAGAAAGGACAAAAGCAAAAGACAATGTTCCTATAAACCAAACATTGTGATACATGTGATACATACCATCCTGCAGACTGAAAGATTCTGTGAAATATATTCTAGGCGCTGTTCTGTACGTTTTTTTCCAACAGCATATTGCTTATGCTGAGCATGTCACTGTCTGTTTGAAGTTCACATTCACTATTTCTGACACGAGGCTAACCATACACACTCTAGTCCGGTTAAAACTGTCTGAGTCACAGATGGAGAGCAAGAAACAGAGAGAGTAGTGAGCTGACCTTTTTTCTATGGATCAAGGATCATTTCATGTTGATCGCAGCATTATAACAGCACCACAAAAACAATACCAACACAACAAAAACAGTAGGCTTATTATTCACCTACTATTAATTGTAAATCTCAAACTACTACCATACACTATTTGGCAGTTATAAAACTAATATGTAACAGTGGTGAGTGTGGGCCTGCATACAGGCTCTGCAGTTTATCGGAATACTGCAGCATTTTTCACTCTCCAGAGGGGATCACTCAGTTCCTCCTAGGCCTTCAGAGAATGACTTCTGGGAGGAAGAAAAAATGTTTTATTTTCATAAAATAGAAAAATGTTTGCATTTAAACACACCAAGTACTGTGGTCCTACTCTTAATTCTTTAAGCTTTGTTTGGAGACAATATAGTTAGATTTTTCAAATTATCTAATCAGATTTTATTTTTCTGTGGTATCCAGGTAGATATAGCATAGCAATCTTTGCTATATCTATGGTTAGGACTTGGAAGCCTGAATTGAAAGCCATTTCAGATCACCCACCGACATAATTAGGAAGTGGAATCATTTGATCAATCAATAAATCAATCACATTCTGATTTACAATGAGTCGGACCAACTTTGTTTAGGACAACATCACTCTAGGCCCTCTGGAAGCGGCAGCCTCACCGATGAGCCTCTGTCAGTAGGTAAATAGCAGTAGCTCTATGCTGGGACCCTTTACAGTGGAATTAGCATTATCACAGAGGTTTGCTTTTTCTTCAGTTTTTGAATGTTTTGATATCTATAACCAGAACTGAAAGCATAGCTCTAATAATCATGGTTTATCTTTGATATTTGTCTAATCTAATCATTAAAATCTGTCGAATTATTTTGATGTCCATGGCAACTGCATGTTGTAAACAAGGGAGATAAGATAAAGTTGAGAAACACTGGAGTATTCCTTTAAAAGGTTAAGCTGCAGCAGAAGCATTGCACAACCACTTTCAGTACTACAGCACTGACCACTTTATTAATTTTACGGTTACTTTTATTACTCACTTTTCTTTTTATGCTTTTATGCTTATTTTATCTCTGCATAGCACATTGAATGACCTCTGTGTATAATAATGTGCCTAACAAATAAACTTGCCTGGCCTTGCCTTGCCATTATGCTCTACCCAAATCTTCATATTACAGCAACCACACTGTTTTGCAATCAGCTGTTTATGAGCAAGGGAGTGGAGCGGCTCTTTCAGCGCAGGAACTTATCTCACAGCACTGTGGTTGGCCAGGCAGGCCGTACGTCATAATTTCAGCTTCTTTAGCAGCTGACAGCAGATGATGATCATGGATGGTTATTGTCAGGCTGCCTCCCCTTGTGGGGGGAGCAACTACGCTGCTGTGGGGTTCGGCACACTGTGACATTCAAAGTTACAGTCTCCTTCATGTAATGGAGCTGTCCCCTCACCGAGCTAATGGGAGTGATCCATTTAACCTGTGGCAGAAACACACAGACGAGGAAGTGCCTAATGCGAGGGCCTATCCCGCGGGGGGTAAGGGGGACGCATGCCTCTCCCTCTCTCCCCCTCCAGGCTGCTGCCGATCTGACTGCTTGATTCATTGACTGCTGCTCCTCACTTATCCTCATTCACTGCTCAGTCTGGGGAGACGGGGGGATGGAGGTTCTCTCGGCTGTGCAAGGACACAGCCAGTGCAGAACCAACAAGAAAGTAACATCTGAGTGAAAGTAGAGGAGTAGGCAGAGAGTGCAAGAGCTCAGCTCTGCTCTTGGCTTGTACGGAAGAAGGGCCTGCCTAAGCCAATGGTGTACATGGAATTTCTAATGGTTCAGTTTAGTTTATTATTGGCAACGGGTGAATTTGTTTCAGGAATTCACCGGCCAGTTTGCTGCACTAAAAGAATGAAACTGTTGTTGTTGGTTTAAATCATTCCTCTCTAATGTGTATAACAGAGTAACACTGCCTCAATGAAATACATTGACATTGAGCTTCAATTCATTAAGTATTTGTTTGTTTTGGAATATTTTCCTTGGTTTGAGTTTTCTAGTTGACTACTGGTATGATATACTGGCATACTGGCTAGTTTTTCCACTTTTTTAAACTTACCATCCTTGTGTTGACATCCCCCAGCCTACCTCCCCTTGTGTGTCTGGTTGTTACCTAAATTTGGATGACTTATCTGGTCTCAGTCGATACTTGTTAAAGATAGTGTTGTCTGATCACCATTTTCCTTACTCCAGATCATAGGCCTATGATAGTTGGACACTGCAGTGATCAGTTTGTACTCGTTAATCAAAAAAGGAAAAAAACTTTAACAGTGAGTGGACTGGCATGTGGCTTGTTCTTATGAGGCATTCGAACAATCCTCATAAACGAATGACTTTACCTCAAGGACGTTGCAGTGGAACAGCTAACACAGTAAAATACAAGTGGTAAACTCAAGCTGCTTTTCTGAGTGGCTCCAATATATTCTCTGATATCAAATGAACACATAAGGCACTGGTCTATCCCAGTGGATATACATACTGTTCACAAGATAAATGTACCAGCTGCTTTTGATCACTCAAATGTAAATGACCTATAGTTATGATTTGGCTGCAATTTTCCAACTTAACAAAAGCTCCTAATCTGAGGTGGTCTTTAAGACTATCTGGATAACCATGCTTTGTATAATTTTCTCAGAGCAAGGGCGCTGATCCTGTAGTTTTTGTCTGTCAGATTCTACCTTCTCAGAAAAGCTAAGCTGCCCAGTATACAAGGCCTTGTATGAACATACACTCTTAAATACAGGTACTAATTAATAAAACATGAGCTATGGAGGCCACTTTTAGATAAGTACACTACAATCGTTTGTGTATTTAAAATTCACAAATAAAAATGTGCAGTTTTGCTTTACTTACCTTTCAAAATAGTTTTTGATAAATCATTTATAACAAGTTCTAAATTATACAGCACATTTGGGTTTCTTAGGCACAGCGGTGCCTTACAGGTCAGAAACAATGGATTATTTTATTTTTTTTCCCTGCACAGATGCCAGAAGCCCATGGGCATTTCCTGTGCTTTGAGTCAAACATAATGTTGGTTGTTGTAAAGATATAAATACACCATGTATTACATTTAACTCTCTGCAAGTTATGAACTCATAACATATATAGGATAACATCTATATTTTGATGCTGACAAAGACAATTACTGGGTCATACGTAGGATCACAACAAACATACCCATACAGAAACATAGCAGACTTTATTTGGTAGGAAAACAGAAGGCAATGGAGAGAGAATTGACATAGGAACAGCTAAAATACACTGCAAACCATTTTCTTTAGTTTTGTTTACATTTATTTAGCCTAGACTTAGTAAGTGCAATTAATATATTTATTTCTGAATGAAAATTTGGTCAGTATATCATCTATCAATAAAACTAATCAATAGCAGTCTAATAAAAGGTTACATTTACATGGACTCATGAGCATAATGAATGGGTAGTTATAGGTTGCTCGTGAGCAAAGAACATGATGCAGTGATGAAACCCCTATCATTAGTGTTTTATGGAGTGTGTGAGACTCTGAGGTCAGGATGATTACAGACAGAGGATCCTGGTGTAATCTAGTGATACATAAAAGCAACCACCAGACTGCACTCCCTGTCAGAGCGCAAGAGAGTTCAACCTCATCATACTCACACTTTAGACCAGTTCAATCAATCATGCACCACTTTGAAAAACGATATCACTAGAACTTGAGGACTATAGTAATCACATCAAGTACATCTAGGAATGGTAAATGTACATAATGTATATGTATATGTATAATGACAGTGGTATAATTTTCTAATGTGCTGCTTTACAATGCAACTCAGTTTTTATGCTTGCCATGAAAGGACAAAAATGAAAGACTGAAACTATCAATTGTATAATAGGAAAAGCAGAGCAAAGGACAAATCTTTTCCCAAGTTTTGTTCAGTCAAAGTCATTCCAACATTCTACGCTGACACACTTAGCCTTATAATACTTTCATAAACTTCCAAATGCAAAAATGCAATGATTAAAAAAGCACAACGATTCTCATCATCTGCCCCCACTAATATTCTAAAACACTTAAGTAACTCCGTGGAGAGGCCCCACTCTCTCCAGGGAGGTTAAAGAGAAAAATGACTTCTTCATCTCCAGGCGCTGTTATTTCTGGTCATTTCTAATTGGTTTTAACTAAAAGCAACCCAACTCTGCTGGATCCACAGGTTCCCTCCAACCACACAGCCACAGAGTTCACTGCAAATAGCAGATTTGCATCCAAATTAGTTTTAGAGGACATGGAAATTACACTGTCTTAGTGTCAGGATGGACCAAAAAAAGGAGAACAAGACACAATCCAAGCAGGGGTTTTGGCACGAGTGCCACAAAAGAGAAAGAAAACATGAGGCAGGACATGGTCCCTGATGGAAGGTGACACAGAGATCAGGAAAGGTCAGCATTTGATGGGACTATGTTTCTATAGACTGAATCTACAGCAGAAAGCAACCTCCTTGTGGTATCTTCCCCAGTGCTACATTACTTTATTGGGCCTGTGAGGTTCCAGGTGAGTCCCCAGTGCTGCCTGGCAGCTCCTGAATAATACATGGCAGCTGCGGGGATTGACGTGGGCCCAGGAAGGGCACACAAACAGCAGGCATGGCTGCCAGGCAGATTGGAGACTCTGATGGAATTTTAATTGTACCGCAGGGAGCGCAGACCGATAAGCGCTATTGTTATGGCTAAGATGCTGCACAACACAAACCCATTCAGCCGAGTGCTTAAACAAACGATGATTACAGAGAAATGGTCCCTCAACGCACCAGCAAGTGCGCACTCCCTGACTCAGGAGTCGTTAGAGGCAGCCATGTGAGAATGGGGTCGCCAGCTGACAGTAGAAAAATATGGATAATTCATATTTATTACAGCACAAGGTTATTATGAATTTGTTGCAAAAGGTGTGTAAATACTGTTTATAAGCAGTCATGAGTTTACACCAGGTCTGACGTATCACGCACAAATGGGATGCATATTTCCAGCACATTTTATGTGAAACTAGTCTACAAGCCCAAACACGCTGTTTATGGGCTGCACATGGAAAAACACAAAATGTATGTGTCATCCTCATGCAAATACACTTGGAAGAGGATCACGGGAAATGTGGAAGGATTGTAAAAGAAGTAGGTGGAGAGATAGGAAATGTGGCTGATTATACATTCCGTTCAGTGTAGGCACTCACAAATCATATTATTGTTCCCTAAACTGCATTGTTTGTGCCTTATTGCGGCCACATCAAAGCACAGTTTACAGTAATTTCACCAGCTGATCAGCAACTCGTACAAATAAAGGCCCCTGAATGATTCATGGCTGGGACATACAAAACCTTCCTTAGGTTTAGAGCCTAAAGGCAGGTGGTTCTTTAAACATCATGAAGGTTCGCGCTTGCAACAATTGGGGGCCCTTACCCTTATTTGTCATGTATTTTCCCCAGAGGTCCACTAATAACGTTTATGTAGTTTTATATACCAAAAACACTAGTAAATCATATTTACATGAACATTTCTGACCTTCTCTTTGTCCCTTATAATTAAACAGGCTGTTCTGTTACTCTGTATTTAAGACTAATATATGTAAATGAACTCGGTTGATCTGCTTCCTAATTTGAAGTAGTGGAGGCTGAAACACTCCTTACAACTCAAAGCTGGATAGGTGGTTATATGTAAATGTGTTGTTTTTTTTGTGACATCACAAAAACAGAGAATTCAAAATGGGCTGTTTTTGCAGTTTAGCATTCATATTTGAACTGAGGATTGACTGGCATGTCTCGAAACTTTACCAATGTTAACATACTGTATCAAACTCTTATTCTCAAAAAAAATAAGAGTTGATATGTACCCTTTACACAACTCAAGGGAAGCCTTTTGGCACCTTTATTTTTAACAGTCCAGAGAAAAACAATTATTACTGCACCTGGTTACCGTGCCTTTCTTGTGAAAGATCTGTAAATACTGCACACCGTAAGCAGTCATGAGTTTACACAGTTGGCAGAGTCTATTTGACTTCAATAGGTTTAGCCTCACGACACAGTTACTGACCGTTGTACTCTCTCTCAGGCCAGGAGAGGCATGTAGTAGCCTCTGCATTCTCCCACACTCCCGCATGTTCCCATCCCACACTAATCTGCTCCTGATCCATGCTGAGCTCCACATGAAACTTGAACCCAGTTTGGCCCCACTACAAATAAAGTCCTCTGCCTGTCCGAGACCACCCTCAACTAGACTTGAGCACCCCTCACTTGCGCATAACTCAGTCATTATGTGTGGATATTAATTTAGCCACGTTTCTGAAAATAAAGTCTTATTCATTTTTTTTATTTTCTATGTCTCAAATTTCAGTAATTACCTCCTATGATAGGCTTACATAACACTCAGGAATGTTTACTTCTTGTTAGCAAACCAAATTTGCCTCCATGGGGTGGGGGGGGGGGGGGGGGGGGCATGATGGGGAATGGGTAAAATAGAGACTCTCTAATAAATGTAAAGAATTTATTTTTCTGTTTATTCTGTAAACTAAAGTCATTCCCCTTGGGGTGAATTACACTCTGCTCAGCTCGGCCCTGTATTAGGAGGAGGATGTGGGATCTTTCAGCAGTTTCAGAGTCTGAAGAAAAGTGTGTATGTTGGTACATGTTTCTGTGTGCACGAGTGTGTTTTAGACAGATCAAACGAATGCAGCCTTCTTACTTGAAACTTTTATGGCACTGTCTTTCTCTCCAGTGTCTACCTTTGGAAAACGTAGAGAGATGTATACTTAATTTTACTGGTGAAAGTCCACAAAAACGTCATTTGGCCAGTGTGTGTGCAAACTTTTGTACTTAACTGTATGCATCCTATTTTGTCAGTCTTTTAGTAAACCAAGAGACTAGTTTTAAAGCCGAGGCTGATCTGGTTTAGCATACACAAGCATGGGTTGTTCTTTTCTCTCCTCCAGAGCACTGAGCCTTTTCTTAAGAACACCAGAGAAACGACAAGAGTGTTGTGATAGACAGTATATAAAGTAAGCATTCAGCCACGGTTCCCTGCAAACATCCTGAAAAATCCCCTCTGAACAGCAATGTAAAGAAGAACTTTATCATACACATCATTGCTTTTTGCGCACCGATTCTTTTGGCTTTAGCTTTCTGAAACAATGTGCTGTTTGGCAGAGATTCATGTAAATGTCATTGGCTTCACTCTGTATTAGTGTTAGGAAATTTCAGCAATGGCCACAAAAAGCTTGCCTACTGTTTAACAGCGGTAAGGAGACATGTGTACCCCTAGCCCCCTCTCGATTTCACTCATCTGTGGTTTGGAGTGCAAACGATGTTTGTCAGCAAAACTGTACTGCAGAAAACCACAATAATACGCCACGTGGTCGTAGGTACTTCCTCAGAACATGCATAGCAGCACTGTGTGAGCATTGGGTGTTTACCGAGTGCTGGACGTAAATTCTCAGAGTGGCCTTTATGAGTCATAAAGACGGTGAGAAATCCCCCCCCTCCTTGCTACTTACGTACTTTTTTATTCATTTCAAAATGTCATGGTTGCAAACACAGCACAGGAAAGCCGGTGCCTGTCTTTGCTACGAAAGCTGAACACAGCCTCATGGACTACTGCAAAGCCACTAGACATCTACTCTTTCATCTCTCCTCCACTGTTTGCATGAAATCTATAACATCTAACGGCATCCTGAGAGCAGGAGTGGGCCGTGGTGCTTTCCAAAAGCAGACCACATCTTGAAATGCAAGTCTACCACCATTTCCAACTCGCCCTCATTCCAGCACCTCATTTGAACTGTTAGCATTTCATCTTATTCTCTTTTACTTTTGCCCCTCCTTCTCTCTCTCTCTCTCTCTATCACACGCTCACTCTCACTCTCTCCCCCTCCGACACCTTAGTGTGGCAGAGCAGACAGAATGTTAAGCAAGCAGGTTGAGCACAGATGAATTAAACATCCTTCATAATCCCTGTCGGACACTCTGTCTGGGCTCGCGAGTGTGGGTATGTGGGTAAAGTAAAGTGTGTATGCCTAGGAAAAGAGCTAGCACTGCCCAGAGGGAAAGATGCCTAGACTGAAGGTACAGGTGCTGCTCTGGATGGACTTCAGTGTAAAAACTTTGGTGAAACTGGGAGATGGACTTCAACGTAATGGTGCACCCTGGTGAATTCTAAGTGCCAGCCGATGAAGTTAACTGTCCCAATGACACTCTTAGGTAATAAGTGCTTCACAAGTGGAATTCCAGTCGATGATCTAATTAATATCATGGCACTGCTATGTATCTTCTGGACTAGGACTTTGGAAATTGTCTTAAAAATAGACTTAAATTGTTCTTGGCTGGGATGTAGGGAAAAAAAAACCTTAGCACTTTTACATTATGTGGAGGTTCTCTGAACTTTAAAAACGTTCTTCACACTCATGTATCTCATTTATAAAAATAGTTCTTTAAAGAACCATCCATTGAAAGGCTGTTTTGGAAGCAGAAGTGGTTCTTCCCAAAGAACCCTTTTTGGCACCTTCATTTGGAACAGTGCAGTATGTCTGCCAGTACAGCAGTGGCAGAATCAGAAAGGAACAGCTAGCTGCTGCACAACTGCAGTCATGCAGTCATGGCGGGCACTAAGCCCACCATCTATTTTTCATGTTTTCCATAATTAAAACCTGAAGGCTGGGCATATTCTCGCTGTGCTCAGTCAAGATCAAAGGTACTCCTATTAGAGAGAAAGGTTCATCAGTGGAGCTACTCTCTGCATTTCAGCTCAAAGACAAATGCTTAAAGTAAAAACATCCTGCAATGATTCACCAATCAGGAAAAGATCAGCAAGGGAGGTGGAGCTGAACTGACCAAGCAAATATCTTGAGCTGTCATGATTTATCAATTAAACATAATTAATTGGCTTAAAATAAATTTATTATAAGACTTTTTGGGATTGTAAGATAGTAAGATTCTTTAAATATTACTTTCCAGTAAAAACCTTAAAATCTTTGTAAAGGTATGTGTAGTATATATTTGTAATTCTTTGTAAAGCTTTGTAATAGTAAAATTTGCTATTGGTTATTTGAGTCATTATTTTCCCTCCAATCTAGTAATGCTCAGTTGCACCCACTAGCTAGGACCCCTATAACACAATACCACCAACACTGGGAGGGTGAAGTCTAACGTGCTTCCTCCGAGTGGCCTCAAACTTGCACCCTCCAGGTGATGGGCCAACGCTTAAACAGTTTTGGAGATTACTTTATTAGTGATATAATCATTACAGACAGTCCTACTAACAGTCCTATGCAAAAGTTTGAATGGACATGTTTTGTTGATTTTCTAAGTAAAATCAAGTACATATCCTCTAAAAAAAAGTTTCTATTTATTTGCTCACTTTAGTATATTGGACAAAAGAACATTTGCACTGGCCACATTATAGTTTTTCCCCAATATGTTAAATTTAGCAAATAGACAGTAACTGTGTATTACAACATGCAGAAGTACGTCCTCCGTAGAGGCTGTGCACTTTGAAAATCAATAAAACATGTTGTTTAACCAGGGGCACCCAAACATTTGCATATGACTATATATCTCTGACTATATCTTCTCTCACTTCTTTGAGGTCAGTGATTAGTAGGAAATAATACATGTAAAATATTATCTAACATCAAACACTAACATGCTCAGCTATGATGCAGGGTACTGCGTGCAATCAAATCACAAGTTGTATTTAAAACTAAATACACTGCCCCTCACATTGAGACTCTCTCATTGGCTATAGAAGATATACTGAGCACCATGATAAAATGAGTAACACAATTAGTGGAGTGAAGATGTTTATTTATTCATCTGTCCCATTGACTCTGAAGTAACTCAAGCCTTTGGGCCTTTCCGTCTGAACGAGCTGCCTCTGAGACTAGCTCTTTCCTTCTCCTCACTCTAGCTGATAAGCAGAGCAATTCAATCCCTGCTCTAAAAATACGCCCCATCACCAGCAGTGCTCAAATCATGTTGCTTATATTGTTATTCCCACAGGCTTCATACACACAAAGCAGAGAGAACGACAGAATCAGTGTGGTAAACCACTACTAGTAAAAGCAGTAGTTTTGTGTAAATAAAAGGCTATTTTATAATGTCTAAATCAAGAGAGAATGCCTCATCTCCGAGTCTTATGAGACCATGTCTACCATCAGATACAACACTCGCTTCATTCATACTGCCTGGGTTGTTTTATCTGAATGACGCTAAATTATTGTGAAGCAATAGAAATGGTAGTTGCAGCAGCTGCCTCACTGCCCTGGGCGGTCGGGGTCAGAAAGAGTTCAATTGTCTCTACCCCAAAAAAATAGCAATGAAGAAGAATTTGCTAACAGGAAGCAGTGCTGCTTTACAAAATAGAATGACAGACCCAATATACACTCTCAAACTTCCTCTCATGTTTCCTCTTTGGGCTTTAACTAAAAAGAGCCTGGAAAGCTTCGGAATATAACATGCCCTTGGCAAGGACAGCTTAGTAAGAGAACATGAGCTAGCATATTAGTGGCCTGTGCGTGCTGCATCAGATGTGTGTCAGGAATGACTGGCAGCAAGGTAAAAAAAAAAAAAAAGGAAAAATAGCATAAACAGCCTTCTCCATTACACCCTGGATCAAATGTAGGCCTAGTATGCCACTTGGTTAAGCTCTCATCTGAGACACTGGACCTCAGTGATGGTCTATGTAGAGGGGTCCATGCAACTTAGCCTGGCTTAAATTACCAATGTGTAAACTAAACAGTAAAGGATCTTCCCAAACACGGGTCTCATTTCCATTGGAAACTGGCACTGCAGGACCAAACCATATGACTATGATAGAAATCAACAAGAACATCTTTCACCTCTGCAAAACCACAAGATGTGATTCATGGATAAGATTGATAATAATACTCAAATTCTGTGACACTTGTTATGGTCATCCACACAACAATGGCTTCGCTATATCTGATCTGGAGCTCTTACCATAACCTTAATGTTGCTAGACCTGCCTGATACCTTATAATAACATTATATTATATTATATTATAATAATATTATAATAATATATTATTATATTATTATATTATAATAATAATTAGGTAAGCGACATTAGTTACTTTGCTGCATTCATTCATGCAACACATGATACTAATACAGCGTATTCTGTTTGCAAAGGCAACAGATGATAAGAGAATTAACAATGAAGCTCTAGTAAAATCATCAACAATACTGAATTTAAAAAAAATAGCAGTGATGCAATTTAAAGTACTCCAAAAAAAATCCAATTAATGTCCACCTAAATGTAGCTAATTCCAAGGTTTTTTTTAACTTGGGACCTAGCACTGTTTTATTAATCACTAATGTCCTTTCTTTTTATTAATCACTCTCATCCTTACTTTTTTATGTATATAGAGCCAGCTTCTGTGTTCATAGAACCATGAAATAACAAGGAATGTTTAAGCCTTAAAATGTAACTCCACTGCATAGTATTGTATATAAGTGTATAGTTGTTGAAAATGTATTCAAGTGTTTTGATGTGAAATGGTGTATTGTAGAGAAAACGTCTTCATCAAGTTTTTCTTTGCAGTGGGGGCGACAGGAACGAGAGGCTGCAATGCAAACATAGCCATTTTATTATCTAAAAATACTACATGCATCTTCTGAGTTTTATATGTAATGTTGATACGGGTCAACCACTGGTAACTCCTGATTCTGACTCTGCAAATTTCACCAGAATGGAGCATTTCACATCAAATGTAATTAAATGTCGTTAAACACCGTCATACGCAGCATGTACACAGACGTTAAGGACAATGCTATGATCCAAATAGTCTGCTGATGCAGACATTTTCCAAAACCTGGTGACCAATAGTACACAGGGTTATGCACAGGGCACAGTTACAGGCCACTCCCACCCCACCACTGCAATGCATAAGAGTAGTAGCCTTGCAGTGCAGTAATTATTAATGACAAAAGTCTATAAGCATTCCATTAGGTGCAAGCAGCTGTCATAAACATCTTAATTAATTTACAAAGCAAGCAACGGGGGAATTATGGCGACGTGGAAATCTGCTTCCCTCTGCCGCTCTATAGCACTGGAACAGATCGGGCTTTTAAATTTTTAAACACTGCCTTTCATGTTCTCCAGAGCACCGAAAAGCCTTTGAACAGTCAGCTTGTTAGGAGATGCACCTTGCAGCAGCACTACCTTTTGGCTTGTCCCACGGTTCTATCAGCCGAGCTGGTGACGAGAGCCATTTGGGTTTGGGGTTCTAAAAAGGCCCAGGCCCCATACACAACACCTCCTTATCCCAGTGTCTGCTCGCCTACATCACAGCTTTTTTCCCTTTCCTTTGTTAGTGTCTTGCCAGGCAGCATTTTTTGCTTCACTAAAGCTTAATCTGTCTCTCTCCATGCTTTGCTCTCCATATCCAAAGCTTAGGAAGACAAGAGAGCAACCACTCTGTGTACCTTGTTTGCCTCAGGCCCGCACCTTGATTAACCCATGAAAAAAAGGTTACTAAAAAAGGTTTTTATTTTGGTTAATGAGGTTAAAATTAGTCAGAACAAAAGCCTGCATCTTTAAAAGGTTAATTTTACAGAGGAAGAAAAAATGTTTTTAACTTTGAATGCAAGTAAATGAAACAAGAGTTTTCACATACACACCGATCAGCCATAACATTAAAACCACTGGCAAGTGAAGCAAATACAAAAAATTACAGTGGCACCTGTCAATGGGGTGGTGTATATTAGGCAGCAAGTGAAGTTTTTTCATGTGTTGGAAGCAGTAAAAATGGACAAGTGCAGGATCTGAGTGACTTTGATAAGGGCCAAATTGTGATGGTTAGATGACTGGGTCAGAGCATCTCCAAAACAGGTCTTGTGAGGTGTTCCCAGTATGTAACGGTTAGTACCTACCAAGAGTGGTCCAAGGAAGGACAACCAGTGAACCAGGGATGGTCAAGGCTCACTGATGCACGTAGGGAGTGATGACTATCCTGTCTGGCCTGATCTCACAGAAGAACTACTGTACCACTAATTGCTGAAAAAGTGTTAAAGCAGGCTATAATAGAAAGGTGTCAGGACAAACAGTGGATCCAAGCTTGTGGTTCTGCATAGCTGCAGAAGGTGGCCTGGTCTGATGAACCATTTTCCTTTACATCATGTGGACAACTAAGTGCATGTGAGTTGCTTACCTGGGGAAGGCATGACATCAGGATGCACTATGGGAAGACGGCAAGCCTGCAGTGTGATGCTCTGGGCAATGTTCTGCTGGGAAAGCTTGGGTCCTGGCACTCATGTAACGAGCACTTTGCAATGTACTACCTTCATAGACATTGTTACAGATCAAGGCACTCCTACATGGCTCCCATATTCCCTAATGGCAATGGCCTCTTTCAGCACCACACTGTGCCCTGCCATACTGAAAACTTTGTTCAGGAATATATTGGAAAACATTCAAGAGTTGAAGATGTTGACTTGGGCTCTACATTCCCTAGATCTCAAACCGACTGACCTTCTGTAGGATGTGCTAGACAAACTAGTCCTGCTAACATCTTGATGTCAGATACCACTGCACTCTTTAGAGGTCTTGTGGAGTCCATGCTTTGAAAGGTCAGAGCTGTTTTGGAGGGATGGAGGCACCTACATAATATTACGCAGGTGGTTTAATGCAATGTTATAGCTGACTGGAGTAGAGTGGAGTTGTAACGTTCTAAAAGTAACATCATAATAATTATGAAATATGTGCTTCCACATGTCCTGACAAGATGTGTGTGTGTGTGTGTGTGTGTGTGTGTGTGTGTGTGTGTGTGTGTGTGTGTGTGTGTGTGTGTGTGTGT
>JBBPCZ010000136.1:10393286-10405058 GCA_037974445.1 Brycinus macrolepidotus
TATTTAGAAATTGTAAACCACGGCCTAAAAGAATTTATCATTATTTAATCAATATTTATCATTTACAACAGTATTTGGGGAATTACAAGACATTACTAAATGAGAAATATACGCTGAATGATCAATTTAGAATCTAGAAGTATTTGTCATCGTGTCTGGCCCAAAATATTATTTCCACTTTTGAAATATGAGGCATTCTGAATAATAAAATCTGAATAATAGTAAATTCCCAAAGTCACACACTTGGGTTGTACGATAAAAACAAAATACTAAATTTATCATTACACATTGCAACGTACCTGTAATACTGATTGGAGGGTTCATTTGCATGTTGCAGCCTTAAAAAGCAAACTATAACATGACTATAACGACATACAGCATATTGTGCAACCCTATTATACTGTCTCCTCCATCATTTTAAAATCCTATGCAGCCTCATTTATTGTTTTGGACATATGTAAGTTCTTAATTATTATTATCATTATCATTAATGTTTATTTAGGTTTACATCTTCCTACTAACTGACTGAAACCAGTGAAGCTGCACTGTATGAGCACCATATTAAAGCCACTGTATACATGTATCTGCCACAAAACTGGTATTATATCTCTGAAAACGTCTGTGTATCAGTGACCTTTGTTAGAAGACACTGAAGATCTCACGTGAAAGGAGGCAATATTCCATTCTCAGGCTGCTTCTTCCGAAAAGGCCTCAAAAGCCAGATGTGACCACCACGTATCTTTGTTTCTGACTGATCTAAGGTGTGCGAGATGCAAAACGTTCCGTGAGTGACAGTAAGTTGAAGGCTAAAATTAGCACTACTTCAGACATATTTCCTGTCCACAAGAAAATTAATCGTTGTCAGAAGAACCACATGAAAAACATCAGAACGACTGTCAAAGGGTGAAAGCGTGTGTTTCCATAAACTCAGCATCGCCTGAGGTAAAAGAGAGCGCTTTATAGCTGCAGCCTGTGTTCAGTATATTGAGAGGCAACTGTCTGAACTCGTTCACCCCTGGGAGGCACGCTACTGCAGTTTTGCATGCATGCATGAGCTGCCTGTGTCTAGTCAAACATGTGGTGCAGACTCCGGTTAAAAATGCATCATTATGGAAGGAGCAGGGTGGAGAAATGCCTAGATGTGAAGGCATCTCATCTCTCTCTTACACTACTGCTTTCTGTGCTTACATAATTTACAGGGCTGACGGTAGGGGAAGAAAAGAGGGTCCAACATAGGGGGTTAGTGGGAAAACAGGGGGGAGCCTGATGTGCAGTCAGGTCAGGTAATGTGGACACTGAGAATCCTGAATGCCTCTGCAGCTTTGGTCACTTAATGGCAACGTTCAGGGGTTGAGTGACCAACAATATGAAATTAAAATGTTCCCACCCACCAGTCCCCCAAGTTCAGACAGTGAGGTGGGAGAGGACCATTCTGGAGATGGTAGAGATACTTCAACACCCGGTTGTATCTGATTTATTCATTAGCTGACATTAGCTGAGGTGCTTCACACAGGCAGACTTTACCTAGAATACAGAAACACCAGCTGTTTAAACCCACTCTCATAGCTACAAAACCTAAAGGGCCCATATCCCACCTTTTTGTTTACTGAATAATTGATTTTTTTCCACTTACAAAGTTTGTGTGGTTTTATGCACCAAAAACACTAATAGTGAGTGTAGGTGATCAGCACTGTCCATGATAGACTATACTTCAGTCCATCATGGACAATTCTGATCACCCACTCCAAAGTGTTGTGGTTGAACAGAGAAGCACTTCCTCACCACCTCTGTGTGTCTGTGCGGTTGTAGCATAAGCAATTTCTTCCGGGATCAAGTTTTCTGATTCTGATTCTGATTAATTCATTTTTACACGGCCGTATCCCAACCTCCCTTTATCCCTTAGAATTAAATAGGCTGTCTTTGTTGCTCTGTCTTTAAAACAGCCTCAACCCATCGAGATGTGAACTCCACAAGAAGGAGTGCTGTGAAGGTATGTTGTGGTATATTGCACCAAGACATTAGCAGCAGATTTTTTTAAGTCCTACGAACTGGACTAGTTTGTCCTGCACATCCCACAGATGTTCTGATTTGAGATCTGGGGAGTTTGGAGGCCAAGTCAACACCTTAAACTTTTAATTATATTCCTCAAACCATTCTTGAACAATGTTTATCTTGCTGAAAGAGAACACCGACACTGTCAAGGAATACTGCAAACATGAAGGCGCGTACTTCGTCTGCAACAATGTTTCGAAAGGTGGTACGTGTCAAAGTAACATCCACATGAATGCCAGGAATCATAATTTCCCAGCAGAACATTGCCAAGACCACCACACTGCCTCCACTGCCTTGCCTTCTTCACATAGTGCATCCTGTGCAATCTCTTCCCCAGGTAAGTGATGTTAAAAAAAAAAAAAAAGTGAATTACCAGGCCACCTTTTTTCCGCATCCGATGTTTATTACAGCTAGCATTCATTTTTTCAGCAATTTGTGCTATAGTAGTTCTTCTGTTGGACTGGACCAGATTGCTCAGCTTTCACTCCGCACATACATCAGTGAGCCTTGAGTGCCCATGGCCCTGTCATTGATTCACTGGTTGTCCTTACTTGGACCTCTTTTGATAGGCGTGAACCACAGCTTACCGGAAAAATCCCAGAAGGCCTACTGTTTTGGAGATGCTTCGACCCAGTCATCTAGTCAGCATAATTTATTCTTTGTCAAAGTCACTCAGATCCTTATGGTTGCCCATTTTTCTTACTTCCAACACATTGACTTCAAAAACTGACAATTCATTTGTTGATTAATATTTCCCACCTCTTGACAGGTGCCAATGTAACGAGATATGAATGCTATTCACTTCTCCTGTCAGAGGTTTTAATGTTTTTGCTGATCTGATATAATTAGCTACCCTGCATTCTGAAAGGCATCTGGGCTAAAACACTCCTTATAACACAAACAAGATGGACTAAATTGTTGTAGGTTGAACAGGTGGGTATATGTAAATACATAGATTTACATGACATCACAAAAACGATTCAGAACATTCACAAGAAGCTTTGCAGCTTAGCTTCCATACATGAACTGTACTGACTAAATTAATTACGCATTTTAAAACTTTAACAGTATTTACATACTACACATTTATTAAAGGGAAAAAAGGTGGCAATGAAAAACTCTTAAGAATGAAATCTGACCATGTAAAAAAAAAAAGGGAGGGTGAGTACACAGTCTTAACCTACATGAATATTTGTGTATGGGTCATGACCTCTCTGTTTACCTTTGAAATAGCCTCCATTCTAAATCTCACGGTATCATTCAGTCAACGGGTTCACAGTGTCCCAGACACCAACAACCGTAGTAGAGTGTCACAGTGACACTTTTATTTTTAAAATAAAAAAGAATAAGTAGGCCTATGTGTATTTACTTTTGAAAAGTTAATTTAAGGCACATCTTTAGAATCATAGGAAAGAACTTTGTGTTAGTCTAATTAACGGTTTCAATTTATTTTGCACAAAAAGAATATGTGCCACAAATAGAGAACAATAGAGATTTATTGTCTTAGCAAATCCAAGGTGTAGGTTCACTGAAAAGACACACTACTAAGTTTTATCTACACAAGCATACAGGCATACACACACACACACACACACACACACACACACACACACACACACACACACACACACACACACATCTCTCTGCTGACCTGACAGTGATTCATCTTTTCTGAAGCATTAAAATATTGCTGTCTGTGACCCTGGCGGTGGAAAAGCCTACAGGACACTGTGTGTTTGTGCTACTGTCTCACACACACACCTCATCTCCAGGGCGAGGGGAAATTAGTGTGAATTGTCTCAATTCTTAGCAGCCGGAATAAACTTTCCTTGTAGATTATTCTCAGTCAGAAGATGTTGGTAGGTGCTTAAGCATTGCTTTCTTCTCCTTTGTCAGAGAGGTGAGATTGCAGGTTGTTCCCTTTTGAACTGCTGCTTTTGGAGCTTCTTTGTCACAGACTTTGACTCCAGTTGCAATCTTGATTTACCTTTCTTTCATTTGAACTACTTATAGTGCTTGCTAGACACTCAGACAATCATAATGTGGTGGGTTTGTGGTATTTTGTCACATGTATGAATTTATATTTTAGTGTTAATCTAACCTTGGCTTGTGTGTGGCCTAAAATAGTGTGTGCATCCGCCAAGATGTTCACTGATTAGCTTACTTTAGTACATTGTAGTGCTGTATCTTTGTCTCAGATTGTTTTGTTATTACTCATACTATTGTTATACAATATTGTCAAGAAATGAATGACATGATTTTCAGTTTCTCTTTAATAAGAAGCCTGAGAGAAAGCCTAGTCCTCCAGCAGCATTAGTAGCCTCAGCTATAGGGCTCCATTTCTTGATCTCAATGACAATAGAAGGAGCTGATATTGGACAGTCATATGGCAAAATTCATAAGTACACTAATGTAACGTAACACCCTCCTGCCCTTGCTATTTCGTTTTCTGATCTACATGGTCTCTCTAATATCCAACTGGAGGCTGTTTCGATTTGTCGATTTGTTCTGGGGTGGAGGACTGTTGGTTGGACGAAGACTGCAAAGGACTTTTGAAAGGACTGATACAAGGAGTGAAGTCACATGACACCGAGTCCAACTGATCTAAATCCACCGTGGTGACAAAAAAATGTTAATCCTTGAAAAGGAAGACAAGTTGTTTTATCTTTGATATAGGTTTTTAAGTTTAGACTGATCTCATCATTAACATTATGTATTAAACCAATAGCTGTACATATAAATATAGCAGCAAGGCCAGCAAGCATAACAGGGCTAAACTTGAAAGCGCCCAACATCAGAGACAGTGACATTATGCGGTTCATCTTGTGCACTGAACAGCATCTGTGATGGGTGTGTTTTTACTCTAGTTATTAGTGGCATAAATTAGCTCATATAATTGAATGCTCATAATGCAGCCTACCTCCCAGAAGAATACAGTCGCACTACTCATAATAATATTTTTATTCCCAGATGGATTCCTTTGAGCAAATTTGCCACCTATCTAATTCTGGAAAGTGTAAGTCACATTTTGAGCATGCTACAAAAATTCAATATGGCAACAGGAATCCACAAGGCATTCCGCAAATCTAAGTGAGAGTTGGCTGGCACACCCCATTATCCCATACCACAATAAATCTACAGCTCCTAGACTGCATTTGTCACAACCTTCCAAACACACTACTACATTAACACTGAATGTAAAGATAAGTACGAACAAAATCGCAAAGAGAAACCAAAATGCCCTTCAAAGGATTTTGTCAGCACTCTGGCACAAAACTAACTGGAAACTTCTCCCTTTTTTCACCAAGTCCGACACCTCACAGTTGGGGTGTCAGAGCACAGAAATGCTGCATTGAAGGAATTGAAACATTTTCCCTTTTAAGTGAGAAGAAACACAACGAGAGAAAAAGTGAAATAGACTGCAAATCTCCGGAGTGCTTCCCCCTTATGATTACCACTGTCTGTTGTTTGCCAGCAAGGCTAATACACGGGAAAACTATGGCCCACAACTCTTTTTTCACCTGCGCACAAAGACACCAGACCATCATTTCACATTTCAGCCTCCGCTTTAGGCCCGGGAAACATATGTGAGGACTTTTTTCTTTCTTTTTTTTTTTTAACCATCGTGTTGGAAGAACAGAAGCCTTTTCTTTTCCATTCATGTGTTTGTTAGGATGCACACCACTTCAATTTGAAGTGTTTTGGTGGTTTGTTTCACATCTTCAAAAGATACTTACGCGTGTGCCACAGAGAGTGTTCAGACGTTTCTGGAAGCATTTTGGAAACAGGAGGTTGGAAGAGAAGAAGAACGTTCAGGAGGTCATTAGCAGACAGTTCCTCTAATCACTCCAGAAAGCACCTCACACACAGGCTCATTTATCGCCTCTTCAGCAGCTCTGCAGCGCGAGAGCTTAAGTCTCTTGGACAGTTCATTTGGTATAATGCAATAAGGAGGTACAACAAGGGAGGAAATGGGGGGGGAACAAAAGAATCATGTCTGATTAATTTATCTCCTCTAAATACTGCCTCTGACTCAAAGCACATTATCCAGTTGAGACACAAAAAATGTCAGCAGAAGCAAAAATGATTATTTTCACACCCGGAAAATAAATAAACAAATCAATAAATCAATAAAAAAACTGAACAGGGGAGCATAATTACTGAACAAATTTTAAATGAATAAATACGGGAGGGGAATTTTCAAAAGAATATTCTGAAAGGTGGAAAATAAAAGGTGGGGATGAAATTATCTGGAGGCCTCATTTTTCCCCACCCTTCTACTCTCTTCTCTTTCTTCAGTCTTTGGAAAAGAGAAATTTATTTCTGCCTTCATCTCTAAATTGGATGCAATTTATTGCCTTTCCAAAGCTCGTTTTTCACAGACCATGGCAGCCAATGCGTATCTGCCTGCTGCTCAGTGTGGCCTCCGGTGCTAATATGAGGAAAGTGGCTGGGGGAGATGCAGTGTGGGGACAGTGGCCAAAATCAATCCATGATCAGGGAGAAAGAGAGGTGGGGGGTAGGGGGAGACGGAGAGAGAGAGAGAGAGAGAGAGAGACTGGCAGAAAGACAGAGTGATGGGAGAGAGAAGAAAGGAGAAGAAGAGAGGAGAGTAGAGGAGAAGTAATATAACTGCTGGGGAGAAACACAGTGTCCAACAGAGAGACGGACAGATCAGCACAGAAGAGAGAACTGCAAGTGACGGGGACAATATAAACAGCAACAACAACACCCAGCAGAGACCTGCTGCACAAACGCGTGTGTGAGAGAGTAGCCGAGAGTCCATGCGGGATGTTAAATATACATGGGCACTGGAGATGAGAGAAGAAGTCAGGGGTCAGTGAATCCATCATGTGCACGTTATGTTGGCACAGTGTCCCATGTCAGCCTCACGCATCACAGGCCAGAGGAAACTTAATGCCCAAATGGCTCCAGTTTACACATTCAATAGACACAAATGCTATGAGTCCTCAGTAACTGAGACAGTGATACACTGAACATTAGAGTACAATTACAACAGCAACTTACAAGAATACTCCAGCATGGTTTCAACCTATTATCTGAAGCATACAGATGATCACCACAAACTATTATTATAACTAGAGTCTTTAGAAAAAAACAGAACAGAGACAGAAAAGAAAACCCCCTGACCCACTGACTTAAAACACACAAACAACAGGAACCACTGGGCAGTTATAATTACATTCCAGTTCTGTTTGCTTTTCACCTGACTGCTGATGCAACTTTTGCACAATGTTTGGATGTTAAAAAATTACCTTGTTCTAAATGGCACATTTTTACTTTATTAACTATATGTTTTCATTGTAAAACTACTATATAAAAACAAGCACATATCCCTTGAATATTCTACAAACATTAAATGTGTGTGATTTAGTCAGATCTGCCTTAAACAATAGTAAACGCAGTCTAAAACTAAACAGTGCACTATGAAAATCTGTGACGTATAAAATTTTGGCTTCTACAGCCAAGTAGTGCTGTAAGTAATTGTGTACTCGTAGTGGAACGAAAAGTTGGCTATTTGTTAGACATTTTTGCTATGTTTGGTGCACGACCTATTTCCCACACTAGGGCTGTGTCTCAGACATCTCCCTACCCCCCACACAGTGCACTACACAGAGTGGGGAGTAGGGAGATGTCTGAGACACAGCCCTAGTGTGGGAAATAGGATGTGCAATTTGGTGCTAGTTGCTACTGCAAATTTTCCTCTACAGCTACGGTGGTACACGGTGAGCAAAAACTACTTTTAAAGCAAATGTTTTTGCATTAAATGTCGCTTTATTGTCATACGTCTATTATTATATAACAAAAAAGTTAAAAAGTTCATGTAATGACTGCAACGTTTTTGTGCTCCTTCAGCAGTCCATGGTTGCTTGGCGATAATAACACATATACATGTGTACATTATATACTGGCCACTGTTTTATGAAAGTTCCAAGCTACCTGAGACCGCGTGTTACAGTGATTTTATCACAGGCATGACGTGAAGCCTGGCTTAAAGATTGATTCGACACGAAATGTTTTTTGGGAAGTTAGAGGAGTAGGGCACGGGCACAAGTTTTGATATAGATTTGATTGAGTAAGCCTGTTGCATGTTGGCACTCTCCCTCGCAATGACATAGGATTTGATTCATTATTATGTTAATTTAACTGAAGATTTGCACGAGTGGTGGGGATGAAATGGACCATGCAAAAAAATGATGGCGACATGTCCCAGCGTCTACGTCTGTAAGTTGTATCTCTTCCTCTCTCGCTTACATACACACACGACCGTTCACACACAAACACACACACACACATGTGAGTGCTCTTTCACTCTCACACTCTTCTCACCCAGTTATCTCAAGGTGCAGTCTGTCCCACGACCTTGCTGTTGTGTGCCTTACAGAGCCAATGAATAACTATCACATTTCTTTAGCTGACAGCTGCCATGGCCAGGCCCAGGTGATATACGAGACATGACAAGTGATTCTAATTAAAGGGAGAGGCAGTGGATGTAAAGTGGCAGGAAGGGAACAAACCCTGTCTGGGCTGAGCGGCAGTGTGCCCGCGCGTGCTTCTGGATGCAGGGAGCCATTCCTGTCAGGCCGGGCCTCAGCTGCTGCGCCTCAGTGCATGGGCCCCAGCGTCCCCCAGGGCACTGACAGCTTTCTGCCCGAGGGGAAAGCGGCGTGCGCTGCATACCCACCCCCCTCGCCCCTCTCGAAAACGATAAACAGCCGAAGAAGAGCGGGAGACGGCGGCGTGAGGATGCGAGGCGAGTGCCCGGGCCTTGCAAATTTGTCAAACCGTTGTGTTTTCTCACCAGACGCTAAAAGCTGCACAGACTGGCTTTCCCTCTCCCTCTCTCTAGACCTGTCAAACACACATCTGTTTTTGCTCTGAGTCACAAGCGCGAGACACTCCGCACGAAAGCCAAGCTTTACCTGCAAGCGCACGCAGGAATCGCTTGCGTTTTCCATGACGCTGTCATTTTTTTCAACGTTCATTGGAGACAGAACACGGAAAGTGTTTTGTGGTGCGTTTGTTGTTTTTCAGCAAGAAAAAGACAGAGACGTACGCACGCAAAGTAAGAGCTTTTGAAAGGGCTTCTTTAGGGGCACCCCAATGGCACTCAAGAAAAAAAGAAAGACAAGCAATTCCTCGTAGTGACACAAAGCAGCACTTCCAGAGAACATTCTCAAAAGCCAATAACCCAGCATTGGGGAATAACTGAGTGAACCCAAAAGATGGCGTCTGGAATGACTTTCTTCTCTCCCCAGAGTTTCGACTGACCAGCTGACAGCCCATCAGCATCGCGCCTGTCTCAGTCACCAGATTGCAGACTGCCAGTTGGCACGAGCCGGCAGCAGAAAGAGTCTCTGGAGCTTGCCAGGAAATCTGTATTTGATAATACAACTTCACGCATCACTGCTTCCCTCTTCGCTCTCCCGCTAAGTATGAGCTAACTCGATACATCAGTGTTTTTTTTTTTTTTTGGCCTGTCGTATTTCTCTCCCCTCCACCACGGCTGCTCGAGCCAATACCTGGCAATGAAGGCTCACTAACTTAATTCAAACAGAGACTAATGAGGGGTGTAAAGCTTCTCTTTGCAGGGCTGGTTTGCTGTTACAAGCTTACGGCACTGCTGAAGCCTCAGCGTACACTCTTCTCTGACTACTGTGCTGGTAAGAAAGTAGCGAGAGTGTAACGCTGCAGAGTTTGATAGAATGTTTAAGCAAATGCACTGCAGCAGTGGAACTACATATGAGGCTGACTGACCCCAGTGCCAGCAAGGCTGCCTCTACAGTATGTGTCCTGACCACAGTGCTGCACATCAGAGATGTGTGACATGGAAAAAGGACAGAGCTTATCAGTATTTCTCTCTCTCTCTCTCTCTCTCTCTCCTCCTCCTCCTCCTCCTCCTCCTCTCCCTCTCCATTCCCCTCTCTTTCAACTGTCTGTCTGTCTCTCGCCTCTCTCTCTCTCTCCTTTTCTCTCTCTCTTTCGCCTCTCTCTATCTCATTTCCCCTCTCTCTCCCCATCTTTCTTTCAGCCCCTCTCTCACACGTTTCCCTTTACTGTTCCTCCTACTCTCTTTCCCTTTCCGGCTCTCTGTCTGTTTCTCTTGTCTGCTTCGCTTTCTGTCTCTCTCTTGTTTGTTCTCTCTTCCTGTCTGTCTGACTCTCCCCATTCTCTCTTGTTTCTCGTTTCTCTTTCTGGCTGGCCCCTCTGTCGGCTCCCTCTTTTCCCAGAAAGTAAGAAAGGAAGAATTTAAAAAACAACAACGTATACACAAAACAATTTCTAAAGGCTTTTGGCCTGGGAACTCTAAAATATAATTATGATGAATTAAATCACAGCAAGATAACACTTACATACAATACAGCTCTAAGGGACACTGATGTTCCCTCCAAAAGTGCAATCAGGCCATCGGCTCCTGGTTCAAGCCTTCAGCTGCTGGATACTGGTTTCTCTCACTGATCTTTGGTTTCTCTCACATTAGCTCAACAGTGACCACTGAGTGATTCAGCTCGGTAGAAATTTGAGTGGAGAAGAGCTTTAACACATGTGACTGCTACACTCTGTGCCCTATAGGTGATGACAGACCCATGTGGCTTCACTCTTGCATCTCTAAACATGCATACAACTAGTGAGCCTCAAGAAAACACCCAAACTGAACCACACTAAACATGTACTTCACTTTTTAAAGCCAGGACTGAGAGCAAGATTTTACTTTGGCACTATGTTTAAAAAGGGATGGGATTTCTATATGGCTGTGGTGTAAATGCATTTGAATTAAAGCTGACAGCTGACATCTCCAGTCAGAACACATGGATACATGGCTATAGGATTGTACAGAGGGTGAAATGAGATTTTGTGGTATAATTTTCTCTTTAATAGTAATATATGTTATCTCATCATTGATTTGAATACATTTCTGCCTTTTTTTCTCATAGTTTTTAAGCGGGACTCACCTTATGTTTAAGAGTACAGTTCAGACAAGGTTGGTTTAGCCAGGGTTATTTAAGAAAGAAGGAGTAATAATGTTAGTGTTATGACTCCTCTATCCAGGGTGTTCTTTAAGGCCTGTGTCATCGTCCCTAGTCACCTCTCCTGTAGTTCAGCCCTCCCCGCCCGTGTCCACTCCACAATCCCTCTATTTTGGGTGCCTCACAAAGCCGCTGATGTGATTATAGGGGATGATGATTACGGTTATGTAACGGCATCAAATTCATTTGCTGCCCGAAATGCAGCACTAACAGGAAATAACACTCTCTCTTTCTCCCCCAATATCTCCCTCCCTTTCCTGTCATCACTCCATCCCACTCTTTCACTTTCTCGCTCCCCTCTATATCCTCCTCCCTTTGCACTTAGACCCCCCTCACCCCATATAGTCTATTAAAGTCACATCAGGGGATTAAGGCGAAGTAGGTCAGTGGAGCAGTGCTGGGGTTAAAAAAAATGAAAGAAACAGACCATGGCTCCATGTTACAACCACCTGTGTAAAGTGGAGAGGGGTGGCACCAGGAGCGAGGTAGAGCCCTGAAAATAGAGCCATAGCAGGAGGAGTAAAGCCAGGACTTCAGCTCCTCACTCAGGAAGCCCCCTGGAGGCTGAGTTAGCAGTACTACATACAATTTAATGCCACTACCTTGTCAGACTATAGATGTGAGCTGAGACAAATGATGAACTATATATATATATATATATATATACATA
>JBBPCZ010000136.1:10423806-10439292 GCA_037974445.1 Brycinus macrolepidotus
CTCACACACACACACACACACACACACACACACACACACACACACACACACACACACACACACACACACATACACATTGCTGGCCTGCCTCCACAGGGCCCACAGACACACTTACAATAATGACAGTTATTGCAATTATTCTCACAGCTTGCAGAGAGCGATCAGTTACAATTGATTCTGGGACAGGGACGTACAGTACTGATGAAACTGTGGGGAAAGAAAAAAAAAGACTTGGCACTATGCCATAGCCCAAGGGAGAGCACGTAACACACTGTAATTGCTCCAAGCCCACCTCAAACTTTCCCACAGCACTTCTGATGATCGTGATTTTTAAATATTGAAATGGTTACAGTATTAAGATGTTACTGTATCAGAAAAAAAAACTACTGCTGTCCTCACTGCACACTATTGATCTCTATGCATGTGAGGATGGAGAGTAAGAGAATGGAGAATGTAGAGGAGAAAAAGAGAGAAAGAGAGATCTAAAACTCCTTTCATCTTAGTATTGGTCCATATCTCTTGAATTGGGCAAAACAGATTTCTCTCTCTCTCACGCTCTCTTTCTCTCCTGCATGGTGAGTAGACCAAGAGCACACACGATGAACATTTAAATAGTTTTCCAAGAAAGCTCTCTCTTTCTTCTCTCTTTCACAGAGAGCAATGGCCTGTCTCTACTGAACAAAAGCTTCATAAAGGACAAAATACATCAGCTGGTGCATGCAGTAGAAACTCTGAAGTATTCTTAATGACGTGCACGTGAGGCACAATATACAACACTGCATGGATAAATACGCTCTTAAAAACAAATGTGTAAAAAGAGCTGATACACAAAGGCCATTGTAAATGTTTCACACTAAACATGGTTATTCACTGATCTGCGATTGTTCATAATGTTCATTATATTGCTGCTGTCCAAACAGATCCTTGTTTTTTGGATTTTGGATATTCTAGCTACTTTCAAAATTTCATAACAAATGAACCAACAGAAATGGTCAAGAAAGAACATCTACATGGTATAAAAGTTGGGAATGTTCCTCCTGCTCTTGTAAAGTTGCTTTTGTAAAGTTGATAATATCGTAAACCATGTGATAAAAGGTTGTGTGATTCCTTATTTGTTTATTTTTTATTTTTATTGGTACATCCCTAGAGCCAAGTATGTTGGATCTAAACTCTCCACCTTCCATGGTGGTACATCATCAGGACCCCTGCCCTATAACAGCAACTTTTGACTCCCTAAAGAACCTTTCAATGAATTGTTCTTAAAGAACCATTTTTAAAATATTTAAGTGTGAAAGACCTTTTTAAAGTCAACAAAACTTCACAAAATTTAAAGCTTCTACATAATTTTTCCTAGAACATTACATACATTTTAAGAATGCACAGCCGTTAAGACTGTGGTCTCTTAAGAGATGTCAATGACACTTCAGTGACTCCTCCCCAACGTTACCTTTATTGTACCAGAGCAAAAGCAGTGTGTGGATCAGGTGTATGTGTGTCTGTGTGTGGGTGTGTGTTTAAGAAGGTGCAGCTCTAATATTTCAGGGGCCATGTCGCTCCGCCTGTCATGATCTCGCATGAGGAAGATCTGTCATGGAGAACGAGGTGTCAGAGGAAAGAGATAAACATTGCTGAATGGGAAAGCAAATCATCAACACAAAAACACTCACAATTCTCCCTGCCAAGCCTTGTGACAAAGAGCATGCACATTTACGCCTAAGGCTTTTCGGGCATGCTATTTTTCATGACGTTGTCGGTTTGAATGCGCTGTGTTCTCAGTTGTAGAATTTACAGCACAAGCACATGCTCTTTGCATGTTGCCAGCCAGTGTTAACATTTCTCATTTCCTCCAGTAAAGTGTTAGACCTGATTTTTTTTTCTCCTGCTGCATAGGATTGTTCTATATTTGGAATGTAAACTGATTATTCATGAGGGACTCATGATAAATGGGTGAGATCACATTTGATAGCAATCCATCAAATGCTGATAGACGTAGCACTCCAACCTCTCAGCCACACAGCCAACACACTAAAGCGGGATACATTTTCTTCTCCCTCTTTTCCCCTCTGCAATCAGCCACAGACTTGTGTGATCGTGACAATGCAGCAATCAAGCGTTCTGTGTGCCGGGTGAGTGTGGGCTCCATCAGTGCCGGGGTTCAGCTCACAGCTCTCTGTTTGCTGAAATAAATCCTCTCTCTCTCCAGAGCCGCCAAACACCAGACACTGAACTCGCCAGCTGTCTGCCTCGCCTTCTCTCTCCTCTCCTCTGGTCTCCTTTTCCTTCCTCTCCTCTTCTCCTTTTTTCTCATCCTGTTTCTCCGTTCAGCTTCTTTTCGCTTTTCTCTCTCCTCTCTCCATCATCCTCTCTTCTCTGAACTACCGTCCAAATGCTCCACGCACAGCATCTTGTTTTCACAACAACAGTGCAAATGCGTCGGCCGTCTGGCACAGCTGTTCCCACCGGTCCCCACGGCCTCGTAAAAAAAGGCAATAAATCAATTCGGGCACTCAATACAAGTGGGAAATTGACCAATTAAAGTGGCCCAAGATGCTTATGTTCAGGCAGACGATTTTATAAATTGGCCATCTATTTAGACTGGGGACTGGCACTTTGGGCAAGAAAATTCACTGGCTGGATTCAGTCCATTAGCTTTTCCCTCTCCCCCCCTTCTCTCCGTCCCCCTCTCTCTCTCCTCTCTCTCTCTCTCTCTCTCCCTAGTTGACAGTGTCATAGGCAGTAGTGTCATTCCTAATGTACATATCAAGAGTCTCAGGATCAGTCACAGCGGGCTGGTAAAGTACAGTTCCCCTCTCCTCTCAATACACAGCACAAAACAGAACATTAACTCTAATTAAGAGTCAACTGAATGAGCCCACGTGTGTTCTTTCACAGCAACTGCTGTGAGATTGGACAAGCTTTACAGAACATGGGTGGGGGGGGCGGGGGAGCATATGTTACAGAATGTTACATATGCTTCAAATGTAATATATTTTTTTATGTGTAAGAATGATCTTTTTTTTGTGTAATTAAGCTAATGTTAACATTGTGGCAAATCTGTTGCTTTGACTACTTTGGAATAGAGAGTCAAGCTTTTAGCATTGTGTAGCGTTTAAAATTCATTAGGCTGAACAGAATTGATCAGCCAGTTTTCTGTTAAGCCCACATCATTTGCTGAAGAATGCATTTGCGTGCAGAATATGGATATCTCAGTTCTTACTAAAACAAGATTTCCAGTAAATGGTTGAGCACATGTCTGTTTTTCTTCTTTTCAATTATGCTTTTCAAGTGAAATCCTGAAATTCTTCTATTCAGTTTTGGTGCTACAGTCATAAGCCAACACTAAATCCTGCATTTGCTCCTGGTACAGACTGTGTGCTGATACACTGGGCTCATATTTCATCATTAAAGAGCTGTAAATTTTTCTTTGCCGATTCCAGAAAAGAGGGTATATTTCAGCGTGCCATTCCCGCTGCTACATTTGTAGCCTCAAAGTCAACCAGAGAACAGATATGAAGACAAAAAAACGAGTGCTACAGGTGTACCAGCATCTGTTTGCAATCAGTCTACGGACTAGCTTTTCATGTTCCCTCCAAAAAATCATTTATTGGAGTCTGGGTGTTTGTGTGTGTATGTGTGTGTATGCAGCAAGGCAAACCATTATTCTCAGACCCTCTCAGTGTGATTATCAATCTCTGGGTAACAATCATATGATGGAGCAGCGGCACCTGCAAGGCTGTTCCTCCATATGCTGTTAGAACACGAGCAGATAATTAGCTCATTTTGTACAGTGTAAAAGACTCCATAGAGATAAGAGAATATCATTCTGTATTAAAGGTTTTGTTTTGTTCACTATCAATGTACAGGTAACACTAGAGAGTACTGCATTCAGCAGCTACGAACGAGGTCTAAAGCATGACTTTTCATGGTTTTATGCTTAAAAAAATAGGAGGACCAGCTAGACTTTATATGTTCAAAGCCCTACCCACACATGAGCAAACACCACACAAGTAAAGGTGCCACAAAAATGAAAGGAAGAAAAAAGTCCTTCAATACTTTGACCAGTACTGATAAGCAGGGCCCCAGTCTGTATCTCTCAAACAAGTGGAAGAGCAACGCAGTCTGGAGACACCGTCCGTTTCTCTCTGAATCTCTCTCTCTCTCTTTCTGACAGCTGTCTTATCAGCAGTCCTCACATGCATTCAAATCGTGTTGGTAGAAGCTGTCTTTTTACACTGATCTTAGGCCAGTTTCATGCCTCCTTCTAACTGTTAAGAATACAGTTTGAGCGGTCGAGGCTGTTCCCAAATCGTCAACATAAAAAGGCCCTCCTTCAACAAACTGCACTGCAGATAAGTGGTGACATTCTGCTGGGTCACTCTTTATATGCCACTGTCAAACACTCTACCACATCACACTGTCAGATATAATACTCTATAGGGCCACATTCTATAGGGGAAGATCAAATATAAGCAATGTGTTCTTTGTAGAAAAAATATACATATATAATTTACCGCTCCGTAAATTCTGTAATTCTGTATTTTTTGTTTGTTCATTTTTGCATTGTGTACACTGCTGTTTAAACATTTTGAACAATTATTTTCAATAATATAAAACCGGTTTGCTAAACAAATGTATAAAATAACTATAATATGATTCAACTGCTGTACAAGATTAGGGCTTTAAACTCATTTATACGAAGAAATGTACATGTATCCAGAATGATGAACAGTTGTGGGTGATTCTACAATGAATGAGAAAGCTGTTTAACATTGAGAATGAAGAACTAATAAAATATCTCATGTTCAAAAAATGGTGATCGAATCTCAGGCAGATAGCTAAGAAATGACTACAAGTAGATAGATAATTATTATTAATGTATTATATATTAATACATTCTTTACCATAAAAACAAAGTAGCTTCTAACGTCTATAATATCTATCTGTCTACCTATCTACCTATCCATCCATCTATCCATCTATCATCTATCTATCCATCTATCCATCTATCTACTCATCTATTTATCTATCCACCCATTATTCTATCTATCCATCAGTCAGTCCATCCATGCACCCATCCATCCATCATCCATCCATCAGGAAATTACTAAAGAAACTGGATCCCAGACAAGCAACCTTGTGTTTCTGTTGTGACTTATTGAATATTGTGCCATTTTTTTGCATTTCTTGCACTTAATTGCTACACTATTACAAATATTGAAATAATACAATAAAGTTCAAGCACTTCCATTTTTGATGCCATCAATTACCTCATTATTTCTCAATTTGGGTGTGTTAAATATTAACAGGCCTCTGTAATGAGGCTGAGTGGTCGGAATCCTTCACTGTCCCTTGCGGCATGAGTGCAGTGGACGGCTGACTCGGATGAATAAAAGCAGCACATTAGAGCTCCCTGCAAAGCCTACTCGGCCTCTCCTCTGCCTACTTTGTCTTTTGGTTTGTGTGGGCAGAATGCTTCTGCCTGCAGGTGCTACTCTTAATAAGTGCATTCTTCCAGTGCGCCGGCCGCTCATGTGCAATGTTGTCTGGGCAAGTTAACATGCCTGGACATGTTTTTGTGTCTGAGAAAGAGTGTGTGTGTGTATGTGTGTGGGTGTGTGTGTGTGTGTGTGTGTGTGTGTGAGTGCGTGTATGTGTGTGCGTGTGTGTGTGAGTGTGTTTGAGAGCAACTGAGTCTACAGAAGGTAGATATTTCCTTTTGGCCTAGGAAATAAACAGACAATATTACCCTTATTGCCCGAAGTAACATATCCTGCATGCCCCAGGTGGCTTTTAACAAGGTGCAGTAGAAGCTTTAAAAGCTTTTAAAGAGTAATGCTCTGAGCCAGGTTCAGGTATTGTCAATGTCATATCAATATACTGATTGGATTACTGCATAAATAATTGATCTTAGCTACTCAGTTAAACTCTCTTTTTAAAGCCTAAACAATCCTGCTGATTATTTAATAAGCTCAGAAAGGAGCAGTTAGGAGGGAAGGAGGAGGGAAAAATAGAAAAATAAAACAGCCTCACTATTTACAGAAATATCTGAGCAAGTAGTGAAACAGAAAAAAAGAAAAGGAAATCAGACAGCCAATTAGAATGGGCGTGATGAGAGCAGAATGAAAGCACTCTCTGCAGTATCAGCTGTGTCTGGGGTGCAGACGCAGCAGCCCCAGTCTAACAGAAAGGCTTTCATGTGGAGGACCTCGTAACACGCCTCCTTCTCAATCTAATTAGCCTCCTCTCAATCTGCAGAAAGACCAGCAGAACATTCGCCAGCTCCACCGCTCTCCATAAACCACCCGTATCATTGTCTCACTTATTGACGTCTCGCCCCTGAATACAAACGGGTCACTACTTCACCGCTGTTTATAAAGTCAGTTAATAGGCTGTGAAATGACCAGCGGTTTAACATTGTCCAAGCGAAGGGAATATCTGCACATTAGAATGATGAAGTGACCTTTCTTATCATGGCGGGATGCTAAAACAGGGAACTGGAAAGCTACAGAGTGTATTTCTGCAAAAATACCAAGAGAGGTTTTTAAAAGAGCAACGCTAACCTTTCGCCAGACAGCTCCTACATGTATATGAAGAGTGGAATGACGAGTCCATACACCAACAATATTAATCTCTTTCTCATATGCAGTCCCACATGCGCACACACACACACACACACACACACACACACACACAAGACTAAGTCAGCGAGTCTTGGCAACGACTGAACGCAGTAACATCTTCATCCCCCTCTGTTCCCATGGCAACGGGTGAGATCGTATTCCCTTTAGAACTTTAGTAAAGCGAATTTTTTTGCCATTCCGTTAAAAAAATATATATTAATAATAAGCGTTCCAGTGACAAAAGCAAGGTATGTGATCAATAATGCAGCAAGTGTACATTTGGGCTTTATGCTCTGGCAGTACCTGAGTCCAATGGCTTCATAGAGCTTCACAAAGACTGCCATATGACTGCCAGTCCAGTCGGAGCAACTGAAAGCCCTTACTATTGCAGATTTTATTTATCTGGTAGTGAGGGCCTGATATACTGAAAAGAATAATAAAAGAAAACTACCCTTCAGTGAACTCATATCATAACTAGACATTACATATACAATATGAGGTAGAGTACAGCTGTGGCTGTTTACTCTACTATCAGACTTCATCTCTGAGAGTCAGCTTCTCAGAGCCCGCTGAAGAAGGATGAAGGCTGTTCTGTTTATGCTTGAGGGCACACAGGCCTTCAGGCAGACTCTTCTTCACCGCTTCCTCCATGTGCAACACTAGGCTAGCAGGCTAGCAAGGCTACAAAGCTTCGGACTCTAAATGGATGCTCATCTTGTGCCAGCTTCTTTGACAAGAGGGGAAGCTCAACAACGCTTTCAGACCAGCGCAACAGGGCAGTGTCTGCAAACGCTAGCAATTACACTAACATTCTGACTCCCTCAAAGCTGGACCTCTGCCAGTAGGCTCAAACCCCATTGTGTGTCTACGGTTTCCCTCCACCGGCACATTCATCACGGGTGGACAGAGCACGGTGGAGGAAATAAAAGGGACAAGCGAGCGGCTGTATTAAGTACAACGGCATCCCATCCATAACCATCAGCATTAATAGCCAGGCCGGCCATTTAATTTTTCATCTACAATGAGGCCAATTAGAAAGAGTTGAAACCAGCCTTTGGAAGAATGCCCATTTTTTACGACCCAGTGTCAGAAGACATGCTTGGATTATTTATTTCCCCCTACTGCTCCCTCACCTGACAGAATTAATAGCCCCAGACAACATAATTATCCAGGCTAATCTGGATTATTATGTTCTGTTCATAAAGAGGAGGCAACAGTTTGGCGAGCATATGTGGCAAGTCGAGGGCCGTCCTTTGACTTTGTGGCATGTGTTAAATGGAGGGACAGACACAGCAGCAGAGGAACAACCTAGACAAGCGTCATTTCCTTGCTTACGAGTCTGGCTCAGGCAAACGGCTGCAGGGAACAAGTTAATATTGCAAGCATCTCTTTTACTGCTTGACTGCAGACGCCCTAAAATGTGACCTCAGACTCTTAAAGAATAACGCCTTCTTGTTTGATTTTACCGAAATGATGGCAAACATAGGCAAAAAAAGAAACAAATATATCCTTTTTGGTTTACAGGTCTTGTTGTTGGACTTAGTAGCCTTCTGCAAGTCATATATCCTACAATTCTGCATTCTAATTTGATATCAATAGTGTTTAGATAAACACTGATTTAACATCGACATCTCAAAATGATAGCTGGCACTATCAGCAGTTCAGGGGGGGGGGGGCTAAAATAAAAAAAATAAATAAATGACTTTGAAAACAAAAGTGCATGGCTGTTAGGACAGCAAAGTCAATTGACTCTGGAGGAAGCAGTTTTTATATTTTGCATTTTGTATTTACATCCAGTCTTTGTTCCGATATAACCACAGAGTACAAATGTGCAGGTGCATCACAAAAGCCAGTCCCTGAGCACGCCACACCTGCTCTGTGAACACATTTCAAGCACTCTCTCAGCACCTGTTGAGCCCTGACCTGCCTATCTCTTATGGCCTCTCCGTGCTTTTGGCCATTTTCAACATAGTTTCCAGATCACTACAGAGGAAAAGGACCCTGCATGCGTGTGTGCATGTGTGATTTTAAGACGTGAGATTTGTGTCCCTGTTCTGTTTTAGTGAGTGTTGCATGTGCGCCTGATAATATTACACTGACACCTGCTGGGAAAGGAAGGATTCTGGGTTAAGTTTTTTAATGAAAAGAGGATAAGGAAGAGCAGTGAGGAAGGAATGCATAGAGCACAACTATGTGAAATAGAACTGCAAAACTGCCATACATGAGATCTCATGGGCGTAAGTAATAAATAATATAATACGAATATTAATATAATACAAATAATGCTCTCCACATTACCTTTCATGAATAACAAAAACTTGCAATGTAATTTGGTTGTTTACCTGCTATTGCTATAACTGAACCAAATTACAAATGTAGGCTAATGGCCAAAGTATATAAAGTTATCATTACTGTTAGGCCTCTGCTTAAAGGCCTAAATTCCAGTGTGACAGTCTGCACTACTGGTAGTTACTGAACTGGACACAAGGGCAGCTGCCTTGGACAGGACACTCACACGCACTGAGCCACAAGCAGCAGTGAAGGACAGGCTTGAAGGACCAGCAGACAGGTCCCAAAAGCAAAATTATGGTGTATGACTGAACACAACATGGAGCTCCTATATGAATCTCTGGCCTCGTGTTATTGCAAAGCAGCCACTGTCAGATGTGAAGACACATGTTCTATCCTGCTACCCACCCCCAACACACACACATGTCCACGTCCACCACCCCGGTGCAGATTAGACAGTCCTGGGGAGAAGAGATAGCACTTGGGGGGGAGGTTTCATTTGGCTCCTGGGGCCCCGTGAGGAGTACAACTCTGCCTGTGCAGTAATCAAAAACACAAGTGAAAAACGCCCCACTTTGAACAGCGTGACATCCTAATGTAAAAGTGGCAGGTGGGCACATTTGGAGTGGGTCTGGATTGATCCCCAGCTGCTTGAGAAATTGTCCATCATCCACGAATTCAGGTCAGAGTGATAAGCATTGTGGGCAAGGTCCTACAGGAGTGCGCCTCTGCATGCTCTGCTCCAGGTGTGTGTGTATGTTGGTGTGATGTTGGACTGTACTGTCTGTGTTATGAATCTGTGAAGAACAGAGATGCGTGATTCTGCGTTCTGCCTGATAGACTGACGCACATGTGCTCTATGTAGCCACTATGTGGGGAAGGGGGGTGTCCAGCTGAGGACCTGGAGGGTCTACCAGAGTTCTAATACATTTACTAAACCTGGTAGGAAACTGAAGAGTTGAAACAGGTGTATTTGAGCAGAAAAATCAGCAAACCGTGCTGGACCATGGCCCACCAGGACTACTGTTATGTATCCCTTAACTACCTATTGTAACGCAAGGTCCAGCTCTCTCATTATTTATAGATAACTGTAATCCTGAACAATTAAAGACTTATTCCCATTAATTAAGGAGGAGGGCTGATATGTGTGATATGAATGATTGTCAAGCAATGTAGCTCTCACTATTGAAAATCAAAACATCTTTTAATCATTTTAGGTCTAAAATGCAGCATGTGCTTGTGTGACAGAGGAATATAATTGTCTGGGTATTGTATCACAGGTGTAAATATATAAGGCAGCAGAAATGTTGAGGCCATATTTCAACAAATTATACAAATCTTTAAAAAAGGTTAGTACTTCATTTAAAATTGTTTCGGTCTCGGCATTTGGCCTGAAAGACAAAGAAATTAATAATTCATTACATATTTAAAAAACTATAAATCTTTAGTGAAGAGTGGAATATAGAAACTGAAGGGCATTACTGATAACATCATAAAGTGTGCAACTACTATTATGCTATTGGGAAATAAATATATAATAATAATACAAAAAATTATAACAAACAAATAATGAAATAAATAAACAAACACAGCAGCAGTAGAGTACGGTTGTGAACAACATCTGCACTGAACACACAAAAGCTTCGGCGGCTGTGTCTTTTCCTCCTCTCTTCTGATTTCCCTTCCCAACCTGGAGGATAATCAAAGGCTTTCACAAAAGGAAGGAGAGCAGTGACAGAAAATGAAATAAAAACTACATGAGAAGTCATACATTTCTAATGGAGCTCCTTTTAATCTTGAAAGGGAGACTTTCAATAGTGAATTAGTCATTTTTTTGTATTCCTTTAATGCTTTCCCACAGAAATATATGCAAATCTCTGGCTAATGCCAGCAGCGATGACAAAAGAGGCAATTCCTCCCAGAGAGGCTGTGCGATCCAGCCGGAGGTCTACTGGCCAGAAGAGAGGCAGGGGTCTGCACTGATAGCATGCTTTGCTTTTCCTCTTTAATGAAGTCATTTTAATGTCCATAAGCATGACAGACCTTTTACCAGCCTTTTCTCTGGCAGGTTTTATTCTCAAACATTTCAAATGGGTTCAGTTCAAATGGATCACTAATCAAAGTGCAGGAAGAGAAATCCATGACCATCAGGAGAAATCTGTTTTCTTCGTTCCTGTGTTGGTGAAGTGATGCATAATTAAACTGTGGTCTTTATTTGGCGTTTCTAGCAAAATAGCAAAATGTTCTCACATATGCATAACAAGAAAACATGCATAATGAGGGATGCTGCTGGAATTTGTAGGTTAAAACTGTGTACAATGAGTAATGAAGTTATAAAACAATGGAAGCACACGCAATGGAGAAGATAGACATAGCAAACAAATTACATAGCGTGGGATAAGCACTTCTCCAGCCCAACCACAAAAATAAAATTAAATAAAAATTCCAATTAATGCTTAAAACCATGCTGCTTGTATAAAACATCTATCAGATTTATTATCTCATGACATCTTGTCTGTAATATTTTATTAGCACAGACTCCTTCTGTCTACTGATAAGGCAACACACAGCAGATAGCGGATAAGAAACAGCATTAAGTGTTTGCACTGGTCTAAAAAAATCCCCCATTTCCATTTCAGAATTACTGTACAATCAACATCAAAATGAATCATGAAATGTGGAAACTTCTACATTCTGTTTTGTATCCATAATGAGCGCTAGTTAAAAACCGCATTGCAAATCCATCTTCCTCTCATATTTTGAGCTTCTTGGCACAGTCTAAGCGTGGTTTAACTAGTCGAGGCTCCGCTAATCCTTTTATCGGGATCCCTGCTGCAGGCTATCCCAAACACTCCCTGATTAAAAAGGAAAACGTGGGCAACCAACAGTTTAAGAAGCATTGGTTCTAACCAGATAAAAGCGTAACGTTGTGTTGCTATGTCAATGCATGTGGAGTGACTTACAACAGTGTCTTACTCCTGTAATATATTCATATTATTTATAAAAATATTTTTTAAGCAAGCATAACCAAATCTTAATATAAATCCCAAAAAAAATGCTTCCCTGTCGTTGTATGCTCAAGTGGCAGAATATATGCATGTGAGTATGCATGTGTGTGTCTTTGCATGTGTGTGTGTGTAGCATTGTCACTAGGAGTTCTGCCTCCATGTTTGCTCACAAACTACTTTTGATTCCTCCACCCAATCCCTGCTGGTTTTCCCTCTCTGTATCACGGAGGAAAGCCCATTGAAAATTCTCTCTCTCGCTTTAGTGCGCGGCTACAAAGAAGAAAAGAGCCAATATGATCCTCTCTTGAGGAAAATCAGAGGAGCAGCCTATTCACTCCCATTCACATGGGTGAGGGGAAATGATAATATCACATAGGAACTCATAAAGGCTGGATTATCGCAGGCACGGGGTAAATGGAATGGGAAGGAAAGATATAAATAGCAGGAGGAAAACTGACCTGCTGAGAACAACATGTCTTAAGGGGAAAAAAAAACTATTGCAAAAGTTGAAGAAGATGACACACCGTACCATCTCCAGTTCATACAATGGAACACCATACGCAGATAATGACTCTTTATAATGGCTCATTACAACGGAGATGAAAGCATGAACAAAAAGCACACCTATGGGCCCAACCTTGCCTTTGACACTTGGTTACACTAAAGGACACGCTCATTTTCTCGACCCCTTTTTACGTGGCGTGAGAGAGAGAGCAGGACAACGAGGCGGCCATCCCTTCCTGTCAATACTCGTGCGCATCCATTCTCACCTGCCTGACACCTTTTACTGGTCATGGGATGAATCAATCACACTTAGTGTACTCCCCAGGTACCCGGGACTAAAAAAAGGAGCTCAACATGAAGGAAGACTGCAGTGTTTCCCTGTCAGCGCCGCCCCAGAGGCTACGGTGAAAAATCACCCTCGATAAAATAACATTTTTCAAAGCGCGCTATTGCTCTTTTAATCTCGGCCCGCCACAATGAATGGCTTCTGGGATGCGTTTCATTTCATCTGAACACAAACAATCTTTCAAAGGGCTTAATAACAGTTACACAAATGAGCGTCATTAATTACCTGCTAATGGAGTAATGACTGTGGCACCTTGCGCTGGGCTGTTGCTGCAAAGGGGTGGAGGATTTGCGAGCAGGGGGAGAAAGGAGCTATATGCCGGTGTGAGCATCATTAGTGTGCTTATCAGTGGCACACCGCTGTGCATTAGGTGTGAATGTGCACCGTGAGCTGATGATTTTCTTTGCCTACCAATGCAATGAAACTAATTGGTACAAATGTTGCTAATGGTTAGCTATGGTGAAGTATCCGTTTTTCTTCTGTGGAAATGATCCGTGTCCGCTCCTGAAATATAGTTTTTCTTGCAAAATCCAAATTCTACTGCGTAGGGAAGATATGCAGCCAAATAAAATGCTCCAGAAATGAAAGTATGGATACTTAACTTGTTCCTTTGCCACAAAGAACTGAATATGAATGTGAGAAAAAACAGACGGACTGTACCCTAGAAGAGGTGTGCCAAAATCAGTGTTGAAAAATGGACAAAGCACAATGTTCACAATGTTGACAAAATTTCTCCAAACTGTCTGCATGGTGAGTAATTAGATATAAAGGTGTAAAGATTTTACTATTTTAGATTTTGCTTTAAATATGTAAATTAGTTAAATTAGGAGATCTAATAGAAAATACCAGTTTATACTGAATGTGTGTATTAGTTTGTTTTAGGTTTAGTTTCCCATCTTGATATGACTAAATAAATTCTTGAGGGAATGTGCCCTGGGAGCTGAGGAGCTATAAATGTCCTCTCAAAAACTGTAATAATTTTATATATGGCTTCTGTACCGCTGGATGATTTTGTACTATAACCACAAACAACTTTATTTAGATCTGGATGTGTTCAAGAATTAGGCATAATATTAGTGTGGAAAAAGATGCAATACTGTGACAAAACCTCTACGGCTAATTTGAGGTATCCGTTTGATTCCTTCAAAGAAAACCAGGCTTCATATCTGATAACAGCTTTAATAACTGTCAGAGCAGTAAGTGTAGAAAAGAACTCTGGTTTTGAGGAGTAAACAAAGCCCAAACAAACATACACCTTGTAAAATACTCCCGACGCTGTATTTACCCCCTAAAAAGCCATTATTCATAAAGCAACAAATAAAGACGAACTCACTTGGGAGATCACGGCTGAATTAAGTGTTGATAAATTAAAGACAGGGTAAGCCGTCATAAATTTGGACACCCCGGTGTTATCTGGTCCGTGATAAACAGCTCCACTGGACGGGTGCTGCCGCTGCGTGTGTATCTTTCAACCGCACGCCACTTTATCTTCCCCATCCTGCTAGATTACATCTCCAGGGTTCAGGAGGGGATCCATCATGGCTATTATTACCGGCAGTCACTCGCCGCATCTATCACCCGCTAAGGTTACCATAACCTCAATATTAAGAGAGGGAAAAGAGCCTCAAATAAACAGGAGGAAAAGGAATGGTCCCAGGCGTTGGGGGATTTCATCTTCCTTTCACTTTTAATAAGCTACTCAGAGGAATAAAGATTACAGGCCATATTTAGCATGCAGAACAAATCAGGGCTCTACTGTTGGCCCTGCGCTCCTGCTAGGAGTTCCTCATTATGAAGTGGAGGTTCTGGTGGTGAGGCATAGCCCTGCATGAGCTGCCTCGCTGCCAGCCTCCGCGCTTCTTGCTAGCACCTGCAGCTAATGGTAATAAGCCTTTAGCTGCGCAGGGCGCTGATGCACACGGGTAGAGTTGTGTCTAACCCGCTGAACCAGTGGTTTTCTTCACCGCTGGAGAGTGTTTATGACGACTAGGTCCAAGGGAATGTGAAAATAATGACTGGCGGGGCAGCCGGAGTGCACCATTTATATTAATGGACTGAGACGACGTGTAATCCACTATTACACAACAAAGTCCATGTAAAACAAGGGGCAAAAGTGCATTAGGCTAGCAGCTAAGAGGATTAATGGATTTTGGTCAAGCAGGACTCAAGGAGAACATCAGGTCAGGAGCCGGAGGTATCATGGTACCACCTACCAGTCACCATAGGAGCTGTTCATCTGAGTTCAGATTCTTAACAACATGATACACTACGCTACATAAGCACTGCCAAGCAGCCCCCCTACACATTATACTTTCAATTACATTTAGATCAGAGCGCCGACTCTCATAACGCATTCAAAACAATTAAGTTCAAATATATTCAAAGGATTATTTACTTTGAAACCAGTCTTGTTATTCCTCTGCATATCCAACAACAACACTCATTACAGTGGCTTGGTACCAGAGGAAGCAGAGAGAGAGAGAGAGACCATGTAAATATTTAAAGCCCCCACAAATATATAAATATTCATTCCAGAATGATTTGATGCACTAAATAAATAATCCCTTATTAAATAAATGACACCCTAAATAAAACTTTAAAAACAGGATCTGGGGAAATGAAGATGAGATGAATCAGACAGGGGAAAGGAAGAGAGAGAGAGAGAGAGAGAGAGAGAGAGAGAGAGAGAGAGAGAGAGAGAGAGAGAGAGAGAGAGAGA
>JBBPCZ010000136.1:10439392-10469829 GCA_037974445.1 Brycinus macrolepidotus
GAGAGAGAGAGAGAGAGAGAGAGAGAGAGAGAGAGAGAGAGAGAGAGAGAGAGAGAGAGCTATCACTCCACCCCATCAAATTTTCTCATGGCAGCCATGCAAAGAAGTCAAGCTAATTAAAGAGAAGCTACCAAAGAGCTAAGCTTTAGCGGCACCTTTTGAGGGAGGGTCCCAGGGACACACTCTGAGGGGAATTACCCAGAAGAGGAAAAAGAGCCTCTATGAAAACACACACATGCCTGCTGGTTGAAAGCCAGAATAAGTGAGTATTTTTCCATCTCTTGATATTTAGAACTATTTCCATTTTATTAATACATCTGCCCGTCTCCTTGTATCTATATGAAGGCCATGACATTTGAATTTTAGATTAATATACATAAATCATTTTCATTTATTGTGAATTACTTATATTTATCATTCTGTCAATAAGCAACTTTACAGAGGACAAGAAAACATTCTTAACATCTGATAATGTGGAAAAAACTTCATCTATAAACTTTTTCTGGGTCCATTCACCAGGAAATGCTCACACAACAAGGGGGGTGGGTGATATTGCAAAAATGTAATATCACAATACTTTAAGAAATGTTCATGATACATGATATGTCACTGTAATCTGAAAAGGTTAAGATGGACTTAACAAAACCAGTGATGGCAATTGAGAAAACATCAAAACCTATGCATCAAAAACTATGAACAAAAAATCTTATTATACTCATATTTAACTGAATTGCACTAAATCAAATTAAGCAGGACTAATGATGCAGCTGGGCAGTGTTATTCCAGTGCTGACAGTATCACTGAAAAGCATATGGTGTCATGTTGTGACATTAAATATTATATCTCAAAATATAAGTTATGATTGTTATGTTACTGTGCATCTTGGGTTCAGTATGTTCTGTGCCACACTGACAGGGAAGTGATGTAACAATACAGGACAAAAGAGTGTCCAGCGCTGCTCCACTTCAATTTACATTCCATGCCGTTCTTTGAAAAGCAGAATTCACCCAGTCCTACTGCATCTCCTGAGCCTCTGCTCTCTGCGTGAGGCTGCTGAGGAGAGGTCTAATCCCGCAGCCAGACTGGGCCCACGCTGCCTGCTCTCTTGGCAGAGCTGCTCCTTTATGTGCTGTGGCTTGCCATCCTGCTGGAACATGGCCTTTGTGATGGCCATGATTAGTCTTTTGTGTTCCCAGGTAGAAGGCAGAATCAAAGATGAGGTTCTACAAGCCACGCATTGTGTTTCTATCTTGCGCACTCAAAAAAAATAATCTTTGTCCCCCCTCTTCGTCCCCCTCCTCTCTTTTTTTCTCTTATAACAGGTTGAAGATGAATCCTGTGGGGCCATAGGGGGAGCAAGACTAGTCTATGGGGAAACGCACAGTGGAAACACAATGAAAGCAATCTTGTCCTTCGTTTTGCACTGCACACCGCTGAACTGCGCTATGTCCAAGATGTTAAGTCTTTGGTAAAAAGCGAGAGCTCGTATCACCTCTACTGTCCCATCCCTCTCTTTCCCTATATACTAGCCTAGTGGTAGGCGATATTGATACAGTTTAACACCACAGTATATCACAAATATATCACAATGTCAGATGTTAATTTAGGTAATTAATAATATTAATGAAGTTCTTTGGGCTGTGTTGCTGTAAGCTAAACTGTATTATGTATTCCTGAGGAGTGTTACTGTATGCCAAATTGTACTATTTAGTTACTGTAGGCTAAATTTGACCTGAACAGATAAATACATAACAGAAAAAATGTGCTGTTTTTTGTGAAACCACAAAATTTGAATCCTTTGAAGTTTATTTTTCTTATATATGTGTCACAAAGGAAAATGGTAGGGGCCCTTAAAATAATACACCAAAAGAGAACCGCTAACAGCATTTTTCAGTGTAAACTGGACAGAGAACACATTTCCAGAATGGAAATTTATTACTTATTTAAGATTGTGAGCTGCTCTTTTAAAACAATCTGAGCCATTTCACTGCAGCTAACTGTCAAATCTTGGACACCTGAAGAAAAAAAAATCCAAAACTAAAAATCAGTATGGTTGCTGGTGTGGCCAGTGCCACCATAAGGGTGAAGACAATATATCATATCATCCTAATCCAGGCACTGTGGCAGGAAGCAAGGCCTGCCACCACCTAGCAAAGTATGGTGGCCCCTGTGGGTTTATTAGGCTAGCTTCTCTTCAAAGAAGCAGACTATGCAAATGCAGTCCACGGTGGTGACTGGAGATGTGATAATTATGGGTTTATTTGTAAGCTGTCACTTCTGTTCTAGCTAGGGGACATCAGGCTGAGTTTAGAGGGAGGCCATCAGAGGGGATCACATTTGCTGGAGTGCCAGCCATGATTCAAAGAGCAAGCAGACACCATCGCAGCACAGGAGCCTGTCAATAAGTCGTCACTATGACAGCCATGCTCTTCTGAGACCCGCAACGTGCGCCCCTTGCCTGGAAATATGTCGCTCAAAAGCAGCCATATTTTCTATCATCAACCAAAAAAAGATTCTATATAGTACCTGAACTGCATGCCGTATGGCAGATTACTCTAAAATTATTTGAAATTGAAGTCATTTACAACACAAAGGATGCAGCTTGTAAAGAACTGATCCTGAAATTCATCTGCTTTTAAGGTAAAGAAAGTATAAAACCCCCAATGAAAATGCAAAAACAGAGATCTAAAATTAAGGACCAATTCAGAACCTTAAATTCTTTTTAAACTGCTGTGCCTACTATGAACTGTTAACATTAAACATTTAACAATCAAAATCTGCTATATTTGAATATAACCTGTGGTTCACTTCAGTTAAACTCACTCAAGTAGCAACATGTTGCATTAAGTTTCACTAGGAGAGGTGTGGTTTAAAAAAAAATACATAAAAAATAAGTAAACAACAAGAACAAAATATAAATACAAAACAAAAAAAACGTAGGTACTGTATGGGCTACTGTCAGACCTATACAAGTGAAAAGAGAAAGTGTCTGTGTACATTTGTGTGTGTGTGTGTGTGTGTGTGTGTGTGCGCGCGCGTGTGTGTGTGCATGTAAGTGTGTGCGCGTGTGAGCATGTGAGTGTGCGTGTAAGAGAGAGAATGAGAGAAAGAGATCCAGGAAAATAAATAAATAAATAAAAGTCTGTTGCTCATTTTATTTGTTAGCCTGTTGTCACTCTCCATCCCTGCACAGCGTAGCTACACATTAAAGAATGATAAAGGTACATTATCTGCCATCCATCTTGATTTGCATGTGTTACTCTCTGCATTTGCTGAGTACCTGCCACTTAGTGGAGGAAGACTGGAACTGTAGCTGTGGGAGCTGGGACTACTGGTGTGTGTGTGTGTGCGTGTGTGTGTCTGTGTGTGTGTGTGTGTGTGTGTGTGTGTGACCAGCCTCTAAAGACACCGCTGCTCATCTTCACAAATGCGGTCATTGAAATAGGTCTATTTTAGGTAAGAATTTGTTAATAGGAACACATAAACGTGGTTGTGTGTATAAATGTAGGTATTCGGTCTGACAATGTGTAATAGATCTTGGAAAAGGTTTAGTGTATTGTTATGTGTGGTGATGAGATGGGAGTGCTTTGATGAAAATAAAAAAAGCAACAGGATTACAGTCAAGGCACCTACCTTTTGTAATGTGACAATACTGGAATGTCACACTGTGTGTGTTAAAAATGATACTTGAAATAACACAAACAGAATAAATACCATAGCATTACTGTATTTCAGTAAACTAAAAAAGCTCGAAAGCTATAAGAAGTTGTTTTATGCAGACAAATCAGTCATCAGTCATGTAATGAGCAGCTGAAAATATTTCTATTCAGACCTATATTTAATTTTTTTTACTGCTGTAGCTATTTAGTGCTTGTGGAAACTTGTTTAGGGCTCAAATATAGATGATAAAACTGCTTACCTTCATAGCAGAATTTTATGTAGAATTGCAGAATGGAAGGTTACCGAAAAGAGAAACAGAGAAAAGGAAACATGAGTAAGTATAATCTTCATTTCTAAGTTTGTAGAACATGAATCATACACTATTACCTCTAATCCACACTTTAAATTACTGAACAGATAGATAAGGATAGATATATAAATGGATAGACCGACATACTGCCTGTATGTCGGTCTATCCATTTATATATCTATCCTTATGGAACAAACTTAAATATTTCTTTCTTTGCAAATTTTAGAGCACAGTTTTTATTTGCTTAACGTACTGGAGAACTATAGAACATAACTTATACAGTGTGTCATAACCTTTGCACCTGCCACATTTAATACATTTCTCCCCTCAGTATGTTAAATTCAGCAAATAAAGAGTAATATTGGATTAAAATATTCATAATTGTGTTTTCTGTATGTATTTTGGGGCGCCCAAAGTTTTGGATATAACTGTACACACATATATCATACATACATAAAAACAGTACTGTGCAGAAGTCCAAGGCAACTAAGTGAATATTTTACATCCTCAGCATTTATCTTAGCTATAAATCTGTTTTTTTTTTCTTGTATAAACACTATAAAACTACAAATTCAAGCAAAAGGTAACAGTGATGTCTTGTTTTAAAAACAATATTTGATGGTTTCTGAGTGGCTAAGAAGAACACTGGTTTGGTTCCAGATTTCTTCTCAATGCTCCCAGCCATCACATTCAGTTATTAAACTCCACGAGCAGCACACCTGATTTCACTTAATGAAAGACTGAATAACCAAACCTATTATTAGATGATTATTAGATAAGTAATGCTGGGCTTCCCTAAGGAGAGGTTTGGAAATGATTAAGTGAAAACTGAATGAACTGAAGAAAAAAAATAATAATATCAGTGTTTTCTGAGCAAATGAACTCTTGTGGTCCTGATAAGCAGCTCTGGATTTCCTCAGGGGATTTGCATAGTATCAGAATCAGAATCAGAATCAGAATCAGAATACTTTATTGATCCCAGAGGAAACTGCTAATGTAATGACTGCGAAGACACACAGAGACACAGAGACAAGAACACTAAAAAAAAATGTAAAGTCTAAAATCTAAAAAAAATTTGTAGAAAGAACCTTAATATGAAATACACTATGCTATATACAGAAATGCTGTGTTTAAATTACTGCACTTAGTAGAGATCAGTAGTATATAAGTTATATTGACACAGGTATTGAAATTGCACATGTAAGACTATTGCGCATAAGGTATTGGACATAATTAAGTGATTCAGCACCCATTTAGAAAAACGTCACAAGATACTGTACATGGTAAGACAATTGCATATAAGGTATTGTACATAATGATAATGTTTTAACACCTGACAAGAACATTGCACAATACCGCACATGGTAGACGATTGCACATCATAGCAAAATAATGCACATAGTCATACACATAATGATAATGATAGTACTATACAAACAAACATACAAGCACAAGTTCTACAAAGGCTACTGAGTATTCAATAAACTGCTCGTTAGGTTTTGATTTAAGATTATTATTCAGTTCCATAGACCAATGTACTCTTGATGTAAGACATGAAAATGCTGTCTTAAGGGTGGTACGCGTCCCATAATGTCACACTGCGCCTCTGAAAGAGCCCTCTGCTGGAGGCGCAAAGGAACGTAGAAGATATGAATCACCATTAAGCACCTTAAATGGGAAAAGAAGAGTGATGGGGAAGAGCCAGTTACTCAGACACAGGCCGCCTGCTCTAAGAATAGCTTAAGCTTTGGGTTGTTTTAGTTTAATCAATTATCCAGAGCAAAAGAGAAACACAACTGGGCGTAGTACTATTAAAAACGCTGTACGACACATTAAGTCACATACGTCAACACAAGCGCACAAACAACTCACACCAGTATCGGTACACATATTTATACTCATGATGAAAACATGCCGACAATTTTTGCACATAAATAAATGCAGCCTCTCAGCACGGTTCTATGTGAGCTGTCGAGGTGCTCTTTCACAGTGGCACCACGACTGCCTCAAAGCGCACACTGTTCAGCTGCAGCCGACAGGAAGCCAGATAACATCTGATGAGCTGTGCTGTGTAATTGAAGTGTAGATGACTATCGCTCATGTGTTTGCCAGATCAAAATCCCCTTTAAAGAAACAGGGAGTGCTTCTCTTTTTGCACTGACATAAAAGCAGTTCTGTGGTTTCTGTAATAACATATAAGGCTCGATTTAGGGCAGGGGAAGCTGGTTTGGGATCAGTGTATCAGTACGCTCCAGGAAGCTGAAAGCCTCACAGGCTCGGCCTGAGAAAGGGAAGGAATCCAAGAGCTTTTGAGAGAGAAGAGCCCCCACCTGAATTGCGGCCAGAAACTACAGCCTGACCAATGTGAATATTTGATGATGGATACAGGGCCGATTTTAAGGAGCTTAACGTCTCATAAAATCGATAACATTGGTCAGTGTGATTCAAAATGGTCAAAATAGTGTGGTCTGCATAGTTCAAAAACTTTATAACCAAGAAAGCTCTATATGGTTGCCTGGCAGAGGAAAGCTTCTTCTATTTGCAGTTTGAAATACTGCAATAGCCTCAGGTAAACAGAGCTACTGAGTGTTATGACTGTCGATGGGCAGCTGTGAATGAAGTCAGACATGACAGATCTCATTTATCACATTTATCTTAAACGCAAGGAACGTTTTAAATGATATAAATGTAGGGGGTGGAGCCTTCCAAACCTCTTAGCCATTTAACACGTTTTCATCAGTTTTCTTCATTGTAAATTTTTGATATAGTTGTTATGATGTTCTCCTACGTCAACACAAAATTATGCAGACTGAGAACAGAGGTAACATTTGGCAGGATTGACCAAAAGGTATAAATGGCTCTCTCAGCTAGGAAAGCCATGTCATTTACATGAATGTAATTTGAAGGATTGATTACTTTGCAGGACAAAAAAGAAATGCAAAGATCAGGGGGCAAACTATTACAACTGGAAAGCCACTGCTGCCTTGTATCCCTTTATTGCAGCACACCTGTTCTAAAGGTTAGGTTTCTAGAGAGACCAACAGACCAACATGTGCATTCATAACAACATAAACCATTAAATATTGCTTTATTGAAATGATTGCTTTATAGCATTATGCTTCATTTAAAGGATTTTTGCCCATATTGATAAATCTGCAGGACCTTAATTTCAGGAATGTGCTGAAAGGTAGAGCTGAGGGGAGGGACACAGCAGCGCTAAGAGCAAGCTGATTGACAGCTATTGCAGGACGGAGCCGAGAGCCGAGGGAGTACACAGCCAAGTAGCATAGAGGCTCTTCTCAAGGACAAGCAAGCCTAACAGATAAACCAAGAGAGCATTTCCACACTCAAGCACCCTCTCATTACTGTACCTCGTGCTGCACTCCAATCACCCTTTGAAGTGCTTTGAGGTACTTCAGCCCATGGAAACGAGCATCGTTAATCCACTTGTTAATTAACAGTGGGTGTCTGAAGTGCCCCTTTTCTCCTTGCAAGACTCCCAGGCCTGAAAGCAGTCTGATATCAAAAGGACTGCCTGTGTTCTCCCAACCGATACAGTTGGGCACTAGTGCTGAGTGAGCCAACTTTTAACAATCGGCTCACATTCGAGTTCGCGAGACCAGAAATCAAACGAGCATGTGCCGAGCCGCTTGATTTTATTCAGCGGAGAAATTTTAGAACATGTTCCACGATCATTAAAGGGAAGACAAAAATAAGCACCTTGATTTGTTCCATTAGAGCTGCGTCGGCATATGCTTCTGTGTGAGGGATACAGTGCCTACAGTATAATTCCTGCCTCAATGTGATTAAAGCATATTTCCTTCCTTGAACCAAATGAATACACACTGACGGATTTAAAAAAGCCTTTCAGGTTTGTGGGGAGCTTAAAAGGGAAAAAAGAAAGAGAGAGGAGGGTTAGGAGGAGATGGGTGGGCCAGCTCACGGTTGTCCTCCTCGTTTCTTTTCTCTCTCCTCCTCCTCTGATGAATGTATTCCCTCCTTCTACTGCAAACAGGAAGTGGATCTGAAAATTAGAACCTCTCCCCCACTCTCTCTCCAAGCCCTGAGGGTTCTAGCAGAGCAGAGGCAGAGGCGTAGTCTCCCCGCCCACCCCCCAAACGTGCCCCCCCACTGGGCCAACAACTCTCCTTTTCAGTTCAATTAATGAGCCATAAATAACCCAATGAAGGTGTCAACAAAGACCACAATTTATCACAGCTTTCACCATTACACTTCATGAGAAGAGAATGCTCCTTCGCAGCCCCACTGTTCATCCCCCCAAAACGGAGGAACCGCAAAAAAACAGAGGAAAGGAAAAAAAAGGGAGGGAAAAGATTTATTCCTGGCCGACCACTCCAGCCTAAAATTATTCTTGAGCTGGAACCCTCACAGGTGCGGCGATTTGACAAATAAGCAAGGAATCTCAGGCCGGGCTCCTTTGTTAGGAGTATCAGTGATGGAGTGGCAATAAATTTGGCTAAGAGCGAGAGACAACACACTCGCTAGGTTCCTGCGGGGCTGCCAGGGAGCTCCGCGTTAAAGACGTATCCTCTCTCAGCCTGTGATCCGTCTGGGTTGTAGATCATTGAGGCAGCTTTGGGCCCCTGTACAAAAAAATAAAAATATGCGCACAAACAAGTGGGGGCTCTCTATGTCACTATGGAAGCCTGACTTAAGCATCCAGGAAGAACTGCTTCATCAGTGTGTCCCATAAATGTCACTTTGAGTCAGCGATGACTCAAGACGAAATATCTCATAAGAAAAGAGATAAAAACAAACCTGATTCTGATTCAATGGCAGCGTTCCTTTAAGTGAGGCTGAAGCCAGAGAGGTACAGCGTGCTAGCATAGTGCTCAGGAAAAAAAGAAGAAAACTCATTGAATAATATATGACAGCTTGGGTTTTGAATCCAACATTAAAAGTGATGACGTGAGTACAAACTCAGCTTTGCTTCATCTCCAGGCCTTCAAATCAAAACCTCAGGCTTAAAAGTAATATTAAACAGCCTCTCTTCTCACTGAGATCATTTGCTAAAGGGAGGGGGGGTAAGCAATAGCTGAATACATCTGAATATAACCATTTTTCAGCCTGCGAGCTAAGCCGGAACTGGAGTCGCTGCGAAATCCTGCTAAACCAATTAATGGGTCCTGTTAACCCACTCATCTTTGGAGAAGAATTGTCTCTCTCAATAATGCCGCAACACCTCCCCTTACCAGGAGTAAAAAAAAAACAAAAAAGGAAAAAAAAAAGAAAACTACTGCAGCCCACACACGCTAGCAGCCGACAAAGGAAAGCAGATTGGCGTTTGGATCTGAGAGCTTCGCTAACATCATGAACACACACTTGTGTGGTGTGTTGCGGATCTTGTGTAACATCCTCAACACTGGCCCTTTGTCTCATGTTGTTTGAGTCCCAGTATCTCCGAGGCTCTCCGTGCAAAACGCTTTCAAGTTGAGATGAATGTATCGTCTGAATGTATCATATACTGACTCAAACAGACCACTCAAAAACCACAATGGAGCATAGCACGATGCAACTGTCCCTTAAAGATACCTTTAAATAGGCTTTACGTAGCAAATCAATACCAGAGCTTATGTTCGTTTACTGCATAGCAACAGAAATATAGCCATCTATAAACGACTGCTCAATCAGATTGTACTCGTAGTCCATTCAGCAAATAAACAAACCCTGCTCTAGAATTTGTAAACCTTGCCTAGTAATGCAGTGAGCTATTACTGTGTAAAATTTTGGACATAATTTTGGACTGATAATGGTTCACAGCCACGCAGTAATAACCATGGCCTGTGTATTCAGCCAGTAGCTCTTGGTCTTCCGTTGCTGAACTGTGTCTAGCCTCCATCTACCCATATCTTAACCTTAACCATTATTAGAGAAATAGCAAGTCTGATCTCAGGCCGGGACAGTTGGTACAAGCACCCAGCCAGAGAGGTGAGATAAATGACATTTTGCAAAATCAAGCTGACATTTTCTCTTATCGTGCGTGAGACAGCAGCGTGGTGAGAGCTGGCTTGTCAGTCAGTGGCAGACAGGCTTCACACCTTATCAGGAGGATAGAGTGTACACTGAGGACAGGCTGGAGCTGAGCATGGCCTAGGCTTTACAGAGGTAAGCTGGACTGGCCTGGGACTGCGTAGACCTGGCTGAGCACTACAGGAAGGAGATGGTAGCAACTCCAAAGGAGAGCTAGACAAAGCTTAGACTCCAGTTATAGACTGGCTAATTCATAACCTGAAGTCAGAGATCCTGCACTTGGTCCTTGCGATTGCATCATAAGAATTTCTCAACAGACACACTTCCACAGGACACTGAATTTTCCCCTGGGACAAGAAATTAAGTTGGACCTAAGGGACACTGAAGCTTAGTGTAGTTGCTACAGGAGTTCACCCAGTGATGTGACCCTTCTAAGTATAACCTTGGAATCTCTCACTGTTGTAGTTCATATAGAGATTCATATATAGTGACCTACAATAAATCTATTTCACTAACAAATTTTCCTTCAGATATTTGGAAGTGGAGATTTCACAGGACTCTCGTGACATATGTTAGCTATATGATAGTCACATTGTTTATGAATGTGTTTTCAACGGTATGTGGACCTCAGCAAATAGCACTTTTTACGTTAGTAATCAGGTGTATCACACCTTCCTTACTTTTGCCTTAACTTCTGACTTTTCTTGACAGGTGTCATCTAGGTGTACTTAGCCACTTAGCCTGCAGTAACTTGGTTGAATGGCAGATGTAGATTTAAGTATAGCTTTACAGGTTTATGGAACAGACTTGGACTACTTGAGCACTGATGTACGTCGCTCTGGATAAGAGCGTCAGCAAAATGCCGTAAATGTAAACGTAAATGTAAATGGTGAACACCCTTTCAAGTTGCATTATTGGGAAGAACAACTCCTAATGCCAAATGAAACAGTAATTTTATTCAACAGCGGTAAAGAGGACTAGGCTCAGAACTGCGGATGGTAGGGTTGTGTGTCATGGCCGACTGGCTTTTGAGGAAGGCGGTGGGGGTTAAGCATGGTCTCCAACAATCCCCAGACACAAGTTCCACCAGCAATCCTCAGAAGCAGATGCATAGCGGAAAATTAAAAATTTAAAGGCCATAATGACAGAGTTCATTAAATTGCTATTCCGAATAAAAATGTGGCGTACATAAATAAGGAAATAATAAAGTCTCACAGGCAGACGTTTTAGAGTGAGGGCTGAGGCAGTTGAAGTCTCAAAAAGAGCACTGTTCATTTCTCAGTCAGACGGAAAGAAAGAGAGAGAGAGAGAGAGAGAGAGAGAAAGACGGAGTGAGATATACAGAAAGAGAGATGGTGGAACCTGGCCACCTAACAAAGTCAGTCAAACTGAGAGGCTAAAATGCTGAACATGCAAAAAAAAAAAAAGAGCAAGCAGGTGTCTCCTCAGCTCCACTACTTGTCATGACTGTAATCCAATTTCTTAAACCCTCAAGAAACTGTCACTAAAATCAAGACAAGGTTTGTGCAAAGACATTTGTTACAGAAAAAAATGAAGAGGTGAAACTAGAGAGAAAATGATCCATCTGCTCATGTGGGCAAAAGCATCAGGATTCTTTCCAAGGCCACAACAGAAAGAATGCAAAGTGATCATAAACATCTCCATTTTTATGAAAACGTGCAAATCCAGGTCACGTCTCCGTATTTACAGTATATACACACACTGAGGACCAGAGAGGAAATCAGACCATAAATTATTCAACAAAAATGAATACCATCTCCTAGAAACATGGCGAACAGAACATTATGCACAGCATCGTTTCAACATATGGCTCCTTCGTTCGCCAACTCTCCACTCATCTATGACCCCGCTTCACTGTTCTTCTTACAGACTTACATAAGAACATCAGACCGTATGGTTCATTGCCTTGCATAACCCTATAGCTGAGCTTGAGGCTATCCATCAAACCATTCATCTATATGGTGCTTTCTTTCTCTCCCTCCATTTCTCCCTTTCTCATTCCCAGCATCCAAACATCTGGCTTTCTCTCATATCAACACTAGCCGTCCTTCACTGAGCCCTTCTGAATGACAGGCATTTGAGTGAAGTACAAGCCAAATTTCCAGTGACGCATCTCTCTTCACAAACGCCAGCACTGGAGTGTTTAATCTGATCAGTATCTCCAAACTGAAAGGGAAATTGCTGAATCCGAGTGGTAACATTGAGAAGATGGGACACGGTGGGAGACGTCACTTGTTTGCTGGAAGAGGAAGTGAGGGGGTGAGTTTTTCGTAAGGAGCTGAAGAGATGGCGAAGGCTTGACTCACATCAGATCCCTTCTAATCCGGGCTGACTCATAGCAACAATGCTAACACAAAGGCTTTCGCTGCCATCTTACCTCATTAGGGGGCAAATGTTCAAAGTCAGCACTCTGTCAAGAATTCAGAGAGACGACTGACAAAGACGTACCAGCCATGGCTGTGTTATTAAATTCATATTAGAAAATTGGACGTCAAATCAATCTGATGGTAATATTTTCAGGCACATTAAGCAAAATGTCAAAAAAGTTCTGATAAAGATTTCTTTTGTGAATAATAATTTAAAAACGGCAAAAACTTCTGCAGTATTTGTTTATTTGAAGCAGTGCTGTTGTTTCTAGCTCCTCTGTTCTCTGCTTGCAGTTTCAGCATCACAGCAGAACACACTTGTAGCTCTGCTGAGCTGATGGATGACTTAACAAGACATATAAATTATATAACAGCGGGTAAACTCAATACACTCATTAGTTTCCCGTGCTTTTTATTTCTCCCCTGGAGAAGCTAATTGATGCTTCCCCCTCTTCTGTCTCTTTCTTCTCCTTCTCTCTCTCTCTCTCTCTCTCTCTCTCTCTCAGCTAAGGCGTACAACGTAGTTTACTGCCAACCAAGCGCCAAACACTAAGCACACACATACAAACACACCACCCACGTCAGAATCATCTGCCAAATGACGTACCCGAGCACACTGTTAACAGTAACTGCACCTCCTTTTACTCAGTTCATAGCGTAGAGTGGATATATTTATTTTATTTTTTCATTATTTTTAATAAACAATCAAAATTTTACCTTAGAAAGAAGAGAAGAGAAGAGAAGAGAAGAGAAGAGAAGAAAAGAAAAGAAAAGAAAAGAAAAGAAAAGAAAAGAGAAGAAAAGAGAAGAGAAGAAAAGAGAAGAACATAATTGAAGATTAGAGAAGAGAAGAGAAGATAAATGAAGAGAAGAGAAGAGAAGAGAAGAAAAGAGAAGAACATAAATGAAGATTAGAGAAGAGAAGAGAAGAGAAGAACATAAATGAAGATTAGAGAAGAGAAGAGAAGATAAATGAAGAGAAGAGAAGAGAAGAGAAGAGAAGGGAAAACTCCTCTGAGACAGAGAGATAAACATTTCACAAAGATGGATGTGAGCTAACTTCCTCTGTTTGAAAATACTTGTTGCATGAATATCCAACTCAGGAATTCCCCAGGACAGAAAACAAACCTTTGTGTACAGGGCTAGTCATTTTCATTTAGGCTGCCTGATAGCAGCATGGTGTGTTGTATATAATTATAACAGTCACCCCTTATGTAAATTCCACTTGTCCCTTAGAGTGATACAATGGCCAGGCATGCTGCTAAAGCAACTATGCAATTTTTCAGAGCCAGAAAGTGGAATGTTCTTGACTGGTCAGGTCAAGTATGCAGTTCACCTTTCCAAACACAAGTAAAGGCAAAACGACCAGAAACAAGCAGACCCAGATGAGCATCACTGAGCTGGAGACGTTTTTGCAATCAAAATTGATTAAGATCATGTTAGTTTTTACAACTAATTGTAACCTCCTGAAATGGCAGGGAGGTGGTATATAAAAACAGGAATGGTTTCCACATGATTCACCCCACATAAGTGCATTCAGTATCCTTCAGTTAATTCTAACACTTGTTTAAATCCAATCTTGAGAAGGATAGCATGGTATACAATAACAATGTGACACCAATTTTTTCAAAGCCATGGGTGCCCAACTCTGGGCTTGGAGGGCCAAACAAAAAATGCCTGCCAGATAATATCATGCACATCAACATTTAGCTTGCTATATTATTATCGTTCACATCAACAGTATTCTCTCCATAAAATGTTGTGCCAACTCCTTTCTAATGTCACAAAGTGGCCTTCGTAGACCGCTTCATTTTGCCTTATGCAAACACAAATGAGAATCCTTCACGGGACAGTGCTACCAAGGACTCACCTTTCTCAGCTGCAGTCTAGCTCTTGGAACAGAGCTACAGCATCACTGTCCGGCTACTGTTTTATTATATTTCAGATGCTCATGAAGTACAGAAGTCTAGTTATTATAATGTGATGGCTCTTTAATGTTGGAGTATGCTGTGCATATAGTGAAATGTGCAGCAAAGTGCGTCAGTGTTCCCTCAAGCCGAATGGATTTAATTAGATTTGATAACTTGTTGTTTTATGTCAGTAACTGTAGCTCTCGGGTCTTTCCCTCACCAATTTGTTTTCCTTTCTTTCTCTCTCTCTCTCTCTCTCTCTCTCTCTCTTTCTCTCTCTCTCCCTCTTCTGTTTGTGTGTATGCACATGTGGTAGGCCTCATTTGCCTTCCTACATCGTAGCCATCATCGCCAAAGCTTCAAATGTGAACAGACAACAAAACAGCAGCAAGGAACCTTTCATATTTCTCCAAACATATGTGCTGCCGCTCCGTTTTACAGTCCTTGCTAAAGCTGCACCCTAACTGTCTTACAAGGAGGCATGGCGATAGCCTAACTTAGTCCAGAAGATGGGTCAGGGCACAAGTCTTCATTTTTCACTGACAAATCACGTTCGTTATGCTGGAAAGACATGCAGTCTGCTCCCTTCTGCCAAACAGGAAGGTTCGGCTCTCCCTGTCCATTTCAGTCGTCCTTCCTTACTTGGACTTACTCTGCCTTAATGAGGAGGGGATAGGGAAGAGTGCAGTTACGGCGGACCCAGGGAGAAGCCACCGAGGGAAAATGAGGCTTCAGCGCTTATGTTCATGCATTAATGTTGAAAATCGCTGCAGACTTTCTTTAAAGGTCGACCAAACTGGACCAAAAGGAGAGACCAAAAGCCAAAGCATGAATCTCATTTATGCTGTATACAAATTGAATTTTTTTAAACAAAAGTTTTAATTATTCTATTTCGACTGTTTCTTGGATAAGCAAGTGCACTGTGAAAGTTCTGGAAATTAGGAGATAAGGGAGAAATGTAGCACTTCTGAATTTGCTGTCCCATAAAATACCTGTGATAAAGGCACTGTGAGGGGCAAAGAATTTATTTCAGTTTTTATTCTTTTGACACTTTTTTGAAAATGTTAGTTGCTCATTAATTGCCCAGAAAACACTTCGTAATGAACTGAACAATCAAAATGGTCCAAAATGACTAAATTACTAACACTGACATATTGATTCACAAACATTAACTTTCATTTTTCTAGAATAGCGGTAACATTGTTTGTTTAAAAGAAATAATGCAATGTAAAGGTGGCACATACTTATCCGACAAATAGTCAGATGTTTAAGCCTTCAAAGACCGTGATAAATCTTTTCCATAGCGTAATACTTGCAGTTGTCATGCACGTCTTTAAAAGTCCTACCTAAAAAATGTCACAATCTATCACATATTATATTTGCATTTCCACAAATCTGTTCTCGTAGCTACATCCACGGTTGAGATGGGAGGTTGCATGTGTGACTACACTTTGTGAGTTTCTCCTCGCCGTAGAGGAGACTTACTAGGGTTTTTGAAGGCTTAACCAACTCCCCTGTTGATCAGTGTTTAAGCCCACTGAGAATCTGAAGAGGAGTATATTGTCGATGTTGGGAGAACACCTCGTATCTCCAAAATGGTAACTATATAGGAGAAGGATGAAACATTGTTAACTTTGAACGGAAGGTAAGGCATCTTCAAAATGGACAAAAATGGAGATGCAAGGTTTTGTCCCAACAGCGAAGACAATTTCTCTACACTCTATCAGTGAGGTTGTGCCATTCATAAATTATAAATGATGGGAAACAACCCTTTTAATAAGGTCCAGAATGAAAACACAAACCAATCCTTTAAATTTAATGTATCATCTACCACACTAGATGACTTATGACAGTCCTCCGATTAAATTATTTAAATGGTTTGGCTGTCCAGCCAAGGTCATTGCGCTGTTGTCTTCAGAGGACAGTGACGTGGGTTCATACACACCTCTCAGCATCTTTACTTGACATTCATCTATCAGAGAGACACCTGACGCTCAGTATAGAACCACTGATCAATATTTAATCTGGAGGAATAAATTGCAACTGTTTGTCTTTCATCTTAGGTGGAAATGTGTAAGTATTGTGACGATAGCAGCAACACATTAATCAAATAATTAAATAACGAATTTGTGGGGAGACAGGGAAGGAGGATGGGGGAAAAGAAAGCATAACCTCTTTTCTATATTCTGTGCCCATGCACTGTCGACATGATGCATCTTGTATCCCCACCTTGTTACCCAAGCGCAGTTGGGCTGCCTTCAGTATGGATCAGCTCCGCTTCATGTCACCAGAGGAAGCGGCCAATTGGATATCTAAGAAAAGATTCGCATCCCATGTGGACGTTGTGAATAATATGCTGTAACACGCGCGGATGTCATACGTTTGTACTTTTGACCTTCCTCACGCTGACAGTAAAGAACTCTTTTTTCCCATTTATTCTCAGCCCTCTTGTCTTTGCAATTACCGCGTTCCAATCTCGCCGTGTCCCTACAGTCACCCACAATACCCAGAAGGATTGGCAGGCTTTCTTCTGGTGGAGCAATTACCATCCCTATCTCTCTGAAACCAAAAATTTGGGTGTAGGATATTAGGAAATGTCAAATTCAGGTTAGATTTTCCCTTTACTTCACAGGCAGCGAGAGCCTCAATGAAAGCACCAGCTTTACAGTTGCTCCATAATGCATGAGGCAAGGCTGGTCAGCGCTGGGGGAGAAACACACCCCAGAACAGCAGCAACATACTGTACGCTGTCCAACTTCATCAATATGGTGCAGAGAAAGTGATAAAAAAAACAGGCCACATCAAAGTCAACAGCAAAACACAGCTGTGATTCAGACTATTCTCGTAATTAATTTTGGTGAGCGATTCTGCTAAAAAGCAATGTGACTTAATTAAAATCCAAATTTCTCATGAAGAACAGGTTTAATAATTATTCTTCTACTAAGAGTTCAATATGTTTATAAGGGGGGGGAAAGCTTTTACCTTAAATGACATGTATTTGCGTAATGAGTAAGTCTTACATAAGTTTTTTTTTTTCTTTTTTTCCCCTCCCTGACTCTGTTTTTTTGGTGTGCAATATCAGTATGCAGCATAATGAACCGGGTCTGGTAGACTGGTGTGTGGTGAGGTAGTGAGAACGCTGCGCTTGGGCCTTGGCCTCTTATCACATTCCACCAGAACAGGCTAATCTCATTCTCTGCCTTCACCTGCATGACTTGCATTCTTTCCTGACACACTGCACACGAACATTCTCCCAGTTTATCAAATCAGTCTTTTTCACTCCCGTTTGGGGCTCGTTTTCCTTAACGACTCATTCCAGCCTTGCCACCGTGTTGACATTTATTTTGTGAAACGTGATGAAGTCGAGCGCTTTTTAAAACAATTACATGTGGACAGACGTGAGACGTGAGATGCGTAATGCCTTCCAATTATGCGGCTCATAATAAAGCCAGAGAGCTGAACTCGGCAGACAGTGCAAGAGGGGAAATATTTTCCAGCTATAAGTTTATACAAAGGAGAGAGAAGGGGACCGGGTCACGCCAGTGGAGAAGAGCAGAGGAAACTGCTGTTCTGTCCAGTCTGATCAGAAATATGTCCAAAGCTTTGGTGGCTGGATGAGTGGAAAAGCCCAGAGACATAACATCTCCTGAACGCACACGCTCCACTAGCTCTTTCCCTTTGCTCACTGTTTCCCGACGGTTGTTCAGATGCCTGCGTGCGCTACGTTTCCTCCCTCTAGTCACATACACAGAAGAAAGCGTGTGAAAGAGAACATTGGCTCGAGCGTCACAGTGCTACTAATAAAGGAGATTTGACTTTTCCAGTGTTTATGCTGCGTCTCGGTTCAAATGAAGAGCCACGGTTATGAGGTCATATCCCAGGCTGAAAACTAAAGCAGCTGAGCAGGCGTGGGCTGCGATCCTGCTCTAATGGCTGGAAAAGAGCTTGGCCATCTTAAATCACTTGTGCTGTGAGAAAACAATCACAGAACTGGCAAACTGACACTAAACACGCAATCAGTTTATATGTGGCTAAGTTTGGCTCGATTTGAGGGACACGTGGAGTTGCCATAGAAACATAACAGGACATTCATGACCGTCAGTGGACAGTCTGAGATTATTTCCGGTATACCTCCCTCCTCTCATCACAGAGAATGTCTGTCTCTCTCTCTCTCTCTCTCTCTTCTCTCTCTCTCTTTCTTATTGTCTCTCTCTCACCACTCTCCATCTCTCTTTCGTTCTTTGTGTCTCTCTCCCCTCCCCTTCTCTCTGCTAAACTAACTCCCCACTCTCTGAGACCCAATATCCTGTTTTGGCTGTTGTGTAGTTGTTTTAACCTTTCACCCCCGCCCGCCTACCTCCCCTCACTGCAATTTGTCAAGGAGAGAATGAACAATATCCCAGAGGCCAAAATCCTAATCCAGGACAAACAGGGATGAACTGGAACGCTGGAATGTCAGTGAGAGGAGGTCCTATCCCAGTTAAGTTAGTGCCTCTCAAAGTCAAGGTGGACAGATGGTGGTTGGGGGGAGTGGTAGCCTCTTTATATCTCAGGTGAGCTCATCGAGCTCATCCAAAAGAAACAACTGTCCTTTTTTTAAACGCAGCCTCCCTCAAAGGAACGTCTCTCCTGTTCAGAGAGTGAGCCAGCCACCCTTTAAAAGTCTCGCTACAGCGAGCACTGTACAGCGCCTATCATTACCCTTAACATCCAGCGTCACTCCGGATTCACTGATGCTATATCATTGCACAAAAAGAACAAAGGCTCTGTCTGACCTGGCCCTCGCCGACGCATAATGCTGCTTAACACCAGCGCCTGCACATTCAATTAGACAGGCTAGAGAGAGCTGCAGGCACTGAGAGTGAGAGAGAGAGAGAGAGAGAGAGAGAGAGAGAGAGAGAGAGAGGGAGAGAGAGAGAGAGAGAGAGAGAGAGAGAGAGAGAGCTAGGACAGAAATTAAGCTTGTTACAGACAAATTTCAACTTCACTTCATCCTAGCTTATACTACCTCTTCCCTTACCTCTTCCCTACCCTCTCTCTCTCTCTCTCGCTCACTTGCTTTTCTGTCTCTCTCACCTCGCTAGAGAATCATTTGCATATCTCAGGTAAACTGGGGAATAAAGATTGCGGATCCAATTAATCCTCTGGGGAGCTAATTAGTTACAATTAAATTTCTGCTTCACTTGTTGTACAGGAGTGTACAGTAAACACATAAAGAATATGTAAAACTTGCTTTTTCCCCCAGACTTATAATGCATTTATACAAGCACGTCCATGCAAATACACACACACACTCTTAAAAATAAAGGTGCCAGGAAGGGTTCTTTGCATAGTTCCATAAAAGAACCATTTTTGGCTCCCTAAAGAACCGAGATGTGTGAGCGTGACCAACCTTTTAAAGTTTAAACAACCACCACATAATGCAACTGTTCTAGGAAGAACCCTACAAATTGTAATAGAACCGTTATATTATGCGAAGGTTCTTTATACTCATGCTCATACAACTGTGACATTTAACACAAAATGGTTCTTTAGGGAGCCAAAATAGTTTTTATTTCGTTTCAAGAACACTCTGTTGCATATATTTTTATACATTTTTATAGTGTATATATTTTAGTGTATATTTAGTGTCCATTTCTTGGTCATCACACCAGCTGTCCTTTCACAATGAATGAACCAATAGAAATGATCCAAAACTGAGTTGGAATAAAATTGAAGTTAAGAATTATTTTTTTAATTGTCTGGACAATTCTTTGGTTCGACAGCAGAAATGTGCAAGAATGACAGACCATACAAAAACATACATTTACATGTGTCATGCACCTTATAGGTAGTTTCCACTTTTCAGTTCACAATGCAAGTGACTGGTGTGTTTTATTGTATGCCTATACAGTTGTATGCAAAAGTTTAAACACCCCCCAGTAAAATTAGGTGTTTTGTTCATTTTCTGAGTGAAAATAAGTACTCATCCTCTACAGGGAACACACTAAAATATGGTTTGTTTCTGAAAACTTTGACCAGTTTGAAGAGACGTTTTTTTTTGGCAAAAAAACAGGAATTGTGTATGAAAATGTGCCGAAGTCTGTTCTCCATAGAGAGTCTGCACTTATTTTTACTTAGAAAACAACAAAACATGCCATCTGACCAGCACTCCTGTAATGTCTGTCCCTGTTTCTTGACTATGTTTTTCTTTACCATTGCTACGTGTCTGTGTGCCATGTGAGTTTGTTGTTGTTATTATGATATCAGTCTCCACCTCTTGTCTACTCCTCTACCCTTGTGTTTCCATTGTCTGGTTATTACATATACCCCTCTGTTTCAGTTTGTGTTTATGGACTGTCTTTGAGTGTCATTAGTTAACGTGCCTTGCTTTTGTCTTTGCATTTACCATTTGGATTATGTGGTGTTTTTGTATTGCCCTTGGATCCTTTGTCGTGTTTTGTTGTGTTATGTTTACTAAACTTTCGGAATCCGCATGTATATCCAGCTCCCAAACCTCATCATTTTAGGACCCAAACTTTTATGTACAACTGTATATGACACATGAACTCAGGTCTAGAAAAATCAGGTCTAGACTTGCCCTCTCACACATACAGCAAACAGCAGGAGATTGTTCATGTTGAACCCATTCACATCTACTGAAATACTGTGTGGTTTCTTCGAGGGGTGGCGTGTGAGTATGCGGGTGCATGCAGGACGCAGGACATGATACAGTCCTGTAGTCGGTTTGTAATTTGGTCAACTGTTACTTGAATTTGTCAGACGAATTCAATGAAGGCCCTTACTGACAAAAGTTCCCGAACCTCGTCATCCCTCCAGGTAGACATTTTCGCTGGTGCTCTTGTGTAAATAACCCTTCTTCTTTACCCTTGGATGTTTTTTTCTTTCAGTTTTGTGCCAGTCGCATAGGAACACACCTTCGGACAACAATCTGCTCTATGTAGATATGGATTCAATTGAACACAGATTTTTACGTAGATCTGGGAGTGTAAAGTCTGTTTAATGTCCAGTCTGTCTGATTCAGACATTTGCATCCACACATACAGCTTCTCCAGGTAATGTCTAGAAAAATGATGTCTGTAGCCACACAATATTTAAATCTGAACAAAATAATTTGACCTCATTTATTTTCATTGGCATCAGTTTAATGAAACAGGATCAAACTGTGCATTCCACTGTTAATGCCCTGTGTTGTTAAAGCACACTGGAGAGTTAATCACATGTTTAGTTAGGTAACCTTGACAGCGCTTAATGACACATACCTCTAACCTTCTAACCTCACCCATTGCTTCTGTAATCTCCTAAACCTCTCCCAGCTTATCATATGACCTGCTGTGTGGTATGGTAAACACATACGCAAAGCGTGATGTAATGAACAAACAGGCAAACTGTTAAAACCTTTAGATCAGATCTGTCTATGCAAACACATTTAAGCAGAAGTACAGCATTATGAGTTATGAACATGAAGCTGGTGCTTCTACCGTCTCAAACACACACACACACACACACGCAAACACACATACAGGTGTGTGGTGTGCCTTCATCTTGTCATCACACATCAGCAGTGATTTGTGCGTGTCACACCATCTCTCACACTGTGTCACTTCCTGTTACAATGCTCACCGAGTGACATGTTGAGCTGAGGCCGGCCTGTCACACCACAACTCAGTGACAACAAACAAACACAGGACAGGCTGAGAGACGCAGGCAGGCAGACACACTCTCATACACAGTTACACACACAGTGGGATGCGGGGAGACACGTTGAGGCAGGACACGCATGCTAAATCAGCTGCATTTCCATTCGCGTGATCATTTCGAGTCAACAAATCAATGTCCAAGGTAGACAGATAAACAGGACTTGTTTATACTTCATTGTGAATTAGAGAACGTAAGGTCAGAGTCAGTGTACACGGGCACAGCACCTTGCCAACAGCAGGAGAGGCGCAGGCTCACACTAGGATCACACGTTTCACTATTACACACTGTTCTTCTTGTTGCAGTTTCTCTAGGTGACTCTGATTTTCACTTTAAAAGTGGACAGATTCCCTCATCCTTAATGGTGGGAAGCATAATGGTATAAAAGTGACTGACTTGATATTTACTATTTCTTGGCCAGCAGCCTCCTTATCTGCTAGAAATCATAAAACTGTGCAGAGTTTTCCCAAAATTCTTTATTTCCATTTGTCATTTGTAACACTTTTAGGTAGAACAAGTTTTTGAAAGCTAGAACAGCTGACACATAATGGAAAACACATTTTATTTCTTTACTAAATGTGGTATTAATCACAACATAGCAATGATAATCCTTGTTTGTGTAAAAGTGGTCATGTTTTGAAATAAACCTCTTAATATGTGCAATAAAAGACATAAAGTAAGTCGTGTCTATGGGTTTGGTCTAAGGAATTTTGTAATTTCTCATAAATTTGTATTTCTACTTTTTTTATTAATTTTTTTATACTTGGTAAGGATGATGGTGATCATGGCTATTATTATTAGTAGTAGTAAAACAGTAGTAGTAGTAAGACTAGTAATAGTAGGAGTGGTAGTAGTAGTAGTAGTAGTAGTAGTAGTATTGGGTATATTATCATATCAACCAGATAAGGAAAAAACAGTGTGATATAAATTTCTATTCATATTGCTCATCCCTACTTATTACGAGTGCTTCATGTATATGGGAATGTTCCATGAATATGGGTTGAAAACGGTAGTAATAATCGATAAATAATGCTGGCACAATGCTCAGTGCTCTGCTAGCACTCCACCATTCATACAGTGAGTACTTCTGAACTTCTGCTTATTTTCAGTGAGGCTGGTAGGTTTCATCACTCAACATGGCCAAGAAACATGTGCACTGACAAGAAGTCTTCTCTGCCCTGCACACAGAAACTTTGCTCCCTAGAAAGGTCTAGCTCTTTATCCACAGGCACCACATGGCACAGCTGGGGTCCGAACTTGAATCTAGGTATAAAGTTTCATCTTAAGACTGCAAGAGCTATTTTCACCAGCCAAGACATTATAGATCACGGCTATTAGTTTTAACGTAGAAATCTGAGCTTTTTTCTGGGAATTTGCCAAAGTATGAGTCGCACTGTAAGAAAAAAGGAAACACGTCTAAAGCAGCTAAGTGGTGCTGTCTGTCAGACGTGTACTGCGCACATTATAATGTAGAACACTGTCTTTCAAAGCCATATTTAAAGAAGGCTCCTACAGGCCCTCAAGAGAATAGAGGATCATGACTCTTCACACCTTGTCAGTATGACTAGCCCCTACACCAGCAGATACCGAAGGGAGAAACTTTTTTTCCCCTGCACCACAGAGCTATGGTGGGTTTGAGTTGCTCACTTAGCAAAAAGAGAACGTATGACAGGGTGCTTGTTAAGAAAACTGTCACCTCGAATCAATACAATGTGGCAATATGTAAAGAGGGGCCACAGTCTTCTTAAGGAGCTTTGCCTGAAGAGTTAACTGAAGAGTGACAGGAAAGGAGAGGAATGGAGATAGAGAGGAAAGCGGGGGAGGAGAATTTTATTCAGCGTCCTACACGCTGTGTAAGTGGCACTATCGTCATATAAGAAATCAAAAGCATTTTAAAAAAGGGTGTTTTTTTTTTCTTTGCATGAGTGTCTTTGTGCATGCATATCACCTCCTTCAAAAAAAAAAAAAAAAACTATGGAATTATTGTAATCTAGAGGTATTTTCCACCTCCATTTTCTGCCAGGGCAATAGATGCACATTATGCATGATGAATATTAACAGGAGCACAGTCGACAGGGAGGGTCCTGGGGGAAGACAGACTCTCGCAACAATTTACACACCGCCTGTGCGACAGCAGCCTAATCAACTTCATCTGCGCCCCATAAAAACTTAAACAAACGCATCACACTGAGGAGAGGTACATTCGTTCTTGCCAAATGTTGAATGCCACGCTAAGTGTCCTTTCTCATTGAAGGCTGCGGCCCCTCGCTGCATTAACGGCTCTTGAAAGCTGCGCCGAACAGCGACTACATCCGCAATGATGTAGCCTGGGCTTCAAACTGTTACCGAGTGGAAATGAAAGTCGACCTCAAGTGCGCAGATTGTTCAGTGATTTCAAAGAAATCCAAACGTACAGCGGCACAGGACACATGAAAGAGTGGAACACAGCCGTGGGCCGATTGCAAAAAGGTTTCATCATCCAAACAAACTGAGACAAGCTGAATATACGCTGACAATTTGCTGCTGCATCAGTAATACACTAAGACAATGCCTCTACTCTACAACCAAACACCAGTTTCAGCACTATTACACCAGATACCTTCCACCGCCGCTGCTCTTTTAGCCCGTCCACAACCAGAGAGAATAAAGCAGGCCATTTCCTATAGATGGAGTGTGATGAACCTTCAAGCATCAAATGGTGTGTAAAATTGCGCAAGACAAATCCTACAGACATGCAGACACGCCACCACAGACACGGACACATGCGGATATCCACTGAGCATGCACGCACACACACACACACACACACACACACACACACACACACACACACACACACACACACACAGTCATGGAGTCTCAGTACAAAGCACAGTCCTTATCTGTACTACAAACAAGCCTGAAAAATATTTTAAAAGATGAATTAAACCATAATACAAGAGGAAGAATCCAACTTAATTAAATCAATTATACAATTCTGAGAAAGGAAGAAAATTATTTTCATATAAAAATCTATTGAATTAGTGTCAAAGATCTGCCATTTCCTTGGAAAAGCACATGGCTGTAGGGAGAAAGGCAGCAGGTTTCTATGTAGGTAAAAAAGATGGAGGCCTAAAAAGAAAAAAAAAAAAACAGCCACCCTGTCTGACCACAGCATCTGGCCAGGAGGCCTACGGAGAAGGAAGGAGCAAGGTTAACTTAATTAAGCGTTAGAGGCCTGTGCTCAAATTAATTATGTGTTTCTTGAGGAAGTACAGGTTAGTAAATATTTGAGTTGGTCTGACTTATAGCAGTCGGGCAGCTGAAATTGTTCCTTACAAATAAGGAAGAAGAAATATAACCCATTTCGGATATCTGGCTGGGTAACTGTGTCCAAGTTATGCAGTTGAGGTTGGTCAAGTGAAGGGCATACATAAAGAGAAAACTGTTTATACGCTCACATGAAGCTGTTATATAAGTGCCACATTTTACCTTAAGTGCTTTATTTGGAATAATAGAACAAAAAGATAAGAAAAAAAATCAGAAGAGAAAAACAAAAAACAGAAGTGACTTTAGAATATTTTTAATCAATATTTTACACATTTATTTACCCAGTCATCATGCTGGGAAAAAGAGTCAGGTGCTGAAAAATAGTTATACCATTAGTTATACTTTTTCTCTGATAACAATACTGAAACTTTGACTATGATGTGATAATGATACAATATTTTTTCAACATTTACATATAAAAAATGTATTACAAAATGCTGATACAAAGGGCTTTGAAAAGAATAAAAGTTGGCATATAATGCTAAACACTTTAATTTCTAAAATAAAGCCAGTGTTATGAAATATCCTTGATCAGTATTGGTAAAAGAAAGAAAACTGAAAGTGGTATTTAATACTTTTTGGATCAAAACCCTTCATATTTATATAGTAAGCTGAAACTATCACATGATATTACCGTGTAATAACAAATGTTATATCATGGCTTACTTTAAGGACTCTCTTTTATTTCTAATTTTCAATCCATTACTAATGTTATAACATGGCTTACTTTAAGGACTCTCTTTTATTTCTAATTTTCAATCCAGTATATTTGCTTCTGATATCAGCCCAAAACTCAGTTTCAGATCAAACTGGCAGTTTTTTGAAGGCTCAACCTTATGACAATAAGATGATAAAATGACCCTGCAATAAGACACACCTGTATGGTTTAATACAGACAAATCGGATACTACTCTTTGTATGGGGGCTCACTGTGCAGAGACCTAAACAGGAACGACTTTGTCAGATGTCAAAGGCACCTGCATCCTCTGAGACTGGAGGCAACTTGGGCAAAAGCCCCAAGACTGATAGACGACAAGAATATGCTGAGAGAGAGTCAGAGAGTGAGTGAGAGAGATTGAGCGCAAGAAAGAGAGTGAGGGAGCGAGGTGAGAAAAATGAGTGTGAAACTTTCTTTGTCCTACGCCTTCCCCAGTCCGCGCAGATGCGCAGCGGAGCCGGTGCAGCTGGCTGGCTGACAAATGGGAAAAAATAGTCCAATTTGAGCTGGTCGTTAGCAGTTCGGAGCGCCGCATTCCAGATAAATGAGCGGCTGCCTCAGGTATGGCAGCAGATCTTCCTGAAGCATTCCTGAGAGACCGAGCCCCTGATTCCGGCAGCCCCTTCGCCATGCCTTCGATCCGCCTGGCCCGGCCCAGCACTGCAGCAGGGGTCACCTTGCCGCTCCGCTCCTGCTGGGCTTCTTATTTTTACACTCCTGACCCCCCGCCTCCTCCCTTTGCCAATCCCCCAGCACCCTCCTCCCCATGCTACCACTGCTACCTGGCCCTTTAGCCATACACTTTAGCAAGCTTCACTTTTTCCTTTTTTCTAAGACTGCATTTAAAAGGGCATTTCAGTGGCTCATACGTCTGTGTAAGAGCCGTTCTAAACTAGGCATAAGTTTTGATGCTCATTCTGAACAGTAAGAATTTACATTTGATCTATTCATGCCCTGCCCTCAAACACATTTTTCATAACAATTGTTGCAATGCTGTACAAGCTTTGCAGAACACTGGCAAAACTCATCTCATTCAACCCAATATGACAACCCTCACTTTTATAAATGTATTATTAAAGTTTATAAATGTTTATAAAATGTTTATACATGTATTATGTTATGTAACGATGGCAAAGAAAAAAATGCTGGAATTTATTAGGCTGTAGGGGCTTTTGTCAATGTTCTGTAAATGCTTGTCCAGCAAATGAACGCATTTGTGGGCAGAGAATGGACAGGCCAATTGTAGGCCAATTGCAAATAAAGTAACAACCTATCCAAATACTGATTAAACTCCTTGACTAAAACCATAGAGCATCTGTGCTCCATTACTTCATCCTGTGCAAAGCCTGTGTCAGTGATTGTTGAGCAGCAATGTTCTGACCGTAATTTTGTCTCTAGGTTATGTAACAATGTTTAAGTGAAGCAATTTTTTTTTTTTTTGCAATTTTGTGAAGGTGGAACAGTCAGTAGAAAGTCTTCGTTCAGAAAAGTTTCTAAATGTCTTGGATATACTTGTTTAAGAAGATTCACGTTATTCATGCATAGAAAACTGCATCTACAAACAACTCAGAAATTTCTGTCAGTAGATCCAGGCAATAGGCTGACAAGATTGAATAGTAACAAACTGATGATAACAGTCTATGAGAAAATTAAAGAAAATTAGATTGGCCTAATTTAATTTTAAACAGCTTGCCAAAATATTAAATAAAACTTACATGCAGAGTTTTATTTTCTTTTACAGATACTGATCAAGGAATTGTTACAAACCCCAAATAAACTACAAGACTACTGTACAGCAACCTTCCAGCTGTCTCGACTGCGGCTTTCCAAGATTGCGACACACTGTTCAAGGAAAACTCTAAGCATTTTCCATACAGCTTAAGTGTCCCGATGGTCTGGATGAGTTGCAAAATTATGAAAACTTAATATTTCATAATTTCCCACAGATATGTATAACTGAGTTCCAGAGGATCTCCACCAAAACAATGGAAAACATATTTTTTTTTAGATGCGGAACATTTCACAGGCCTCATCAAATGTGTCTCAAGGTAATAACTGATAATCATTTTAAACAAGAAAATACTGTGATCATTAGATGTCCAGTGTTGTGTAAACCCAACCTGCCAGGCGGCAGCTTACTGGGTAAAGGTCTTAAGCCATCCACTACATACGGAAAAGAGAATGGGGCATCAGGGGAGAAAAAAAGTGCTGCACTGAATCAACTCCATCTGGTGTTGTTTTAGTGTTGGTAGGTGAAGGGTAGTGAGTGCACTCCATTAACAATGTCTACAAGGGTCTAAACCGAGTCAAACACTTACTCTGACATTTTGACTCTGACACTCCCCCAGATGCTGCTATAAAAAAGGAAGTATGTATGTGTGTGTGCGTTTCTAGGGGTGTGTGTTGCCTGGAACAAACCCCTTTAAGGCATTCTCGGGTCCACCCATGGACCCAAGTCAAGCAGGCCTCTAGTAGCCAGAGAGACCACAGGCTGAGTCAGTGCCAGTTCAACAAACAAACTCAAGTACGCTTGAGCCCACTCGTTTTCAACTGTAGCTTCAAGACTCCAGAGTTTTACAAGTTACACTATTCAGTGGGTTCAGCACACTCCCATATTCAGCATTTAAAAACACTGCAAGTGCAGTTTAAAGGCAAGCACTGCTGAATCATGATATGAAGCGAGCTTGACATCATTTCAACTAAAAATGCTGTAATATGTGTGTGTATCAGCACTACACACACTATATGTTTCCTTGATTAATGCACATAATAAAGTTAACATGGTAATTTACTTTGGCCATAAATGACCAAACACTGCATAGTTTATATATAAGGCTGTATGACGTAAACAAAATATCAATTTGCAATTCTACTGCCACATCAAGTCAAAGTCAAAGTGAACTTTATTGTCATTTCAACCATATACAGAGAGACGAAATGGCGAAGCTCAGGTTCCAAAGTGTACATATAGTGCAACAGACGAACAAAGACTAATATTTAACACCGCGGTCTCAGGAGCTCTCTCAGCCGCAGCCTGCATGGGTGCCGCCATCTCAAAAAATCATTGAAAAACATAGTTAATGAGACTTGTGATACATTAAAACACACTTCTGAAGCACTGGTGTGAAAAAGACTGACCTGCATTATTTGATCAAAAAGGTTTACATTTGTTGGGTGTATTGATTTGTTAAAACAATCACATCAATAAACAAACATTGTGGCTGTTTTTTGCATACTGATCTGCATTTACATACTGTATACAATACACTGTGTAGAAAGGGTCCTAAGTTTCAGGCAGCAAAGAAAACTATTTATCTCAGCAGTAAGTGATGAGCAAATGAGTAAAGACACTATGAATAAATCCAAATAAACATAAGGCAAAAGAATACAGTTAAAAGAACACAGGTTTAGTTGAACTCCAGCCACTGAATGGACTTGATAAATTTCATCGGTGACACCTGATGTAATTTAATGAAGGACTGATTAAACTAGGGACTGGATGGTAAATGTAAATACACTTTTGGAAATTGTTAAGCTAAAACACCCACACATCAGGTCACAACGTAACCTTTACTTGGGTTTATTCTAATGTTAGTGTTTCATGAACAGTAAAAAAAACACATAATACCCATATCAATAGACAGAAGTCTTGACAACGTATAAAAACAAATGTGTGTGTGTGTGTGTGTGTGAGAGAGACAGGTTAAGATGTCACAGTTCAGGTTCAGGACAATCTATGTAGTTGCCCTTCCAATAAATCACATGGCCCTGTTTGACTGCTGCTACTTCGGAGGACAAGCGAGTGTTATCTGGTGGACACACTCTCTGCTGTGGGGATGAGTCCCTATGCACACACACACACACACATGCACGCACGCACGCCTACACACACACACACACACACACACACACACACACACACACACACAAAAACACAGTCTCTGATCAGACGTGGCCTTCATGCTCCCTATCTCCAGTGCATGCTGCATTCAGCACTACATCCTCCTCTCCTTTACTCCTGCCTTTCACTCTCCACATATCCGCCCACAGAGAGGGCTCTGGCTGCTCTTTGTTTGTCTGATTGTTTATTGGGCCTCCCCTAAGCCGTTTAGTATTGGTCTGGGTGTTCTTCCCAAACCCCTGGATGCAATATTGAAGTACACTTGATTCAATATGTTCTACAGGAATATTTGTCCACAGCGAGAGGGGTCTTTAACACCCATGGAGTGCCACAGGCATGGCAGCCAGACCGAGGAGAATGTGGGGATGAGACACAGAGCAGAGTCCCCCCCCCCAACCAAAGGCAAAGCCCTGCATCCCTCTGATCTCCTCCGGCTGACTGCAGCCCTCTCCACTGCGTCTGTGTGTGTATGTGTTTGTGTGTGTGTGTGTGTGTGTGTGTGTGTGTTTGTGTGTGTGTGTGTGTGTTTGTGTGTGTGTGTGTGTTTGTGTGT
>JBBPCZ010000136.1:10478844-10489675 GCA_037974445.1 Brycinus macrolepidotus
TATATATTATTAGTTACATTATAAGATCACCGTTTTGCAAAAGGTCGTTACCTTGCAATTTATTTATTTTGCAATAATATAAAATATAAAAAATGTGCATTTACCTAAGCCAACCCAATCTGTGTATTTTATAACTATAATGAGCTCTGTAAAATTACATTTGTAACACGTAAAATCTAATTAAATCTCAGTATCAAATATCAAACTTGAAAATTTTTATTACTTTACCTCTGTTTCAGATATGTTTGGGTTCAAGTCAACTTTATTTCTTAATACTTCATTCAGGCATTAATTTGTTCATTTGTTCATTTAACAGGGACACATGCCTGCTTTTTTGTTTGTAATTCTAAAAACTAATGTTACATTAGAATGAACTTTTGGAAGAGAGCTGATCTCATGAAAAGCTTATTTCACTTTCCACTTTCTAGCGCACAGAAAAATGTTTCAGCAGTCAATCCCCCAGAATCAGCACAGAATCATTTCCAGCATGTCTGTGGTTTTGTTCATAATTTAAAATGGATTACAACATGGGCTCTGGGTGGGGTCCTCTTGTAGGAGCAAGACCAATGCAAAGTAATAAGACTGCCAGCACAGAGCTGTGCTCATAGTTTAACAAGAGAAGTCTGTACAAAGATGAGCTTTGTTTGAGCTTTACTTTATAGCAAAGAGCTGGGTGCAGTGTTTCTACTGTAACAGCAATTCACAGGCTTGAACATGACAAGTAAGCATTTAGCAAAAAGTTGTGTATTTGCTGGGGTATGCTAAATGAAGTTGCGTCATGCTAATCATGCTGCTTTACACAAATTAGAGCATCATGGCAGTGGTGTGAGCAAAAGGTTCTGCCATAAGGAAATAAAAAAGAATTAACATTTATATACTTAAAAAGGTTCAGTACATACTGTTCACTTTTTAGAAGCCAATAGTTTAGCCTGTTCATTCAAACTCAAGTAATAAACAGTGTTACAGTGCATATATCCACACATTTGTACACATAATGTCTTACACAATATAAAATATAAAACTATCTTTTTATATTTTGTATTATGGTTATATTTTGGTCAGTTCTCATTACGATGTTCTCATTTTTAATTCCCCAATATTTTGAGGAATAAGTCAGGAAATTGGCTAAGCCATGCTAGCACCTTCACCTTCCTTTTTTTTAAAGCAGTCAGGTTATTTTGGCTGTATGTTTGGGGTTATTGTCTAGACTAATATTTCCCAGTACAGCACTACATTCATGTTTTCTTCAATGATGTCTATTGCCATGGTACCATTTGCAGCAAATCAACCTCATATCGTGACGCCCCCACCTCCGTACTTCAGTCTTTGTCTTTAGTCTTTGTTCCAAAACAGTTCTGATTTGTCTGTATGCTCGAGTTTCATAGTTATGTTGCAATTCATTGCATGTGTTCTCTTTGTAACTGCTGTTCCTGCATTACTAGTGACCATTGGCTTCTTTCTTACCTTCCTTATCATTATTCTGTGAGAAAGCTTGCTTGGCACACCTGTCCAGAGATGATAAGTTGTGGTTCCATGCATTTTCCACTTGCATATAATCAAGCCTATTGTACCGATATTGATGTTTAACGTCTTTGCTAGGGCTGTATATCCTTTTCCATCCAAGGGCTGGTTAATAATTTTGTCCCTGAGATCTTAAAGAACCCCACCATGTTGCTACTTCTTTATTTCATTGTTTAACCTGTACATCTACATATATTCTGTTAGTGTGTAGATGTTTTCCTTTCCAATTTTTTAATATCAGCATATGAAAGCATACTTTTTGTTTAGATGTTTATGCCCTTACATGTTTATAAAGTCAAAAGACATTTTGTGTGTACATATAAAGAGAACATATATTGACTTGAAGTATTTTAACTAACAAAACAAAACTGTCAATACTTGTTTGCCCCTCATTGCAACTAAAACTATTTTCATAAGGGATAAAGTGAGATTTAGAAATGGTCATGCAAAAAAATGACTGGTTTTGGTACACAAACCCACACAAATGTCATAAGAGGACCTCAGGGAAGAAAAATAAAATACAAGAAAAATGTGTGCCCTTTAAGAGGGAGAGAAGCATGAAAAGGGCAGAAAGTGAGGGAGGATGAGAGAGAGTGAAAGATAAAACAGGAGCATTCTAAGAGGAAAACAACTGGCTGATCCGAAAAGAGAATATTTTCACTTGCTTGCACACACACACACAAACACAGGCACACAGCAAACAGGCACATGAGCATAAACACACTCGCACAGACACAGAGACACAGACACACTAGATGCACCACTGCTTGCCCTCACCACTTATTAATTTATTTACCCTCCTGTCATAACGTGCCGATAAGCGGCTACAAGACAGAGGCAAGGGAACAAGTCAGGCAAAACAAGAGTGATACAGTCATTTACAGGGATTCTATTTTCAGGCGGGGACAGCTCTTCCCTCTCCCTCTCTCTTTCTCTCTCCCTCTCTCTATCTCTCTCTTGCTCTCTCTCTCTATACTGAATTAATCAAATCCAAAGGACATCATCTTCAAACCCGACATCCCCCCATAGGCGAACGCCTCATTGCCTATGCAGCGGAGGAAACTTCACAACATCCTAAAAATACAGCGGCTCCTGGCAGCGAGGTAGAGCGGCGGCGGCGCTCTGAAGAGAGGCAGCCGTAACTAGTACGCTCATGGGAATAGACATTGTGATTAGATGCAAGAACTCCAGCTTTTATAAACAGCTTCTGCTACTAAACACAACACACTCATGGTCTTACCTTTCTCTCTTAGGCACTGGTGTAGGATGGGTTAGCAATGCTGGAATGGATCGGATGCGCTTGTATAGGTTTAACCCGGTTCAGACCTGGATTAAACCCTTTAACTGCAGGTTTAGTATTTAGTTATTCATCTTAAAATGTATAATTCAGCAGCTACGAGGAGTTGCTCATGACTGTTTCTGTTGTTAAACAGATGCTATTAGAAGTGAATGCTTATGTGAAATCAATGACAGTTAAGTGAAGTAATTGTACCAGGTTAGCTGGCACTGAAGCTCTTATTTCTGTCAAAGTTAGGAGGGACAAAGTGGTTGATGTTTTTAAAATACAAGCATGAAAAATCAACAGTACACAAAAGTGCTAATCTTACTGGCTTATTTCATTTGATCTCTATAATAATAATAGTCATAATTCCCTTTTTTTAAAATCCTAGCAGAGGTTTAAGAGAGCGTCTGACAGTTTCCAGCTGAGCATTCAGCAGTCCATAAAGCAATGCTTTGCTGCTCATTACTCACTTTGATCTTGTCAAACGCTTATAAATTTCAACCCCATGTGTCACCATTAATATACTCACTTCTCTTCCGTATGTCTACCTGATCAGCGTTTAGCTAAAAGCACATGATGAGCTATTAACCATGCATGGAGGGAGGGAACAGTAACTATGTTCTTTCACTTCTGCCCTTTACAATATACGTATCAGCCCGGGACTGATAGGGGCCGGGTTGCCATGGCTACAGCAGGATATGACAAAACCTGTGTTTCAATTTGAGAAGGTAATGAGAATAGACAATTTAGTCCTCCATCACTCACTGTCAGGGAGTGTTATCAACAAATTTGTCTTACTGTCAGTTAGTCACTCTGCCGACTGCATGCTTATTAGGGTACCACTCCGTCCCTCAATTTCCACCCCTTCCCTCTTGGAGGTTAAAAAAACGCTCTGTTGTGCTTTTTTATAAGTTGTGTTTAGAGAGTGCACTGTTCCAACACTTCGACATCAGGCCAATATCAGCAGGAAATGTTGGATTGCATAAAAGGGGGGAAAAAAGAATGAATTTGATCCAACCCTGTAATAAATCTAGCCTGAAAGAGCGCACTCACATTCTGTTGTGTGTTTATTCCTGTAAGGTAGCACAGTGTTTGAGAAGTTCAAACCCACTTCTAGATGCTCATCTTAAGCATTTTAAAACGTGAGAGTTAAGATAATTAAAGGTATATAAACAGTATTAGCACTGGGTGATACTCTCTGAGAGAGAGAGAGAGAGAGAGAGAGAGAGAGAGAGAGAGAGAGAGAGAGTGACAGAAAGTCCACCAACCAAAAATAATCAGAGAATATGCCAATGTCCAGAAACTGACCACTGCTGAATGACTAGAGGATGACTAACACAACTGTGCAGCATCAGATGAATGGGGTAAAAGGGGCTAACAAATGATGCAGAAAAACAGATGGACTACAGTCTGTAACTGTAAACTGCAAAGTGGTAGTGTCTCTGTGTGTGTGTGTGTGTGTGTGTGTGTGTGTGTGTATGTGTGTGCATGTGGTTTTTTGCAAATTAATTAACCATAGGTAGTGTTACTACAGTCATTTTCATTACACAGTTACACAGCTTCAAATAATTGCACAGTTAATTGGGTAAGACATTTACTTTCTAGATTGACAGGTTTAAGTCTGACATTTTCAGTTTGTTTTAGTGCCAAATGACAAACAATATCTGGCCTAAATGTCCGTTACAAGGACCCGCTAGTCAGAAGCAAATCAACCTCTGGGGGTCTGGGAGGAGGAGGTGACTAAGCAGCAAATAAAAAAAATACCATATCATAATTAACATCCTGCATTTCTGCAGTTCCTTTATGTTAATGGTATGTAATAATGTCAGTTTTTAATGTCATACTAAATTCATCATTATGTCCTATTATTAAGTATTGATTTCAGATTTTTAGTAACCGTAAAACATGTTTTTATACCCTCACAAGACCACAATACCCCCTCCCATGTGTTTTTTTCTCAGCTACGCTAACCATTATCCCTGTCCATTATCACTAACTTAACAATTACCAAGCTTAAACAAACAGCCTTGCGTTACCTAAATGTACACTAACATGAAGAAATAAGAACTACACTAATGAAAATTGAATTACTTAGACAGCTGGCAAGCCGTAGGTAGCATAACAAGTTTATCTTATTCTATTTGTGCTTTTGTGCATCCTAATTAACTTGGATAACAAAAAGAACAATGGTAGCTCGAAAGAGACTGTTCTATGATAGGAAAATGTAACGGTGCAAGAGATGGTCCAGAAACACAGTGCTACATTTTAAGTTGCTAGGTATTATGACAATGTTATCTAACTAAATAAATCCAAATTAGTGATGTTTCAAAACTCGTATTTGTTGACAGTTTCAGTAGCCTTTTTTCCATGCATGTAATTAGTTACTTCAAAAAACATGGAATTTGTTCTTTCTTCTGAATGACCAACGGATCGGCTGTGACTGTCTGGATTGCTGGTCAATCAATCTAACTTGATCTACAGTACTCAATGCAGACTGCAGGAAGGTGGGTCTCCACTTAATTATAAACTACTAGTGATTAATAATCAATACAAATTACAACATCCCTTTATTATTGCCAGTGAAAATTATGACTTGAATGCACAAGCAGGTTTGTGATTTTAACGGTGAAGCTAAAATACTAATTATTGTCCATTAGTCTTATGTATTCACAGAAAGGAGCATATGAATGTTGGTCTGATCGGACTGAGACGGCATGAATCAGAAAAATAAGAGGCTGCAAAAATAGGACTAAAGACACAGCGATATGTTATGATGATGGATATTTTGTTGTTAGAGTTACTCAGATAAGGCCACAGTCTGAGTCTGTGTGTAAAAAGCCAATGGAAACCCAACAGCGTTACAGTCACTCCTCGATCTTGGAGGCCTTGGCCTTTTGCCTGGGCCACCTAAAACAAACATGGGGAGCCCATTTCCTGTGCAGGCGTATAATAAAATGGATATAATATAATGGAATGCCATGGCTCATCTCGACAGTATGAGTGAGGACGTGGTGCCAAGGGGGAGCCGGTGACATGATTGTGATTGGACGAGACACCGAGAATCCAGATCAAAGCAATCTCTAGTGTTTTGGCCCCCAGCACAGTGTAGAGCGGGCCCACACACACACATACAAAACACACGCTTTCTCCCCCTCTCCCTCTCTCCTTCTGTAGCTCACACATTCAGCCGTACTCTCCCTCTCTCACACAGACCTTCTCACACTAACACAATCTAAAAACTCGGGCAGGAGTGTGTGGAGAGGTGGACAGTTGCTCCGGCAGATGAATTGGAGCATTGGGTCCTTGCAGTGTCTTTTATCCGACCTTGCTGATGATACTAGATACTGTGGCATCACCTCACTCCCTTTCCTTCTCTATCACATAGTGGTGGAACATGTTTACCGGAGCCCTTATATTGTTTCTTAGCGCTAGGCAGTATAGATCCAATTCATTATCACATCTTTTTCCCCAAATAAAGTCATGTAAAACATTATCCTTTTGAGAAGGGAGTTCTTTAAAACAGTGCCAGGCCCTGGAGAGTGACTTTTTCCAGTTCTCCTAGAATTCTATACTAATATTCTAAAATTCCATTGTTAGCTGAAAGTTCCTGAGGGTAATTGTGGCATCATAATAATGAACTCTAATGTTCTCTAACGTTCTAACCACATATTTGTGATCAAACTTCCCAGAGACCAGCCAGAGCTCAGCTCATATTCCTCAAAAGGTTGATAATGTTCAGAAACATATTGTTTCTCAGCACTGCTCAACACTCTTGGTGAAAACTCATAACAATGGAAGTTTTTGGTGCTTTTTAGAAACATTTTTAAAAGGTTATTTAAAGAACTGCAAACCATAAGAAAATTTTTGGAATCAAATAGCTCTTTGAGTTGTTATGATTCAATATATAAACATTACCTGTACCAAATCCTTAAAGAACCCCATTTTTAAGGTGGTATGCTGGGGTTGGGCAGTATGATGCTATTTATCATTACCGTGACATTTGAAACTTTTAATGAAAATAATTTTCATTCATAGTTGGGCTATTACGTTTACTTAGTTAAAAAATTCGGTATGGTTCATTCGATTAAAATTACACAATACGCTAAGTAGGCTGAAAGCATACTTCCATGAATGAAACTTACTACTTATTTTGTTTTTAGTATAACAGTAATAGAAACTTTTAACAATAGCATGTTAACAACAAAGTAACACTGTCATTTTTTTTAATCCATTAAAGGTAATTTATGGGGCCATTAATTTGGGTTGCAGTAGGGCGTATAAGATCCTAGTTATGCCACTGCTATCACACACCCCAGCAGTTGCCAGAGCCCCAAGCTCTCTCAGTTGCAAGCAATGATTTCAGACTTTCCAGTGTGGAGTAGACAAACTGACATTTGCATTCCTGCCATCCCCTCTAAACGACAGACTTTCTTTAATCGCTTGCACATGGCTAATCCAAATTAAGGGAGCCCACTAAATATGATATCCCATTTCATTTGCGTGTTTGGTCACTTTTGACTTTACTTTTCCTATCCCTCAGCATGCTTTCCTTAACCCCTGTCTCAACTGTGTTTATGAAAGACAAAGGACAAACTCACAGTGAAACGAACACGGCAAGCTTTAGTCTTTCGGAAAATGGTATGGCTGGTTAATTAAAGCAGATGATCTGTCCTGTAATTTCTTCATACTGACGCACCAAGAAGAAAAAGAAAAGCCCACAGATACTCTGTGCAATTTATGCAAGAATTATCTTTATGCATTTTCAGAGTTCCTCATGCCTTTATGCTTATCTTTGCTGCACTTGCTTAAATGTCGTAATCGTGGCTGCAACTTTTACTGCTGCACTTCAGAATATCATTTTCTCTCTCAAGTCTGAAATACAACTGAGTTTCATTTAGAAATGTGGCAGGCAGTTCAGTGATCAGAGCCACAAAATACAAGCTCCTGTACCAAGGGTGGACAATATGGCAAATCAATTGCATCATGATACTTTTCACAATACAAAATATGCAGTAAGATATTTAGTGTTCATAGGCTTGCGAACAAGTCGGAATTGGCAGAATTCAGCAGCAAAACAGTCCTTCAGCATTTACAAAAAGCTCTGAAAATGGTATGAGCGGATATCCCAGGCTCTGTATAATTTTATTAAATCCATCATTTAATGATACATGTAGTTTGTTCAGTGTTCATGAAATATGGTATACAGTCGTGACAGTTTATAAAATATACATATGTGCCTAAAAATATAACAATATATTGTTATACTTCCCACCTCTTGCGGAAATATTAAATATTAAGGATGTCCTGATCTAATCCAAAGATCAGAATCAGAGCCAATCCAGGAATGGACTGGAACATCTCTGCTACAATAAGCCTAATGTAGTACTGATCTGATCATTTTTAGGCTCTATTTATGCCACTGTCGCAAGTAGACACTGATGTAAATGGCAATGATCCATAACCTGCAGCAGTGAGGCACATTTTCAGACGAGAGTGTACCAGTGTTTCCATTGTGTTTAAGCTAGCCATATTTCTTTTAAACATTCTCAAGTAAATTGTGAGTGAGTAACATTTCAAGTCTACTTCCTGCCACTTGATACTGCTGATACAGTGTTCACACAGTGTATGTATGCGCTCAGTTTATTAGATATATTGATTTTGTTTGGATCAATGCTGCAGAATAAACTGATCTGATCTTGATGTCTTGAGTCTGAAGCCATAGACAATGCAGAGCCCAAGATACACAACAAACAGCATTTCAACCACTATCTATAGCTGTAGGGTCGAGTTATCATTGTCCCCATTGGTCAGGTTAGCACTGTCCAGGTTCTCTGAGCAGTGGGCCCAAATATAAATGCAGTGGTTGTCATGGCTGTTCTGTCAGTGCGTAAACATCTCTCGTACTTGTTTACGGAAGGCAACAGATTCAATTCTTCTTCACTTAGGCGTTTGTGAAACTTTTCATCCTCTCAAAACACTGACTTTATTTTCTGCTGTTGTTTCACTGCATTCTGTGTATTGGGGCAAGCTTTGGTGCAAAACTGGGGGGTGTAGGAGGCATGCCTAGCTCCACCTTTTTGAAGTCATGCTATATAAATTTGTGGGTTGTGGGATGGCTGTCAAAAAGTGAAAAACCATGACCACATATCTGGGAGTGACGTTTTCATGCTCCCACACCGCAACAAAGAGTGACAGTGTGATGAAGACCACTACTTTTGGCTAAAAAGAGGTTCTGCCTTTTTCCACTCACACTAGCCCTGTGTCCCACAGATGACGCAGCTGCATGATTGCTACAGATTCTACTGGTACAGCTGGAACGCTTTGCACTGAAGAGCATAGTATATTAACCAGTAGCTACAAACTCCTGACATGTACCCTGTGGTGGAGAAGTCCTTGGACAATGAGTGCCCTCTTGATACTAGGTTTGACAAATTTCTCATCTAATGTCCCCCACAGAAGCCATGAAAGAGCTCCACATGACTGGCATTTTCACTGTTTAGCTGGTGCTGCCTTATCATTTGAGCTGCCTGTGCAACTGGTGCAGGTTTCTCATTTCAGTTACTATCATAATTATTTGTAAAGTCTTAAGATTTTGACACCTCTCTGTAGGTTTCTATGCCTCCAACCCACACACATTGTGTATAGGTAAGGGAACGCCCACTGAACTCACCACATGACAGAATTAGCACATAGCGTTTGTATAATAGCAAATTATTAAGCTGCTTAGATAAAGAAATGAACTACAGTGTACATTAAAAACATCTCATTAGCATAAACATTAATCACCAGAAGCAAATATAGTAGCATGCTCTGCTGACAAAAGTCCGTTCTGATCAGCTGGCACCTTGAACATGTATTTAAAAGACACAGTATTAAAAAAAAACATTCAAATTTGAGTATGATATTTGTTAAAGGTGTAACAGTTCTGAAACTTAGGTCGAAACCATGGCGCAACTGTCCACGATCATTTCTGGAAGTGCGAAACCCCACCCCCAACCATAACCTGCTGCAACTTCTGCAGGGGTAGCTTGTTAAGCTCCCATTATGTTACTACCTCATTTTTATTTTATATTATACAACTATGTGTGTCACATGACTGTTTTGGTCCCACTATGATCGAGTGATAATCTATCATGTTTATTTAACAAAACTTAAATAAGTTCACCCCCAACTGGATGTGCTATGTTTCAGTAGTATTTTATTTCATGACGGCCATGAATTGTAAAATTTGTTTTCATTTGTTTTTGTGACACTTTAGGGATGGCTACAGCAACCAGAAAAAAAAAAAACTTCATCATCACCACAAAAACAGGAATCAAATCTCAACAAACATAATGTAAATAATACTTCAGTATTGTTGCAGGTATACAGGAACATATAGTGACACTGAAGAGTATTTATAGTATATCCTTAATGCCATAAAACTTCAGAAATTTGAATAAACATTTTATAGTTCATTCTGTATATTTACAGTATGTTGCCATCAAAGCTGTAAATTTGAGTTGTATTGACAGTGTGGATGTGTATGTGGAATTACTGATATGAAATGTTTCTCTCCTCAGCTGTGGCACTGTTGAACAGCTGGAGCTGTTAGCAATCCTGTACTCTCCCGGTCAGTCTACTTATACAGCACTGATATGATGATATGATGCCTCTTCATGTCAGTACTCAGTGCAGGCTCTCAGTGCCACAGAGGGAATAATACTGCTTCAGTCAGACAGAGATGGACCCCTTAAACCTGAGAGGTCTTTTCCTCTTTTCCCGGTCCCCAGCCTCACACTGGATTCCCACAGGTGCCCATTGATTTATGTGCTACAGTGTGTTAGCACACGCCACTCAAACCCTCTTTACAGCGACACCAAGCCCAGCGCTGCCTTTCAAACCACATGCGCTCCTAATGGAATTTCCTGGTTTTTAAAAGCACCAGCATTCTCAGAATCACAACACACACACACACACACACACACACACAAACAGCCCAGTGGAATTCCTCACAGACTAGAGTGCATTGGTGGCACATTCCCCAAT
>JBBPCZ010000136.1:10489775-10534460 GCA_037974445.1 Brycinus macrolepidotus
ACACACACACACACACACACAAACAGCCCAGTGGAATTCCTCACAGACTAGAGTGCATTGGTGGCACATTCCCCAATGACAAAAAGGGGGAAAAAGCAAAAAAAGGGGTAGAGAGAGAGCTCAGAGTACACAAACTGATGCTATGTGTATAGTGTGTGTGGCTTCGCTATCAAACCCCTGTTTCTGGGGTTCAAACTCACATCACTGTATATGTGTGTGGGCAGCTCACACTGAGAACCCCCGCGATGGTTCAGAATTTTGCTGTCACACTTACAAACATCAGCTACAACCGAATAACAAAGGTTATGTTGCGTGCGTGTGTGTGTGTGTGCATGGAGAAAGAAAGAGAGACAAAGAAAGAGGCAGACAGTATTAGAGAAATAGTGGGAGAGAAAGAGACAAAGACAATGAGAGACTTAATAAGACAGAGAGAGAGAGAGACTGAGTGAGAAAGAATACATAAAGAGAGAGATGGAGAGAGAGAGAGAGAGAGAGAGAGAGAGAGAGCCTTTTTACAAAATGGTTTATTTATCTTGGAAGTCATTTTGTAAAGACTCATGGATTTTGGAAAAACTTGCCTTGATCTGTGTGTATGTGTGTGTTACTATTCAGAGAAAAGGAGGTAAATAAATATTTTTGGAGTGTTTTGCCTTGTTTTCTATTACACAGCCACCATTCTCAGACAGGAATATTTCAGTTCAGACTGGAGTGTGTTTCTTAGGAAATGGAACTGAGCACAAGCGGAGGACGTAAGTACTCTGCTGGCAAGTCTTTGCACTTTGCAAAGCATGAGAATTGCGCATGCAGAAGCCCATTTTATAGTCCGACAGAATCACTCTGACAATACCATTAAAACATAAATCTGCACCTGCTGTTAAGACCCTGATGTATCCTGGGCTGAGAAAGTATGTCTAACTCAATCTATTCACTTCTATAAGACATACACCGATGAGTCATAACATTAAAACCACCTGCCTAATACATTGTAGGTCTCCCCCATGCCGCTAAAACAGCTCAAACCTATCAAGGCATGGGCTCCACAAGACCTCTGAAGGTGTGCTGTGGTATTTGACACTAAGAAGTTAGCAGCAGATCCATTAAGTTCCTCCATGGATCAGCCTAGTGTGTCCAGCACATCCCACAGATGCTTAATCGGATTGAGATCTCAGGCCAAGTCAACAATTCTTTGTCATGTTTCTCAAAACACTCCTGAACAATTTAAAGTAACGTGTCCATTTTTGTCATACATGAACACACCACAGCACACAGTGTGAACAGCATGAAATTCTTTTTCTGCATTTAACCCATTCACCAAGTGAAGCAGCAGGCAGCTAGGAACACAGCACCTGGGGAGCAGTGTGTGGAGCCGATACCTTGCTCAAGGGTACCTCAGTGGTGCCACTAGCAGTCCTGAGATTCAAACCCACTCTCTTCTGATCGCAGGGGCAACTCCCTAACCACTAGGCCACCAGTGTGACAATGCTTCTTCCCGTAGTGCATCCAGGTGCCATCTCTTTCCCAGGTCAGTTACACACACCCACTTGTTGGGGAAAAAAATCCACCTCCTTCCATTGCTCCAAGCTCCAGTTCTGATGCCGTCATGCCAATTTTAGGTGCTTTTAGTGGTAGACATGGTGTGCTTGGGAACTGTGGCTATGCAGCAAGTTGCGATGCACTGTGAGTTCAGACACTTTCCTATCATAGCCAGCATTAACTTTCTCAGCAGTTTGTGCTACGGTAGCTCTGCTCTGGGATCGGACTACATAGACTCCCCATGCGCATCAGTGAGCCTTAGGCGCCCATGACTCTGTCACTGGTTCACCGGTTGTCCTTCCTTGAACCACTTTTGGTAGGTCATAAACACCCTACAAGATACGCTGTTTTAGAGATGCTCTGACCCAGTCATCAATTGGGTCTTGTCAAAGTTGCTCAGATGCTTACACTGCCCATTTTTCCTGCTTCCAACACATCAACTAGTACTGACTGTTCACTTGCTGCCTAATTTATCCCACCTCTTTGACAGGTGACCATTGTAATGATATAATCAATGTTATTCATTTCACCTGTTAGTGGTTTTAAAGTCACGGCCAATCAGTGTAGATGTCATTTCTGAACAAAGACAGCTCCTCCATAATCTCTTCCATTTCCATTGTTACAGTCTGTAGTTAAATAATTGAGGAAGTGAGAGTGCATATGTATGTCTGGTGCAGTAGTGTGGGGGAGCGGGCTGGAATAGCAGTCTCTGAGGAGAGCCAAGACAAGGGTCTTGTGTGCAATGCACGGCAAAACGATGGATCAGAAAGTATCACCTTCACCAGAGAGCAAACCTCAAAGACTGAATAATAACTGGCTCTGGTGCTTTTCATTTTTTAGTGTGGGTATACACATTAACTTTTTCTTTTTTTCTCAGCCCCTTATTCATGTCTCACATTCATATGCACACACACATGTGCCTACACGTATATATACATACATACACATGTATGTCGCTGATGTAACAAAACCTTGTAAGACTTTATAGGAACAAAAGTTTAAAGTAATATAAGACCTTATTCCATTAAATTTAAAACCATTTCTTATGTTACATTAATGCTGAAATGTTGATATAAAGACAGTTGGGAGTTACAAGATTCTCATATAACAACATATTACAAAATATCATTAAATAAATATACATGTCATTATGCAGGTACTATAATCATAAAAACATTTTGTGTCTTTTGTTATCATTTTTTCAAATTAAGTAGAATCAATACAAAAAAAGACAGACTGACTTACATAATTTTAAGTCTTCTTCAAAGCTTTTTATTTTCTCAGGTACCCAAAACATCACTGTTTTTAAATGTAGTTAAAATGCCAGCTGCTGTTTACATTGTGTCAAAAATTAATGTCAACTGAACCAACAAAATGGAGAGGTTTTGTTTTCTGACAGCAAAAAATATATACATACCAATCAGCCACAACATTAAATCAACTGACAGGTGAGTTAATAACACTGTTTATCTTGTTACAGTGGTACCTGTCAAGAGGTGGGATATATTGGGCAGCAAGTGAACAGTCAGGTTTTAAGATGAAAAATGGGCAAAGCATTAGGATCTGAGACACTCTTACAAGGGCCAAATTGTGATGATTCGAACACTGGGTCAGAGAATCTCCAAAACAGTACGTCTTGTGGGATGTTCCCAGTATGCAGTTATTAGTACCTTCCAAAAGTGGCCCAAGGAAGGACAACCGGTGACACATGATGCAGTGTAGCTTGCTGTGTATAGGGATAAGTAGAGTGCCTACGCTGACCCCCGTGCACTGTAAAAAGCTCCTACAATGGGCATGAAAGCATCAGAACTGGACCACAGAACAACAGAAGAAGGTGGTCTGGTCTAACGAATCACATTTTTTTTGGATGGCTGGGTGTGGGTGCTACACTTACCTGGGGAAGAGATGGCACCAGGATGCACGATGGGATAACGGCAAGTCATTGGAGGCAGTGTGATGCAGTGAACAATGTTCTGCTGAGAACATTGGGTCCTGGCATTCATGTGGATGTTACTATGACATGTACCACCTACTTAAACGTTGCTGCAACAGTGTTCCCTAATGGCAGTGGCCTCTGTCAGCAGGATAATGTACCCTGCAAATACTGCTCAGAAACGGTTCGAGGAACATGACAGTGAGTTCATGCCGTTCATTTGGCCTCCATATCCCCAGATCAAAAGGAGAATACTGGCGAAGTCCAAGAAGTCTGAGAAGTCAGCCACATGGTCTTTAGCTGTGGGCACTGAACTGAGCTCCACCTGCTGCTTCTGCAGTACACCGAGTGTGAGCTAATGGAAGTAGATGGTCCGCAAACCCAACATGTGCACAATTACCATATCATTAACTACTCCGATGAAAATGCATAGGATGTGGGTTTGGGGCAGTTTCAGGTAATGTTTCATTGATTCTCTGACTAAAAAGTCAGTTCTCCTGATATTTCAAGGGTCAAGGTAAAAATAGATCGAACCCACACATCACACACCTCGAAACGAGAATGAATTACCACCAGGCTGGCATTTGTTTCTTGGTAAATGGCTGTGGTATTTGCCCTACAGTGAAGGTCTTGTGTTTCACTCAGCATCTGGCTCCAATCCACCATGCAGCCTGCTCTTCCCTCCAGTTACAGCACTGTGGCCAACTGCAGTAGACCTTGGACAAACTGCTCCCTTGGAACACGCAGATGTTCCATGAAGTGGGTTTTCTACCACAGGTTCTGTCACTGATACAGACATGGAGATCTAAAAGAGGATACATGTGCTTCTACAGCAGGGTCAAGCAAGGTTTGAACTCGCAATAGCCATAGCCATAAAAAAACACGGTTATAGACTTTACATAACACATGCCTGGAACAGCTGTAATCTCATGTCATGCACCCATTAGAGGAGATGCACTAAAAGACAGGATGAAGGAATGAGGGGAAAAAAGTGATTTTACCATAGGCAAAGCACACACTTCTATAGCATGGACAGAAGAGCACTGATGTGATCTTACTTTAATAAACATGCACGTACTCGTAGTGGCCAGCAGTGGTGGGGGTTTGTAGGGTTTGTTATGTGGAGGAAAAAGGAAATGGCCTGGCCAGAGGCAGAGAACTAGACAGATTGAGGTACCCCCCCCCCCCTCCAACACACACACACACACACACACATCTTTCTCTGTCCCTCTTGCTTTATCTCACTCTCTCAGACTCCTTATTCACCCTCTCTCTCTCTGCCTTTTCTCACTGACTTACTCTCACATGCTATCTTTCTGTCCATCTCTCTCTCTCTCTCTCTCTCTCTCTCTCTCTCTCTCTCAGGGTGAGTCAGTTCAGCAGCTCAGTTCATGCCGGGACATGCTCCCCAGCAGCTGGCTCAACAGTCAACAGGACCTATTATGCAATCCGAATGGAGAGACAGACAGAAACATCATAGGAAGATGGAAAGAGGGGAAGGGGAGAGAGGAAGAGAGAGAGAAAGAGAGAGAGAGAGAGAGAGATAAAGAGAAAGAGATAGAGAGAAAGAGATAGATAGATAGACAGATAGATAGATATATAGATAGAGAGAGAGAGAGAGATGCCCGTAAAGGAGGAGGCACAGTGGTGGGGAACATTTTCATTTACTAACACTGCTTTTATTTTCTCTTTTGTCTTGGTCTTCCTGGCTTTTCCATTGTTTCTTTGTGACTTTTAAACCTTACACCTCACCAGTTAGCAGAGATACACACAGTTTGCATGATTAGCTGCAGTAAATCGAATGTTAATTTCTGACACATTACGAGCACATATGAGAGAGAGAGAGAGCGAAAGAGAAAGAAAGAAAGAGAGAGAGAGAGAGAGAGAGAGAGAGGGACCAGAATACAATGAGAGAGAGGGAAAAAAGAAGAGAACGAGAGGAGCCAGTGACGGAAAGCTAAAAGGGCATAGGTCAGGCTCCACCAGTGCAGCCCATCTGAGCAGTCTCCACCCTGTCTGGAGCTCAACACCAAAAGATATGCGGAGAGCAGGTGCAGCGGCTCCGTACGGAGCAGCCCAGGAGCGCCGCACATTCCTCAAAACCGTCACACTGCTCTCCCCATTGTCTGGGCCTCAGCACCTTTCACTTCCAGCGCTCTCCTGAAATACGGCACGCTCCCATCTCAGCGGAGCACTCGCTCAGCTGATGCAACTTCTTCCCATCCAGCCAGAGCTGCAGTAACAGGCCTAAGACTCATTAGAACCTCCAGAATTTTAAATCTACACTTGCGTTGTAGTTGTCAACTGTTGAGCCCAACTTGAGGGAACCTTACCAGATCAATCCGAAGATGCTCACCCGGTACAGGTTTAAACCTGTGGTTCTTACCCGTGCGTATGGTGTGCTAGGCTAGCAGCAGCTGAAACCCATCTGCTGGGGTTGGGGAGGCTGGCCTGCCTTAACAAGTAGGCACACTGTCAGGCAGGATTAATGCTCTACCTTAAACCTGAGTTAATAATGAATGGGCTGTTTACTCTTTCAGGGGGGAGCCCATAGATAACAGTGCTCCGAACCCCTCCTTTAAGTGCCAAAAAGATAAATTCTGGTTAAGTGGGGACCTGCCTGCCTGCCGTTACCCTCCCTTTTTCCCCACCTCGTCATTACCAACAAAACAAGAGGCTTTAGCCCACTTACCGAAGGGAAAGGTCAAATAACACGATCCTTTTTTTGGTTGGTGTAATGGATATGCAGCTATGTACAGCCTATTCCCCAACCTACACTCCCTCAAGCTTCAGACCACTGGTGGGGTCAAGGCCGCACACGCAAAAGCGGATATCAGAGAAGCTAATGAGCGGCTCTCCATGACGGCCCAGCTGCTGAAGGAGATCTTTATCAGGTAGCTTTGATATCCGCCCGGAGAACGAAGGAGGCCGTTGTTCTCTTTGAGCTGATCAGTTGGACCTCACCTTGCAAAAGGTCCCGCTGAGCCTTTTTTGCTTTTAGTGCAAACGAGCCGCTTCAGAACAGCATAGAGGCAGAGGATTCGGCCTCTTGGCTACTGCTGATGCATGCAGAAACCACGGGTAAGGGAGGAGAGAGAGCAGAAAGATCCTTGATAAAGACAGAGAGCGAACAGAAACGTCTTACTCTCCCCTCCCTCTTTACATTCGCCCTCAGTGGGGACTTAACTAATGAGGCCCACCATGCTCCACCAGGACCATCTAAGACAGCCCTTCTCCAACAATTGGTTCCAACGGGTGTACAGGAGCTACTAAAGGCAAAGCTCCTATCAGTTGAGGAGATTAGAAATTAAAGAAATAGATGGAGGACATGAAAGGGAGGAATAATGTGGTGCATTATTTGCTGTTTCAGGACACCAAGTCTGGTACATCTGAGTCCATGGCTGAAATGCTATGGCATGAAAATGCAGTTCTAAATTTAATATTTTTCTCTGAAAAGTTCCTGCATAGCACACAAATATTAGAAAATCTACATGCCATTATAAGTAGGCTGTGTTTTTCAATAGAACTAGATTAACAGTTAAAGGATCCAAGGAAGTGAAGGATTTTCTCCCCATACATTAATGAGTTGTCCAAAATACAGAAAACCTACAGCAGGGTGTAACCTACCAACCTTTAAAAATGTTCTGTTTGCATAACCAGCAGTCAGGGTGGTGTCTCTAAAGTGATTTCCTTCAGACCTGCCAGTTCAGCCTCAGCTCCCTCAGCTTAAATTCACTGCTGTAAATGAATACCTCCCAGTTCACCTGCTCTCAGTCACCCTGCCTGACACCATGGGTATAATCTGCCTGTCTGTTTTGCTGCTGATCTGCTCATTTGATATCACATCTAAAAATGACATTGTTTGTAAACTGGAGTTGGAATTCCATTGCATTCGTCATCAGGGCACAATTAGAAGGCAGCAGAGAGTAACATGGGCGTGTTTCCTCACAAAGGCACTCTGTTCAATAGTAACCGAGTTGTTTTCCTGGCAACCATTCACAAATAAACCATTTAAACACAGAGTCGCTCATGGAAAGAGATGGAATTCAGTCTGGGCTCTTGGGTCAATTTTCCAAACATGGATTAAGTTTAGTCTTGGACTAAATTGTTATGTCAGAGCTGATTCACCATTGAAAGCCTTTTCTTGTTAAGGCTTGGGTTTGATCTGCATCAGGGAAACTGGCATCTAGCGACGTCATGCAGCTACATGAAACATGCTTGCTACTTCCAATGGCCCTAAAAAAACAGACCTAAATTCCCTCCTTCTAAGAACTTTCTTCTTTTAATTCTCCTTATTGTCTCTTTTTGTGCTCTGGTGTGCTCTTAAGCAACCAGAATGTGCCTTAAACTGCTAACTTCCCCACTTACTACTGTAACACTTAAAGTGAACAGGTACTCTCCATGATGGACCCTTCAACTATCCTCTGGCTCTGATTGTTTCTGTGCCAAGGAGGCAATTTATTCATATTGAATATTTTCTATTATTCTGAAGCAAAAAAAAAGGCCTGCAGTACGTGTGGGGTAGAGCTGGTTCATAGTGGAGTGCCATGTGGCAGTGTTTGGAGAACAGCAATGGTATGCCATAGTGTGTCTGCACAGTCTGAGGGGACAAAAGAGCCAGACACTCATCTAATGACTGCCACGCTCTGTGCCATGAATAACTTCTTCCTCGAAACGTGTTCTCCAGCCCTCCATTTGCCAAACGCTACCAAATAAACCTAAGCCCCAAAGAGCCAATACTCTGAGGCCTACCTGCTGGCATAAATCATTAAAGCACATTCTCCTCTGAGATAATGGGCCAGCTGGCATCAATCTTACAGTACGTTTACTAGGAGCTGCTTGTTCCTTGCTATTTCAACCTCATTCAGCTTTGTGCTTTATAAATGCAAATTTCAGACGTTTGACACTTTGGATATTACTAGGCATGGGGTCATTACCCCAGGTGTACAACGTGCAATAAATACAGCAATTGTCTGAAAGAAATACGTAAAGTGTACTTAAGCAAAAAAAAAATATCAAGACTTAATTCCTTGATAGTAAAATTAATTATGATAACCCCCAAATTAACATTTTCTCCCCCATTTCCTCATGATTTAAACATTCACACATTAAAATAAATTAGAAATTGAGGTATAATTGCACCCATTCAAAATGAATAGCCCTCACACACTCTCATTTGCATAAAAGAGCTTGGGAAGTGTGTTTCACAGAGCGACATCCTCCCATGTGTCCAGTGACCTCTGTTATTGCTCTCATTAGCTGGGCAGTCCATGGCCCTCATGTTGAATCTGCTCCAGTATGATTGATGATTCTGCTTTGGACTTGAATGCAAAGTACAGCTTAAAATGAACTCAGTTTAATGCTTAATTTGGCTCTGCACCATAAAGTCATCACTATTAAAAGTTTATGATATGGTCAAAATCTCATCGTTCCTATAAACTTGTTCATGATACATGATGTGGATGATATTCATTTAATGCAAAAATAAACTATTTAAGAAGAAAAATGAGGAAGAAAACAAACAGATGGTAAATTAAATAAAAAAGTGACATCATGACATAATGGAGATGACATTCCATAAGCTACATGCTACCGTGCAGTTTATACAGTTGTGATATACTGGTTGTTGTTGTTTGCATGCTCTCTATACTTGGTCTCTGTCTATAATCAATCTGTGATCTTTTATTTTATGTGCAGTTTAATCAGAGTTCTTGAAGTGATCACAGCAGTGCTTACATATTTAGAAAAGCTTCTTGTGATGTAATACATCATTATATGAATACTCCCAAAAAGAGAGAGACTGGGAGAGAAAGGGATCAAGAACGAGAGAGAAAAAGAGAAACTGCTCTTCCCTCTTGTTTGTGTTTTTGTGTCTTCTGTGAAAAAGCATATAAATGTGCAGAGAAAGTTGAGTTGCGATTGAAATAGTAACTGTGTCTGGGGCACGGCGTTGTGACTAACCAATTAACTCTGTCTCGTTTTTTCCCCTGCCTGCGCTGGCGAGGAACGGAGTGGCTCAGTGGCAGAGATATGACTGCTGTCAGGGAGGACATCAAAGAGCGAGGTCTGGGAGAGCTCCTGCTATACCTTTGAACACTGGAAGAGGATTGGAAGGAGAGCCAGTCCTCTGCAGGCTACACAAAGGCAGATCACACACTGCCCAGCATCCACAACACACAGCTGCAACACCCGCGCTTTCAAAAAAGCCCCAACTATCCAGTCACACTACAGACATACAGCAGTCACAAGGTATAGCTTCTGCCTCCTCAAAGGAACCTGTAGATCGATGCCTTAAAGTCATCTCTTCATGCCGATCTGAGATCAGACAACAAGTTGTCATAACAACCAAGGACAGCATTTGGTGGAAACAGATCTTTGATGAACAAAAAGGCAACTTACACTCTTTCAGTACAGTAAGATAATGAAACATATCCAAGACGTATCACAGATGGTAAAAAAAAAAAAAAGTCAGGTATTTTGAAGAGATTTTACACCATCCATACGGAGATTATCCACTGATTCCACAGCTACAGGTTTAGCGCCACATGGGGTAAATCTGCAGAGACTCCATTTACATGCTTATATTACAACTCGTAGAATTAACAGTATGTAAATTGGACAAATTCTCCATGACAAGCCAATAAAAACACACCGTAAACGTGAGCATGTGCTAAATGCAAAGCCTTTCTCTCTTGTAAAGAATGTAATTGGCCACTTTCTCATTAGGAGGGAATGATGATAAGGTCTCTTTTCTCCTTGTCGCTAAGCGACGCACCAGCCAATTGGACATGAACATGGTCACGGACCAGAGTTGAGTGCTCCCTATTGGAAAAACTAAAACGGGGAGAAATGGACAAAAGCCCTTTATTTGGTGGGGTCCACTAATATTCAAAGTGTTGCTGAAAATGAAGAGCCATCAGAAAGACTTAATAGCTATACTGGACACTAAATTGATTCTATAGCTGCATATGACCAGGGTCCACCCCTTTGGTCAATTACATCTGTTGCTGTTGTTTCAGTGTTTCCCCTTTCCCTTCCTACATTACTTATACTTCACACTTCTGCAGTTAATTGTTCAGCAGTGGCAGATCCGGCAGGCCCCAGCTGAAAGCTTGAAGATGAGAACTGTGTGTGTGTGTGTGTGTGGGTGTGGGTGTGTGTGTGTGTGTGTGCGCGCGCACATGTGTGTGTGTGTAGGTCCAGCTAGGGGTCTCTAATATGATTTTATCTGCACTGGACTGTTAAGCCCAGATGGGACTCCTCCATATCCAACTCATTCTTTACAGACACATACCTCATCATTATAAACACTATGTCTCAACTCTCTCTCTTGCTCTCTATCTCTTTTACTCTCTCACTCTACACAGTTCTCTGTTACCTAATCTGTACATACTGAAACAAGCCCTCTGCTCTTCTTCACCGAGCTCATTTTAAAGGCTCAATAAAAGCCATTGTTACACTTCAAGGCCATTCACCCGAGCGAAACCTTGCTGGTTTCTTATAAACCAGAGCGCACGGCTTTTGTGCGCCAAACTTATTTGTTGCCATTATTCTGGTACAAATCATTTTCTTCTCTTTCTTGGCTTTATCAGCCACTGACTCATGAGACAATTATATCTTGATGCACCTCAGAGGGAACAGTAGCACTTTAGCATCTCCAGCAGTGGGATTCCTGATAATAATCTTCTCAATTTTAATTGAAAGGGTGCAGAGAGGATGCTATGCTGCTCTCCACGATATTAAAGCGAAGACATAAATCCAATCATCTGTGCTCAACCTGATCTTTTTAATCATCCAGCAAATTTGTACGAGGGAAAGGGGCTGAAGTGGGCGATGGTGTGTGAAACAGTTTATTAACACGGCCGATTATCAGGTTAAGCAGAAGGGAGAGACGAAATAACGTGAGCTGGCAATTTGTGGGCACAGTAATCTCTCATCCTGCTGCATGTGCGCAGCCAGAGCGGCCGCGGACTCCCAGGCTTACAATAAAGGGGCATGATGGCTCAGGTTCGCCAATTAAACAGATAATTATGCAAATGTAGCATTTACTGAGTCAGCGAGTGGGCAGCGCGGGGTGGGGGGAGGGGGTTGCAGAGGGGCCGGCGGCCACGGAGTCTAGCATCTCCTCCAATAGAACCGAAACGCCCACCAACCACCTTAATTTAATTACTCAACATCAAACATCGAATGTCAGCGGGCACCGTCAGGCTGACAGTGGCCATAAGCATTTAAATGTCACTTAACATGCAGGCCCCGCCCACTCTGTCATCCCTGAGAAGGAAAGGGGGAAATGGTCATATATCACTGACTGCCACTGTCAGTATTACACACAAATGGGGAGAGGGCACGCAAAACACTTTTTTCCTATTGCCATTGTCTCGCCTCAACACAGCTGTTAAATGAGCACAACAAATTTGGCAAATATCCTATTTGTCCGACACAGTGCTTCCTTTGGTGTTTTCTGTAAACTGTCACTCGAAAACTGCCTGCCTGTTGACGATGCTGTTTTAATTGATCTTGGATGAAACGAGACTCATTAGCATTGAGTAGAAGAGAAAGAGACGGTCGTTTTGCTTTAAAAGCCCTGCTGCTCGCAGCACTCTCAGCAGAGGAACTCCAAGTATCTCCATACGCAGTCCACTCTAAAATGCAAATGTTAGAGAGAGACAGAGAGAGGGGCTGACAGGATTTCAATACAGCTCTGTTTAGAGACAGTGAGATGGGGATTCTTGAGGGAGTGAGATCCTTCTCAAGGGATCAGCGGGTAGAGCAAGAGAATAGCAAAGAGGTTCAGTGTCTATCTGACTATGTCAGCAAAATCTCACTGGCAGATAAAGAAGGGGACAACACTAGCCCTAAACAGGAGAAAAAGTATCAATTAGCAAACAGAGACTGGTGACTAAACTCCTGGTTTATCACTCAACTGTTCATCTTAAGGGGCCATACTATTTAATGACTATTTTTCAAATTTGATGAGCTATGAAAACATGTTAACATTACAAAATGTATAATGTAATCCAAATAGTGAATGCAGTCTATTTAACCACACGTTTTACTTGCTTAATGAAATAACAGCATCAGAAAGATATTAAGACTCATATTTTGTACTTATTGTGCTTCAGAAGAGGAGAACATTTAATTACAACATAATTATTATTAATTAAATACATTTGTAACCCTACAGAAAAGGACACCAAAGATTTAGGAGGGGTTAGAAAATGCCAATGGTCACAAAATCATGGCTAGTTTTAGCACATAAAGTTATGGAAAAATTTAAAGTGGACCTGCAAACTGCATGTATGTGTACGCTTCAATTCTTCACTCATAAGTTTAGAACTTACATGTTAGCTTAACAGTAGTTGCTGAATCATTTATAGTAGTTACTGAATAATTTTAAAAGTGGAATAATATGGATGCAGATTAAGGAGGTCAAATGAGGCAATGCTAGTTGCTCGTAGTTAAATGGCAGAGGGGACAGCTTGGGCAGCCACAGTGGCATTAGCTGCCGCAGCAGCAGTGCCTGCAGCAGCAGTGGGCCTGGCATTGGCTCTGTTCAGAGACCCAGCTCCATGCAGCACACTTCAGAGGCCGGCTCACAGTCTGAGTTATCCATCCAGCCCCCAGCATGCAGGCAGCAGAGCTTGCGCTGCACTCAGAGGTGAGCCCAAGCATGTGGCCTCACCACAGAGGCGCTTTACAGCCTGCTGAGGCCTGAACAAAGGCTCCTCTGACCCCGGCCTGTGCTGGCCCCAGAGGGGCTCGGTTAGGGGTCATATCTGAGCCCTGGTCTCCAGACAGAAGGGGTCAGTGTTGGGCAGGTAGGGGGCCATGAGGCGGCTGGAGCAGTGAAGGTGAGTTTAGGCTTGCGCTGTTTGCTCCTCAGCGAGTAGCAGAGGGCTGGCTGCGCCTGCGGAAAAAACCACGGTGTGTCTGACATGTTTGGATTGGAGGGCACAAGGGCCTGTCCACACAGCAGCACTGCTCCATAGAAACACAAGGACAAATGGCTTCAGCGGAATAAAGCCTTCTTCATCAAGTTAAATGACGATCGCTGCACCTTTGCATGCTGTGTTGCCTAGCTGCAGCAGTGGAGGTGGTAATTACTCCGGGCACCAAGAGTTATTTAGTAACACACCAAAACCCTCTCATTCCTTCCTCATGTTGTCATGGCTATGCAAATGGCCCCTTTTTACGGCACAGTCTTTTCTTTTCTTTCTTTTTTTTTTCTTCTTAGAGACTTGTGCTAGTGGTGCGAGTAACAGAGGGTGGCAGTGTAATCTCTGGCAAACCCTGCCTCAAATGTTCACACACTTCTCTCATAGATTCTAATCAGCGATGCTTACCTGCAGCAGGGGGAATAAAGGTGTCAGAATGCGTGTCATTATTGCATGAGTCATACAGAAAGGGGCTGATATAGGCCGAGCTTCGCACTCTGACACTACGTCTCGCACACGCACACACAAACATTCTTGTAAAACTGTCTTTGTGGGGTATTTCCAGTGTCTCATATATTACTATAACTAAATAGTGCTCAAACCTAATTTTAACCATCACCAAATCAGCCCAAAAGTCTTCTGGCTCTTTTGGTTTTACCAGAAAGCAAAGCTGCAGTCCAAGGGGTGGGCTAATATGGCAAACATATAATATTATGGTACTTTGAAACATTTTAGGGATATATAATATGAATTATTGTTGTGATAAATATTTTTATTGAGAAGAACAAAAAGCCCTAGATTAACCCACAAAAGCAGTATTTAACAGGAAAAAAATTAAATTTTAATTATAGAAAAGGGTTAGGGTTAGGGTTAGGGTTAACTAGATGTGCATCATATTTCATTTTTTGAGGCTTGATACATTGAAAAAAAGAGTAGTACCATATTTTAAACATACTATTAAAAACTATAAACACAGTTATTTTTATTCAACTTTTGACACACTGCACTGCAGTAAATCCAGTAAATTAATCCAAAACAGGATTAATTCTGTACTCTTTGTAATGAAACAGGCATTTGGTCAGTGCTCTGGAAGTACTAACTATACTCATGATATGCTCAAATAAGCATATTGTGGCATAATGTGATGTAATTTATCACAATAACAATATTTAGTCATACTGCCCACTGCTGTAGTGAACTGCCAAACATTGGCATGTTCTTCTGTCTTCATGGGAATACTTGGCTCTCACAAAGAGTTAAATACATGCAGTACACGCATGCACACGCACTTGCACACACACATAAAGACATAAAACACTTCAGAGTGTCTAATGTGGAGTATCGCCATCACCTGCATGACGCAACTGTGGTGGTTCTGTCCTCACACAAATGTTTGAGCTCAGCCTTTTCTGTTTCTATACAGCGCTGAGGGAGAGCTTATGAAAGTCAGCAGCACTACACCTCTATTTGATCTCTTATTGAATGGAGGGGCACAGGACAGCTTAGGACTGCTCCCCAGATACACAGCTAAAGCAGAGGCAGTGGAAAGGAAAGGGGGGTTTAGCCCATTTTCAGTAAACCTTAACAAAATTGAATAAATGGAAGCCAGGGCCTTTGTGCAGACTTACTAAGGAACAATCCTGAAGGTCTTTTGTCTTTTCAACGTGGACTTTTCCCACTCTGTTCTCATAACAAAACTCAGTAAACAGTCATTTATCTTACAACAGGAAAAAAAGTTACTTTCTTAACCTTAATGTGCGTTAATGCAACAAGACTTTAATGCAAGTTATTTTGAACCATTTCTATTGCTCCATTTATCACACAATGTAGAGGCCATTTGGTTGTTAACAAATGGTATAAAAAATAAAATACAAAAATTGATATCGTTTTTGATATATTGGAATTATGTTACATGTGCATGTGTATTGCATATTTGTACAGCTTAGAAGGACTTTTTCAAATGCCTTATAGGACTGTAGCTTCTGAAGGCTCCTTTACAGTTTTGCAGTGGTTTGCTGAAGCCCTTTGCTGTATGTGTTCTATTACCCGGTTGTAACAGAGAAATGAAGAGGCTACACGGTTAGGCAACAGACTGATGCACACTGTAGAGGGGATTTCTGGTATTAATAGCTGCTGCGGTTGCGCAGGCTTTGGTTGGGAGACTCTCGTTCTCAAACAGCCCCTCCTGGTGTGATAATCCGTATTTTGTTGCAGTGGATGATTACAAAGCCAGCAGTGTTGCGCTGAGACAGGCCTTCGCCTGATGCAAGAGAATAGACGACACAGCACTAAAAGTATCAAGAGCAAGAATTATGATCTGACGTTTCTGCCAGTGTATTAGTTACACCGGCAGTGTTTCGGTTTTCACATACAATTAAAAGGTCATGGACTTTTCGCCGACAATCTGTTTTGCTTTTCTGTGATTTCAAAGTGGAAAAAAACGCTCTCATCTCATAAAAGGACCCCGACAGACCCAGCACCGAAACCCTATCCTAATTGACTAGTCACTAGAATATAGTGTAATTAACTGCAATAGGTTGGAACAAACCCAGCAGTTTGGCTGTGATTACATGCCGCTAAGTAATCGAGTGATTACAGTCAAAGGTGCATTCACGAAATCTGTTCTTGAGTGCCCCCTCTAGTTACAGCTAGTGGCTCTTCATCTCCACGTCAGTGAGACGATGTCGGCAGGAGGAGGATTGGCTTCTGCGTCTGCGGAGCGGGTCACGGCGAGCTTTTCCGCCAGGGCTTTCTTTCGAACATCCAAAAAACAGCCGCCACGAGACCCTCATTAGGGAGGACCCAAGTCGGAGAGCATGAATTATGCAGAGTTCAGAACACTGGCCAGCGTCTCAACATCCTCCCGCGTGTTTGATCTTTTCAAGTTTAGCACACACTTTTTTTTTTTTTTGCATTCATTTGGTGGCGTTGAACGAAGCAAGCTTCATTTCTTTTTTTATTTCCTTTTTTTTTTCTCTTGAATGCACATGAGGGGCATCTGGAGCAGTCAACTGCCACTTGACGGGTACAGTATAAATATGGGAAACGTTTGAAGAGGAACCCAAAAGACTAATGCAGCCCCAAACTCTTGCCACTGGTTTATCAGCTAATGAGAAGCCGGCCCTGCTCTTTGGCATCATAAACATTTCGCTAAATATATTCCAAAGCCTGCTGGCAAGCATCTTGAGATTTCCTCTGCTTATCTTTTCCCCCACTATGCTCATCTCATTACTAGAAAGAGTGGGGAAAGAGCAAAACTGAACTTCAGGACAGGACAGCGAACCATGCCTTGAGCAGGCCTAATCATCACAATCAACCCATTCAGTGGCATAAAAATGGTCACAAATGGATTCAAAGCAAAGCCATGAGTTTGAAATAGTATTTCATTGAGGTTAACAAATGATCCATTGTTTTAAGGTAAGTCCAGGACTGAAATAGCATTATTGAAAGGAGCAGGAAGAAAGTTCAGTGTGTCCTAGGAGTAGTGCATGTGAGCATGGAGTGTACAGAGCCAGCACACAGGGCAGATAAATAAGTCAGGCTGTCTGTGTCCAGCCTATCCTCCGAGGAGCTGAGCTGTGTGCTGTCAGCTCCCGTCCGTTCGTCTAGACGAGGGGGGATTCTGGAGAGAAAGCTTTCCTGTGTCATACAGTGACCTGTCTGAGAGGAGCTTGCCTCCACCACCATGACGGCCATTAATCAGCACCTCTCCCTATCACCTCAGCCAACGTTCAGAAGTCCATTCAGCGAGCGGCCAAGCTGACATCCTCTGCTCCTGCCTGCCACTGTGAAGTAAAATCCCAATAAATAAACAACAGCACACTGCCCATTGTAGTCACACAAAGACAACAGTCCATTCAAGAAGGTCGACTGATGTGAATCGAGGCTAAATTGGGTTGTGAACTCACTCCCCAACACAGATAAACATCTACACAGCCGGGAAAGTTTGGCTCAGACTTGCTAAGAGCAATGCGTCTCACCCAACACACAAGAGTTGTTGCTGACAAAATTGTTGATTTTTGGTTTACATTTTCAAAGCAGCATCTACCCTAGAGTGAGTTAATGACCACCTGAAGTCTGCTGAATTCTGAACCTATGTGAGAACAGCTAGGGCTGAAAGCTCTAAAAATAAGTTCTAAAAATCAGGGGACAACGTCTTGTGAAAATACCATCACGATGACTCATTAAAATACTAAACCAGTTAAATGATGCTATAATATCAGTTTTACATAGTTTATTATTGCATCACATATTTGTGGTTGCTTATCACTAACAGGAGCTCTAAATTGTGGGCAGACACTGTGAGTTTGTCTGTCCCTGAGTTTGTGAGAACACTGCAAGACAGTTTTATTTAAGTTTTTAAAGTTTTCCATAATAGGAATGTCAGTGCAATAATAAGATGTTAGTAAAGAAAAAATGCATTTAGAGGCCAACTGTCAATTCATTAACACCACTTTTGCATTCCTAACTAAAGACTCTTTAGAGAACCATAAGCAGTTTTTCTCTGGCATGAGTGTGAAGATTTTTTTTTGACAACTTAATTTTTAAGAGTGTATGAGCAATTACTGACTGGTTACACATAGCCAAGGTCTACCATTTACTCCACAGTAAATTAGAGTCTTTCACTGACCTCTAGCTAAAGAATCACACATCCAAGTTAAAACAACTTGAAGAAACAAGGAAGAATATAATGGACAGAGATGTCAAGTTGAGCTCTGTTGAAGGGCAGACTAGCCTACTTGTGGTATGGGCAGTCATCCCCTTAAGTCATTTAGCTTTAATTTCCACATCTGATAGCACAAAGAATGGTCCCTGTAATAGGGATAAGCTTAACATTGGCCAGAGCTAAAAATAATAAGGCTTCCAATGTTAAGAGACCAAGGTTTGTTCTCCCAAGTCATTAGCTGAGATCCCCATTACCGCCTTCCCTATTCCCCAACACATGCCGGCGCTGCCGGAGCACTGGTGCATTGGGTGTTCCTCCCTTCAAAGTCACTCTCAAGAGTTTGAAGCCTTGACCGAAATGGTGCCTTTCAAGGAGCAATTACTCTGTGGACTGAATACTGCGACTCAGACCATGTATATCCAGGAAAGGAGCAAAACTCGCTGTAAAAATATTGCAGCTGATAATAGCAAGTTCACAACTTTTTTATTACACACAAATCAATAAGAGCTAAAACAGGTAAAAATAATGAGTGTCTCTGGTACAGAGTTTGTAAATCTGTGTATGTGTGCATACTCAGATCTGATACAATATAGACAAATGTATTTTTTAGAACATAAAGAAACTGCCAAACACCTACCATAATCTTAAGCTCTAAATAAGCACCTCACACTTTGCAAAGCCCAACTGAACAGCATGCGATACCAGACGACAATCAAACCTGACAAAACAGAAAGCAGCACAAAGCAAACTTTGCCTCTAAACACAGTTCATGGCATTACCTGCACTTTCAGTAATGTCTGCTTGTTTGCCTCCATCTTAGTTTGCTAGGCGCCAAATACATAAACTTCATAAACAAGTCTTCCACGCCGACTATTGACTGGAATAAAGCTAAAAAGTTCACAGCTATAAAAGTGATGTATTTGACAGCAGCATTTCATCATGTGTTGTAGCAGCTCCCAGAAACGCGGTGTTACCCAGCGGAGCCCAGAGGGGGCTTCTGTATCTCCATGATAAACTCATCCTGCATGATTTATTAACTAGCAAATCACACCGTTCTCCACAGCCAATGCACGGAGCAAAAAGCCTCCGGTTCCCAGGGAAACTTTACAGGTAGGACAGACAAATATTTTCAAACTTGGTCAAACTCATTAATAAACTTCAAATGTTAGCTTTAGATAGCTGTTGAGCAGCAGAATCCAGATATTGCCTCACTGACAGAGTTTTATGCAGAAACGTAGCCAGAAAAGTAGCAACAATACAGAGTGATCATTTCCCTGTGTGGCCAAACCTTGCGTTGGATCTCATTCGTCATATTGCAGCACACACAAATACACACATATACACCAGAACATTCATACACACAGACGTGGGCCCTGCAAGGTGTATCTGTACAAGTCACCATTCTTTGATCAATGTATCGTACCACATTCTCTCTAGAGGGGGCTCCAGCCCAAAGTCACCTTGGCAGGGCTGATCCGAGGAGCTGTCTTATCACACACCGGTATCAATTCATTCTTCAAATGTCCATCTGCCACTGCAACTGAAGGTCTTTTGTGTATGTGTGTGTGTGTGTGTGTGTGTGTGTGTGTGTGTGTGTGTGTGTGTGTTTTTATCCTAACAAACTTTACTGCCCATTGCCATCAGAGATGGAAAGAATTGTAACTCTTGTTGCTGTGCAGAAATGCATTTTCAATGTTATGCCACTCAATTACAGTGAACATTCATGGGTTTATCTCTAGTAATAGCATTCTATTTAACCATTTTATTTCAAATAATTAAAAAAAGAAAACATCTTCACTTTTCACAACTAACAGGCTTAGGACGTTTAGCCAATTGTCTAGTAAATCTCAGCTTGATGGCTTTTGATTTCTAATTCTGTTTTCTCAACATTTTCATTTTATTCATTGTGGAAAAACAGTCACAACAGTTCCTCATTACACCTAAAGCTCTTGCATATGTGTTCTAATGTGTGTTGTTTTGCTGGTTGGAACTAAGTTAAGTGAACACTTAAGATTACTTAAATAAACCTAGTGAAACCTTAAATATTCAGACATTATTTCTGTCAGGCAAATATTAACTTAAAGTATGTCAAAGTAATTCCTCAATTCGATTTCAATAAACAGACTGCTTGCTTAAGTCTTTTGTTTAATGAAAGGTCCCATAACCTTTAGTTTTCTTGCATTTTCCTCACTTACATTCATCTACAGCATTCTTTTTTTCATGACCATTGTCTTTTATCCTTTAGAATTAAACAGACTGTTTTTTTTACTGTGCCATTTAAAATGATAAGTAAATGACCTCTGTTCTTACTGGCTGTAGTGTGTCGTGCCTTCAAAAAGCATTCTGCATCTAAACAGCTCCTTATAATTTCACTGTAAATGTGCAAGTCTGAACAGTGTAGACTGAGTAGCTGCACAAATGGAAATGCTGTGGTGACATCAGGAACATAGTAAATTCAAACCAGGCTGTTTTTGCAGCTTCATCTCTTTATTTGGATTGTATGAAGTGTGAATGAAACGGCATATTTGAAACTTTAACAGTGTTTTTATGCCACATTAAATTCTTTCATAAAAAATTATTTCCCATGAAATGGGCCCTTTAATTCTTCTACTTTATATTCAAGTCCGTTATCACTGCAGTAAAAGTTGTTTTACTTCATTTTTAGATTTCTTTCCAGCCTTTCAAAACTTGGGTACCACCATGCACACTATTTCTCTCCTATTTGGCTCAAGGCCTCTTTCTCTCTCTCTCGCTCTCTTTTTCTCTTTTTTACTCTCTGTCCTCCCTCTCTCAAACTTTACTGACGTGATGAACATGGACAGACATATGCTCTGGAACGTTCTCTCAATCGACAAATTCATGTAAATCTCTGGCAGCTTGTAAAAAGAGCAACACTCAGTCACACACATCACATTAGATTGTGCCGGCGGGTGAAATACATCAATTATGTAATAATCTTAATGGCCCAAACAGTCTGGCAAACTGCAATATCTCGATCATGACTCACTTGTTTGAGGCCACGGTAAGACTGAGGAAGAATATCAATCACGGCATGTAATACAAATGGTGACAGAAAGTTGCCATGCCGAAGCATAAATTACCCCATTGAGAGGAAAGAATACAAAATAATTTCCTGAGCAATACGTAACAGTGGAAATGTGGCAGGTTTATGTAGCGGTGTACTTTATCTTAAACAATACAAGCAAAAGAACACATATGCCTCAAATGTCCTTTCAAAACATTACATGATATATTACATGATTTTGTAGGATTTTCTTTCTATACAACTCCATATACTGTATACTGTATATTCATGTGGTTTGGGGTACATTTTTATAGGCTCCTTGACAGGCAAAAGGAAACCACAGCGCGTCACAATGATGAATGACGCTCATGGTAAATCTGTCTATGCAACTCACAAGGATGCTTCCAAAATGACACATCCATATTATCAAGGGAAAATGGTACACCATAATCAACTACATATGTCTCCTCAGATCTGGCCTACAGATGACAGGACTAAGGAAGCTTCCAAGCCTATTCTCTGCATCCACAGGACAGAAAAGAATATGGATTTTGTAAATGAGGTTTAGGGCTCTGCCTCTGCTTTAGCCGTTTAGCCGTCACGAAAAAAAAAAATTGAAAGCGTTCTATGGAAAAAAAGATCTCACTATTATGTACTGTTACAAATGCAGAATTTATATGGTGTACTGTGATGTACTTGGCCAAATAAAGAAAGCAATGACAGATTAAGGTAATGGCACTGTATCCACCCTGGTGCTGAAGCATTACTCAAACGTTTTCCATGACGACGGGAGGTAAAAGTTGTTACGGCACGCTGACAGCTTCCTCTGCCCGCACTTCCATGTTGTTGCTTTTTTAACCGTCTTGTTGGCTGTGATGGTGCGAGCGGCCACCCAGCCAAGTGAAGCAGGAGAGGCCTGCCAAAGATCTGTCTGGCATGAGGCTCGCTCCTCTCCTGCTGAATCCGTCTCCGCTGTGGAGGAGTAGAGACCTCAGGCCATTATTGTACCCGAACTCTTCACTTTGACTTTAGTCTAATCTCAGCCTCTCAGGTGACTGTGACTTTGACTAGAAGTAGCCACAACACGGAAGAGAGCAACTGTGTCTGCAGAAACTTTACATTTTGCAAGTATGGCCGACAAACTAGTATCCTCCTACTGATTTCCTCTATTTTTGCAGATTTGTCACATTAAATGGTTTCAAATCCTCATACAAAATGTAATATGAGACAAGGAGAACACGAGGAAAAACAAAGCTCAGTTTTTAGAAGATCATTTCATTGGTTAAGGGAGATGGTTTTATAACACAGAAGTAATTTAAACTTAATAATTGGTTTTTGCCACCTTTAGCAGCAACAAACACAACCAAACACTTGCTATACCCAGAGATCAGTCTTTCACATTGCTGTGGAAGAGTTCAGGTCCACTGTTCTTTTCAACATCGCTTGAATTCAGCTGCATTGCAGGACTTTTGAACATGATCTGCCAGTTTAAGGTCTTGTTCCAGCATGGGGTTCAAGATAGGACATTCACTAGAACCACTTAATTTTGTTCTTCAGAGCTATTCAGAGGTGGGCTTGCTCTTGTGCTTCAGATCATTGTCGTACTGCAAGAACCCATCTGCTTCAGATCATGCACTGATGACTGGCCACTCTCCTGCAGGATTTTGCTAGAGATGAGTCGCCACTGCGTTCTCAGAGGAATTTTAGTCAGCAGGGCCACTCCAGGGAAGATTCAGTTTTGCCTGTTAAGAGCTTTTAGCCTTCTTCACATTGCTGGAAAGCTTCTATTTCAAGCGATGTTTAAGGGTTGGCAGTAATCAAGCCTGGATGTATCTTGTCAATTAAGTTATCAATTAAATTTTGTTAGTCTCTTAACTGAGTAGCTAGGTGACTGTTGCTTTTTGTTGGTGTTGGTGATAACTTTCTTCCTTAAAAAGGTAAAACTGATTTGTGTGTCATGTTTCTATTCATTTTAAGTGTGATAAATATGCAAAAATAGAAGAAATCAGGAGCATTTTGTATTTGTTATTGCTGACAAATAAACATGGTGGAATTTGATATAAAATATATAACTAAGTTTCAATATTTGCATTTATAGGTAGAAGAGAAGTTTTTATGATGTTATATATTATATATTATTTTATTTGACACATATAGACTTTCCCACATATAGACGTTACTTGGACAGGCCACCCAGGTATATTAACAGCCACCAAAGTATATGTCGTGACCCATTTTAGCTTTTATATTTTTATTATATATTATTTTTATCCATCTGACAAACAATGGCATTTGTAATCAATTAATTATTTAAATTAATTAATCAATGGACGGAGGGATAGAGACAGCTCCATCCCTCCCATACCGGCTCATTCTGCGATCACAAAAAGGGTCTACTGACAACTGCAGATGTTCTGCAAAGAGACATAGACATGCACAGACCTTCTCCTTACTGTGTAATTTTTCTCTGACTTTGACTGTCAGTTTGAACTCTAAGACAAAAAAGTGGCAACTACGCTGCATTGGCTACAAGAGTGTATTCAGAACATGTAATCTGACCATTTCAAAACATGCAGCATACTTGTCCTGGCACAATATGAAAAAGATTATAATTACTTTTCTCTTTGGGTATGGTAATTAGAAAGATATAGACTAACTTTAGCTAAGGTGAGACCAATATTTTTTTCAAAAATATTTTTAAGAGAATACAGTGTGAAGATGAGGAAGACCTATCAAATTTCCCCCCATCATCACAATCATTATATCTCCACTACACCCCATCTCTTTCCGCTGGCTACCACCACAAGTATATTTCAGACTCGTGGGAAACACTGTAAGACATTTATGATTCGAATTTAATGATAAGTTACTGTTGAACACAGAAAAAAACATCATTTACATTTTTTTCCATGTTTTTATAATTTCTTCTCTAAAAGACAGACATGCTGATTCAAATATGCAGACACGTTAGATGGCACTGATCTGATACCAGGCATTGGCATGATGCCAAAATCAGCAGAGAATGCTGAATAGGATATGGAGTGGGGGTGTGGGTGGGTTGAATTCGATCCAATCCCGTAACAACTTTAGCTTGAAATATCATATAGTCACGCTGTGTGATGTCATGTTGATAGCTGTGGATTTCTTCTTGTGTGGGAGCAGATTGTGCGCTTATCAAGTACATCAGGTGCTTGATGCTTAGGTACGTGCGGTTCAAAGACAAAGCTTCAGCTCACACAGCACGAAGATACTTCACATAGTGATCTAAATGGAAAAGGAAAGATTATGGAATTTTGATATTGGTCACACAAACAAGTATACAGTTATATACTATATACTTATACTACATACATATACATTATACTGTATATACAAGAAGTCATGTGCAAAAGTTTGGGCACCCCTAGTCAAATGACTGTTCATTTGCTGAATTTAAGATATTGTTAAATGAAAACATAAAACATTAAATGTTTTTATATCTTATGTTGTGTTTCATCTAGTCCTGTAACAAATCTAACTTGAACAATCACAGTCACAGTCACAGTCACAGTCAACCACTTTATGATATCATGCTGTTAGCTGTGTATTACTCCCTGTGGGGTAGTGGGGTCTGAACACGATAATAAGTGAGTCATTTTAAGTGAAGTGCTTCAATGAACAATTTCTCATTTTAAAGCATAAGAGTTTTTAAAGAAAACATATCAGATTGGCTGTGATATGGTGTGTGTTTCTCTGCGTTTCTCCCTATGACCGCTGGGATAGGCTCCAGCACCCTGGCGACCCTGGTTAAGGATAAGGGGTTCAGATAATGGATGGATGGATATCAGATTGGTATCTGTATACACCAATACTCAAGGTTTCAATATCAGCGTCAAAAGAAAAGGCGGTATCGCAGTAGATACAGAATGTAAATCAAATGTATTTTATTATTATGTAACTATGTAATTAACCATGCAATTTAAATATATCATAGTGTATTATATAATGTATTTAACGAGAGTAAGAACGAGTTCTAAAAGTATCTAAATGGGGAAATGGTGCGGTTACATAAACCTTCAGGATGCATGTTCTGCCACAGCTGAGTATTCTGTACAAGGACAGTGGCGGAGGAATGGGTGGAGGAATGTTCATAAACACAGCTTGTCCACACATTCCTTCATGTCCAGTAGCTGTTTCTTTCCTCAAACAATATGAGGAAAAGTGAGGCATCAGTGTGTAGCGGAGTACAAAAATAAAGTTCTCAGTGGAATAACAAACTTTCTTGTAGCCGTGTCTCGGGTGACCCTCTCCTCTTTTTGCTCTCCCCTTGCCTCCCTCTCCCATTCCCCCCACACACCCCCCTACACCACCCCACCCCGCCGTTCCGCCTCTCCTGTGCCTGTCCCCCAGCTGCACTCAGAGGAGTAATGGAGTGAGCACTTTCCGGCAGTTAAAGAAGACAAAAAACGCAGCGTTTCTCAATTGTTCTCCGCAGCAAGATTATCCCCGGGGGGCCAAGCCGGGTAACCTCACAATGCTTTGGTTTTCGAATTTAAAGGAGTGCAGATTAATAAATCATAATCCCCAAGTTACTACGACAACCCAGGACTCCTCCGTCACCTTTTTTGTGTCGGATCTCGCACCCGCGGATCCCGTGGGGCCAGGCACAGCCAGGCATTTAAAGAGCCGCATACACGGCTGAAGAGGAAAACAAACAGGTGGCGCAAACCTCAGTGGGCCTCTGGCAGCGCTCCACTCCGAGACTACCTCACTCTATATCCTATCAAACAATAGCACAGGGGCTGCAGCTAACCCTCTTTCACTGTATATCTCTCTCACTCTCTCTAGCTCCCTCTCGCCATGTTCAGCCACCTCTGGGAGATCAGCTCCAGGTGTTCATTGACTTGCATGAAGCCTGAGCTAAGTTCTCACGCTTCTGCATGCTTTCAGTTGGAAAAAAAAGAAGAAAATCTGATGAGCAGATATTGATCCATGGTACTTAATATGCCTATGACGCTCCTCGCTCCTGATGATAATTATATATCTCATTAGAGCCTGAGAAAAAAATGCTATTTCCAATACACAAATAATAAACTGTAGATAAAATGTTCAATAGGGACAATCCATATACTGACACAGGCATTTTGGTCACATCGATTGGCCGACGCAGCGAATAGAGATACGGGGTGAGGAGGGAGGGACAGCAGGACAAGACAGGGTGAAAGAAGACAGAGAGAAAGTGAGGGAAAGAGAGAGCAGAGTGAAAGAGCGCATTGCCTTTACCCAGGAGCCTGTGCAGCTAGCGCTCGGAGGTGCAGGGCTAAAAGTGAGGTGCTGTCGTTTTCAAGGACACCCCATATCCCTCGGTACTTGTTGAAGAGGAGGAATATTATTAACCCCAATGGCACAGCCTTCCATTTCTTCCATGTTTCAGAAGCAAAAACCGTCAAGCCATTACATTACTGTGTTTCTGCGAATGGCAAAAGCTAATTTGACTTGGGGGAAATTGCTCTGCGTAAGGTCAAAATAATGCCACAACAATGGCGGAAATGGGCCATCGTAAAAATAACTGGACGGTGAGAACAAAACTTTTTAGAAACGCAAAGTGTTCTGTTTTTTCTAGGACAGAGAATGCCGGCATGAGTAGACAGCGCGAGCCCCGCTGTGTATAAGAAAAGCAACTGATTATACGTGATAGAAAAATGAATACCTGAACCTGAGAGATAAAACTTGTTACAGAAATATATTTTTAACTTTTTTTTTTCTAAAGAGGTGACTTTGAAAAAGTCGTGAGTTTTTAAGGCAGCTGCAAAATTTCCTCTGTGCCCCAGTGCTTCAGTACTAAAGTATAACCCAACCCCCCCACCCTCCACCCCCCAAAAAAGCCATGCGTAATCTCTGTTATTGGTTGATATTTAAGCAGAGATGTTGCCTATGTTAAGCAGAGGGCATGCAGAAACTTAGGCCAAAGAGGAGCTTGTCTTTCCGTTGCAGGACATGGCAGTATGACAGACTCCCTGCACGGTGTGGGTGACTCTAGACTGGGGTGCTCGACTATAATTAACCCTGGACTAACTCCAGCCCAGGTAGACTTGGAAAAAGCGCAGACTGCCAGCCCGACTGCATTCCCCGCTAGTGCGTTCGGCACGGGAGCCGCTTTGACACTCTCCTCCGCCGCATGCCTACACACATGCGCGCTGTAGTCAGCAGACAGCTCCATTCCAGCAAACCCCATCTGCACAAGCCATTATTAGTTCATCACCGGGGTGGCTCCCCAGCTCCACTCGCTCAACTCTCTTTGTGCTAAAGGAATCGCATCAGCTGCATAAAAGAAAAGAAGCCATCAAATGATCCCTGCTCTGACTTCATTGTCACACTTCTGTGTCAGGACAAAAACACGGATCATATTCTGAAAGCAGCAAGGTACACGTCTGCTGGGGCATCTAACAAGAAAAGAGAGAAAAAGAGGAAAAAAATAAAACAGGCAGTAGAACAACTTAGTTTGCAAAAGGACAAGCATTTATTGAGTAACTGGTCATACCATACAACAAAAGCACTTTATCAAGAACTTTATCAAGTGCTGCATGCTTGGATAAATGCAGATGTGCTTCAAGGACAAATCCTGAGCTTAAGCAGCATGAAGATACTTAACAAAGGAAGCAAGTGAGGAGCACAAACTATAATGATCTAAAGAGAAAAAAAGAAAGGATGGACTAAATTCAGTTTTGTTCATGCAAACACATATAGGGACGCAATAAAATCCATCTTTATATTGACTTATTGTCATAGCTTGTTTTCTGCATGTTCCCTATTTGAAGTTTATTCCGTGTTTTTCACTTTAACGTTTGACTGGGGTTCATGACAAACTTTCTGGTAGCTGTCTTTTAAGTGCCCTATAATCTGTCTGAGGGTTTTCACACCACGACTGTATGAACACACACAACTGAATTCTGCATTAACTTACAAAATTATTACAAACCAATCAACTGTTCATTTAACAATTTTAGACAGTTGTGTTGGTTAGCAACATAAACCACTGTTGACAAGCTACTTCGCTAGACAGAAGAATTGTCTTTTGCAATTAACTGATTTAATACTGATTTAATGATTTACTGAACATTGGTATATTTTATCATCATGTATTTTGTCATCACTATATAAAAGCAAGGCCACTTATAGCCATGTCTCAAAGTGATTTAACCAGGGGGTTTCAGGAGGTTTCATGTCATTCTGTAACAGTGGCCAAGTAGTAAAATCTTATATTGCACAGCCTCTTGTGGCTTATTGCTTTATTAAACCATTCTCATTGAAGCACTTGAGTGACTAGAGGAGAAATTCAGTTGGTTTCTACTTGAAGCAGTCTCCGGTCAGAGCCCCCACCCTGAGAAGACAGAGAGCATTGTTAAATCGTCCAGAACCTAGGAACCATTAAGGAGTAAATGTCCATGGCAGAAAATGAACACTTTTTTGGGTTGAGAGGCATAAAAAAGACACGCAAGCCGAAAACAATGACGAGTTAATTATGAAAGACAAAAATGGCTGAGGAAGATTACTTAGTATTCAAATCCTTTTCAGCGTCTGGGGAAGGGAAGCAGGGAAGGCTTAGCAATACTTAAAGATCTGCACGAAAAAAAAAATGTTGACTTTTATTTAGTCTTTCAAGTCTTTCCCGTAAGGATTCCCTCAGAACTTGACCATTTTACTCAATATCATGGCTAAAAAAGATGTCTGGGGATGGACAGCATCCATAAGCTGCTCATTGTCTTCAGTTTGACCAGGTGCTTGGCACACAGAGCCATGCACTCCGCACTGCCAAGAGCAGTTGGCTTCAGCACAACACTGCAAAGATATCATTTTCCTCGGCTCTGTGAGCTGAGGTTGAGCATGGGGAAGCAGCAGAGGCACTTAACAGACGGGCACGGGGAACCGCAGACTGTCATAATGATTTTTATCAATGTGATACAAATGTTGAGAGGGGAATTGGAGACACTCCGTCCTCTGTCTCCAACTCATTTCAAATGGAAGAGTTCACAGGCTTCATCTAGTGCAGAACGACCTCGCTATCAGCTCCCCTCGGCTCTCTCTTGCAGAGAACCAATAGGAATGTTCAGTCAGATATTAATACTGATATTTAGCAACAGCTCTCTTTCTACCAGGGAGTAAATTTGGTCACACAGCTTCATTCACCTGTGGTGCAGGAATCAGTCCTGAGGACAGATACAATAACATTCTTTTGTTTGGCCATTTCTTTAGTTCGGCAAACTCAGCAAACCAGATAAGAGCTTGAAATTCAATTAGGTGGCACTAAAGATGATAATACAAATCCTACAAAAAAACACAAGCAGTCTGCTTTAGAAGTCGGCTATGCTTGCAAGCTCCCAAGCCCTGCTAGCTTATTAGCACTACAAGTGTTGAATTTAAATACGCTGACAAGCTGACCCGTTTGCGCACAATCTTGATCTTGCGTTATTGCTCAAACTGTGAATAAACAAGAAAAAATGATTACATCATCACACCCAGCTCTGCTGAATAATAGGAAGGACAAATGCAGAGGAAGCAAAGCAAAAGGAGAAGGCTCGAAACAGTGGAATCCGTGTTTCAACCTTTAGAAAATGAAAAGAACGATAAGAATAATCTTCAAGGTTGCAGCGCTAACCTCATCCCCTAACAGGGGCATTTTTCTATTCAAGCCCAGTCATAGGGCAGCATTACGCGTTCCTGATGTTGTCAAAAGACACGTTAAAAAAAAAAAAAAAATCCACACTAATTAGCCGGAAAGTAACCGTGCCTAACCTCGAGAGGATTGCCTGGCCTTTCTCTCTTATCTCTCCATTTGAATTCTGAAGGCCTTTTTCTTTTTGAAGACACCTACAAGCAACAACACAGGGAGTAATGGGATTTTAATTACAGATTAGAAAAATATTCCACTAATCTACACTGACCTCTCACTTTCACGCCAATTTGCAGTTCCAATTGAAATTCCTATTTCCTAAGCCTGTATTAGGTTGGTGTTGAGGGGCTCATCAGTGAAAGGAGGAACGCTGTAGAGAAAGAGTGTGTGAATGCGCGCGAAGGGGCTCACCGAGCTTACACAGGTACCGGCCCTGTTGCATTCTTCTCCCATCGCCTGACGCTCTCCATCTCTCTGCTCTATCACTTTCCTCTTCTACAGGCAGCAACTCTGCTTTCTGCGGTACCTATTTACTATTAAATTTAACCCTTAAATGCAACCTGTGACCCATCACATTAAGTAAAAATGTACTTAATTTGATTATTTTTTATTATTTGATCATAATCGCCTATGCATTTAAGGGTTAAAATGGTCTGGCAAAAGACAGTTTGACCTGCAGTTAGATAAATCTGAATACTGCTAGGTAGTGTACTTTTTTTTTTTTTTTTGCCAAGGAGGAACAAAGTATTTACCTGCAACCTGATATGTGCTATGTAATGCGGCTGGTCAAAAAGCCTTTAGATGTAAGAGGAGGGTTATAAATACCTAGTACTCAGAGTCAGCTGGGCACATAATACCCTTCTGTTCTTCCCGCCACCTTCTGCTCTGCTCACACTATGTGGAATGATCTGATAGAGCAGTGAAGAGTCCAGAGAAGAGAACAGAAAAGAAGAGAATGGGGGAGAGGAGAGGTAAAGGGAGGGAGGAAAGGAGGAAGGGAGGGACGGAGGGAGTGGGGTGTCCAGGGGGTAAGGGCGAAGAGGAGGGATAAATTAGCCAAACCACTTAGGTGATTTCAACTAAAATTAGCCATACTGCCTGTGGGCCCCATCAATTTTCAACTTACTGAAACTCTGACAAGCATGGCGCAACTTTTCCCCACGTCCGTCTGTGGCAGGCACCCCTTTCCCTTCCCCTCCTTTTCCAGAAGATTCTCTCCTCAGCAATCAGTCCTTAAAGCACCCCTTTCTCTCATAACTAGCTTTCTGGTTGGGTACGTACAGGTGCACTCAGACGGAACACCTCTGGTTCATTGCTCCTAATGGTGAGGGATGGACATGTTTCACTCAGCTCCTGCCGCACAGATGTGCGAGTAAATGCGCATCATGGGCCATCGCCGGAAAACACGCAGCGCTGTATGATTAAGGAAGACAAATGACTGCAAAGAGCTGTTCTCTCTCGCCTTGATTCAAAGAGACGGTTGAGTGAAACCATTCTCTCCAAGACTGCTGCAGCATGCGCCGCTCCGCACCCCCCACCTCTTTCCTCGCAATCTCTCTCTCTCTCTTTCTGTCTCTCTCCCTCGTCCAGGTGTTCATGCCGTCTGTTAACTTACTCAGAACTGCTAGAAGTGGAACCAAATGCTTTTTGGTAGCGCATAGCTCATGGATTATGCCGCTGCACAGCGAATGGCGGTCATACATGACAGGAGAGTCATGCTGTATAGCTGATATAGTGGTGTAGAGAATGGAAAATAGTCCCAGATGGGTTTTTTGGGTTTTTTTGCAATATTGCAATATTTATCATTGTATTTGATGATATCTAAAGTTAATGAACCCATGCTTCCACAATATGCTAAAACAAGAACAAGAGTAAAATATACTAAATCAACGTCTAATAAACCTGACATAGCTTGTTTTGAGCTGACTGTTCTGGTGTAAAAGATGAATGTAGAAACAAAGGCTAAACTTTGTGGAGAGCTGGGTAAGGCACAATTCATTGCAATTGTGATGGATAGCAGGACTTCTTGAGTAACAGAGACGTCTGTTTTGGTAACAGCACACTACACGACTGATCCATGAAAAAAAAATAAATTAAATTCCAAACACAACAAATACATGAAGCACAACCAATTTGTGAGTGAGCAATTGGTTGATGTGCAGAAGGAGGCTGCTGTTGACTGGAATGTTGCACAACTGATAATGCAAGAAACATACTTAATGCGGTACATATGGGTGCATTGGCAACAACTTTGTACAGTTAATTGACTTCACTCTCTTTCTGGAAAAAAAATCTAGTTTGTGATTATCACATACTGCATTCCACTTATGTTTCATTTAAAAAATCTGCAACTTAAAGTTGGTTTGTTTTTTTTTCCAAACTCCAATCAATTTTGCAGTGTAACACAAATCCCAGAATACTGGTCGATACACATGCAGACGATACACTGCAAAAGAAAATAGCATCAATATGTTTGTCCTTCTAGTCCACAGGAAGCATACTGATGACCAAATCGGGTGACATATGGGGCAACATTTCTGCCCACCTGGTCTCCATTGGCACCCTCTCTCCCTGCCCTTACCAAATGGCCAGCCCTGTTCTCTATCCCAGCAGACAGGTGGCCAACCTGCCCTGAAAAATTAATTTCACGTTTACAGTTAGTGTTCGTCCAGTCTCCCTCTGGACACTGCACACAATGAGCCGATGTCCCATATGGTGACCTGTGTAAACCAATTCATCAGCAGTTAAGCAAGATAATAATCAGTAAGAATGATTGATTGTAAAAAAAAACTGCTTGTTGAAGAAAACAGATCAGGGCTGAGTGAGCTGCAGAATATTTATAGTTCACTCAAAGCCACTGCATCTGATAAATGTATGTAGCGTATAATCTAACTCACAAGTGTATTACCCAGGGGGCAGAATATACAACGCCTGAACTCACACACACACACACACACATACACACACACACACACACACACACACACACAAAGCAGAAACCAAAAAGGCTGAAAATGCATAGATTTGACTCATTGCGACATATAATCAGACATGCATAAATGCATTAAAAAAAGGGAAAAAAAAAGCTGACAGCTTTTGTTTCCTGCCTGACTGAGTAAGCGCAGCCACACACCCGTACCAGACGAAGATGAAGATGTTGCCTGGGATCCGGCGCGCTGCGCTCAGACCAGCCAGGAAGACAAAACTGACCTATTCCTTAATCGCCTTTAATGAAGCCAGTGTGAGCACACAGCTCCGGAGAGACCGCCGTCCACTAACACGGCTCCCCGAACGACTCGGCCGCCGGCACACACTCAAACGAAAGCAGGCGAAGAGGCACAATCTTAATTCAGAATAGTCAATTCCAAATCACCTCCCCTCCCTGCCTACCTTTCCCCGCAGACACACACTCATTTGTCCCATTAATGGGAATAGTGTTCCAATTAAAATGTCATATTTCACACCAATTTAATTTGGGATGCGAACGGCTCAGGCAAGGTGGCTGAAGTCTGACCACGTGTATTTTAATGGAGACACGCAGAAGAAATTGCATTAAATTACTGTTGTCATTTTTGCTCCAGTGGGAGTCAATGATATATAGTAAAAATATAAAAACATAATAATAATGATAAATATGTAACAAAATTTAAGGTCTCTGAAGTAGGAACTTCACAGGAAAAAAAAACATTCTTAATTTTAAATATTTGTTAATGTAGCAAGATTGTATTAGTAACTTAAAAGGAAATGCTTCATATTTCCCGGGTTGAGATGTGAACATTCAGAGTGTTTTGTTGTGAAATGGTTCATTACAAAGAAACTTACTGACTGATTTCTTTACAGTGGTGGTGATAGGAAACAGGCAGTCTACAACCCAAGTATAGACACTGTATTGGTGGTTCAAACTCCCAGTGAAACTACATGTATCTTCTCTTGTATAAATGAAATGCTGATAATCCTAAAACAGGTAAATCAGATTTTATTAGGAACTACTTTGGCTTGCAATACCCTGAACGTAAGGGCTGGCTCGGTAAGTTTCTCTAAAATGGAACATTTCACTTCAAACACATAAATACATTGTTTACATTTTATCTATCTAATCATGACAAAACTCTGACACTGTATGAGCTCCCTCTTTGAGAATAACTCAGAGTGCATTGTAAGTCAGGTCAACGTTTTCTTTCAACTGAAAATCTCTGTTCAAAATTCTGTGTGGTCCACAACTAATCCTAACTCCTGTCTGAGAAACTGACCTCTGGAGTTAAGAGGTTAAACAGGATCTAATCTTGAGATGGTTGTACAATAAATGCTAAGTTCATACTTAAATGAAATTCTTTCCTAACTGCTTCACATGTGCAGTTCTAAGTTATTTTATATTTATAACTTCATTTGCCTGAGTGTGGGTAGTCATTTGGCTTTCCTTTTTTACAAGCACACCCAAAGTCTGGAGCGATGTCGACGGGTTGCCGATTACATCTACCTGTTTAACATTTTTAGCTGCAGGGTCAGCTTCGCTCTGCATATCTCTGTGGCCCTGTGAACCACTCTGTAGCTGTATCCTATCGGCAACCCTGTCACACACAAACACACACACACATTCCATGCTAGACTCAAGGAGGGTCAGCCTAAATTAAAACCTTTTGATCACACCGCTGTCCAACATTAGAGTGCTCACCGCCTCTTTCTGCTATTATGCAACCATCAACATCTGTTACTTCTTTACACTCTTCATGTTTGGCCCTGAAGCAGCAGCGTTATGCAATGACCCTTGGGCGGTGAACCCTAAATCAGCATCTACACTAAACACTGGGACTAAAGACAAGTGCTGGTCTCGGAGGAACTGCTGAGGAGCTTGGGCAACTCATCAAAAGCGATCTACGTCCTACAAGAACAATAGGTGAGCTTCCTGAAAGAGGAGTTAAAGTTAACTTCCTCCTATATGGAAATAGATTTATTTCATTGTGACCTCCATTCTCTCCCCAGCTCGAAGAATCCTTCGCAAATATATGCAGACAAATGTTCCGCTCTCTTAAGGGAGCGTTCTCTGGGAATACCGGAACGTTCCTTAGCTCGCATTATATTTCCAGCTTTATCTATTGTTTGTGTCTGACAAGGTGCTCCGCTGCATCAGATGGGCTGTTTTAGATCAAATTCACCTTAATAACCTCCGCCCTACTTTTTGTGGAGGGAAAAAATGAGAGGGGGAGAGCGGGAGACGCTCGTAAGACGGGGGAGAAGTTAGACAGCGAGAGAGGAGACTTCCAAGGACGTGCACTGGACTTCCTAATGGAGTCTCCAGAAACAGAGAAGTTGGTGGTTAACGAGGTTGGGGGGGTGCAATCAGGATTCGCAGGCAGTCACAGAGGCCCCGTCTGACACGTGTGAAGAAAGAAGGAGGTCAAAGGTCAAGAACACCTCTACATGTAGCTCACCGAGCGGGTAAGTGGACGATCCACATCAAAGACAGCAACTGCGAGAGAAACTTCACCTCAGAAGAGTAGATTTGCCTGTTTAACAAGAGGTTTGCTTTCACTACTAAAAGGATATAACTGTTGTAGGCATAGAAACAGAAGCTTTTCACAGCTCCTTGGTGCACATCCATTGAAACTAATAGTGGGTATAACCATGACATTGCTTTTGTGATGCTAGAATACTTTAGCTGGGGTCTTTGTACAAAGTCTGGTCTACAGAATGAAATTGTAATTTTGCAGTGTGGAGCAAGTGAGACATTTCAGGAGTCTTTTTTGTATGTATTACAAAGCACCCTTTCTCATACAACCTTGTAGAAGTATGATTTGTCAGGTCTGACTGGTGGGACGTTGGCTGCTCTGTCTCAGGCTTGGCTATTATATTGTTATATTAGCACTGTCCAAATAAATCCCTGCATCTCCATAAAACTGAAGGACAAAACACTCTTAACTTTCAATGTAATTTAATGTTACAAGATTTTACAGTCATTTTGCCATATTTCACTTGTTAGGAAATTCTATAACAGGCAAAATTGGAGATACAAGGTTTCTAAATCCATAATGATGTAATTAATCTTTAAAACAATAACACAGGGCCATATTGCCCACCCTAATGCAAACATTTTTTTTTACATTAAAGCACTAATACACCTTTGTAAACCTCAAAAAATACACACACACAGTAACAATTTTACGTTAATATGCCTCTTACAGTTTCACTAGGCTACATCGTCCTAAAAATGTCAATAATATTCAAAACGAGGCAAAACCAGGAAAATAAGTCATTCTCTCATGGCTATCTCATTTTACTTCTTTGTCCTTGCCAGAGATAGAGACAGAATACAGACTGAAAGACAAAGTCATCCACTTCATCATACACAACAATTTTCTGCACAGGAGGACATGCATTTCATCATGCTTGGCTCAAAACTGTGCATCAGTAAACATCAGTCAACCTGCGCATGTTCTGCGTGAGATGCGCCAGGATTTGTCCTGACAGATTAAATGCAGATCTATTTCATCCTTACAGCTTGCCAGGCGTGCGGCACTGGGAGATTTTGACATTTCTTTGCAGGTGGGTGGGAAGCAGACACACTGTCACAATGCCCCTGGTGCCAGAATGACCAGTGACACACACATGATAGGGGTCTCGACACCCCCATCCAACAAATGGTTCAATCAGCCTGACGTATGGCATTTAATTTGCTACAACTGTCTCCTCTCTTGCTGCCATCTTGATTTAGCAGCAGGAGGAATAGAGTGCGGTTGTTACAATGCTTTCTCCATATGCCTCGCAGGCCCCATCAAACAGATACTCAAGGCCTTTATTGGTAAACCATCAACTTTTAGTTGAAAGTGAAACAAATGACAGACGTTGGAGCCCCTTGGCAGGACGGAGTGTGTGGGCATCGCTGCAAAGACGGCCGGCTCAACGAAAGCCTGGCCAAACCCAGGCTGGAGGGAGGTAAAAGACTCCTCCTCCTCAAACGAATTGAAACGCATTGCCTTTCAAAAGGCCCCTGCCATCACTGACTCTTCATCAAGCCACACACGAGGGGCCGCTTTAGCCCCAGAAGACCACCGGGAGCCGCCAGGCAGCCCGCCTATCTGGAAGGGGCCTCAGTGTGCTGTCGTGGTGGACAGAGAGACGGAGAGAAAGAGGGGCCCCGGCCCCGGTGGGCCCTTCTAGCCAGATCCGGGCCACACGGCTGAGGCCCCCACCAATTCCCAGCCCAACTGTCACTGCTGGCACAGGCCTCCAGCCCTTCAAGCACATAATCTGTGCTCGCCTGACTGTTAAGCACCATCTCCATCACACACACACACACACACACACACACACACACACACACACACACACACGCTCTACATTCAACACAAAATACACACATACACAGTGTATTGTTTTTGTGCACCGCCGTCCTGTCACCAGATATGAGAGGACAAAAGAATACTCTAAAATGTTTGTTCCTTGATCTGTAACAGGGCAAGTTGTGTACACATTCCTTTTACAATTCAGTCTGCACAAAGGAACACTGTCCTAAAAATAGAACTGTTATGTTGGCTTTATACAACACCCATACATTTCCATAAATAACAAGAGTGTATGGGCCACATATAGTACTCCCAGTAATTACTGCCAATGTAATTATGAGAATCATATTCTAACATGGTTTTAAGCTGGCGTGTTCAAATTAAATCTGTTCCCGAAGATAGACGAATTCCATCACCATCACTTCCATATGCTTTGAAATCAGCAGAACTTTGCTAAATAGAAATAAGCCAAACGACTTACAAAGATAATGCTTCAGTCAGTTTCCCTTTTCCACTTCTTCTTTACTCATTCTCACTGTTGGCAAAATGTACTTCTATAGTATCTCAAAGACAGTGTAACTTCTTAGTGATCCTGTAGTATCTAAGAGATATTATGCATTCTTAATGATAACCTGTGCTGGACAATATTGAGATAATTCAGAATCAGGATAGTTTCTAAGTATCACAACTTCACATAGCATTTCTGCCAGCACAGAAACAGGCACATGACTGATTCAGGGGGAAGAAAGTAACCATGGATATAAGCTTGTGATCTATAAATTTAAACATCAATGTCAGACACCAATAGTAAAAACTGGTAATACCATAACGTCTAAGACAGTGGTTTTGTACCTGTAGGCCAGGGCCTCAGCAGGCCACAGTAGTACTGCAAGGGGAGCTGTTGGTGTTTTTTTGTTGTTTGTTTTTTTATCTTTTTTTTTTTTCTTTTTAGTGTACATGAACGGATAACGAGCAACTTCCAATCTGTGTTAAATGATCAGGTCTAGTAAAATGAAGTCAAAACACATTACACGATCATTGCACATAAACTACTAAATGAGTAGTTATTCATCAGTATCATCAAAACTAAACATTAACATTGTTGTGTGACTCAAATACCCAGTGGTACCACAGTGTGTTGCCTTCACAATGCGCTGAATGTCTCAGTCTCAGGGATGTCTGGGCCAGACAGCAATAAGAGTGTCACTCCTCTGCAGCATTAATCTTAGGAAGTACTTTGAGGGGGTCCAGCTGCCATTTCCCCTATCTCACCCCATGACAGAGCACTAATGTCACGCAAGTCCAGGTGAGAGCTTGGCGTGTGTCACCCAGGCGAAAAATACTCACTCTCGCCATGCTCAGCCGTCTCCTTTAATTGGGTAAAACAAAGTAATTTGAGCTGAGCACAGGGGGGCGTGAGGGGCTAAATGACAGGACAGAAGGTCAACGCTTCGCTCTTACTCCACCAAGCACCATCCACCATCAGGCCCAGCATGCAGCAGAGTTAATATTGAGATCTATTATCCAGCAGCCTTCCACCATCTGCCTCGCACACGCCAAGCAGCTCAGCAACTCTACTGTACAACAGAATACAGCCAAAACATACCATCCCAATACATATGCACTGCAAAATGTAATTTTCCTGAAGTTTACAAATAAGACGAAATAGAAAAATGCAGGATAATAAAAGTACTATTTAAAAATGAATCAGAAAGGAAAGTACAACTGGAAATAATAACAGTGTCACTAATGCAAACAACCACTTTTATGAAGCACCAAAAGCAAGAACAGTGCTAATATTTACCGCCTTGTGGAGAATCTTCAGCCTGCTGAACATGAGTGAGTGAGTGAGTGAGTGAGTGAGTGAGTGAGTGCGTGAGTGAGTGAGTTACAAGGCAGGTTCATGAGGTTCTTCACATTTAAAAATAACTGGTAAAAAATTTTCAAAAATTTGTTACATGCACTTTTATAGATTTTGAGGAGTTCTATTAACACCCACAATTTATTCAGAATAGTTTATTGACGTAATGCATCATGATAACTTCATCAATATATCATCCATCCCTAATTCTACCAGCAAATTTCTCTGAAACTGCTTTTTGTTGAAGCTGCGGAACAATCATGGCGTTAGGTCTGAAGATTACAGCTGAAGTAGTCATACTGATTACCACAGTCTATATCCTTAATTATGTTTTTTTTTTCCAGCTGACACAGAAAGGGCCATGCTGTACAGTAATCCAACATAGTGTGTCTGGTCTCATTCAGTGGGTGAAAAGAGCTATTTGCAGTGAAAAGGCAACTGAGTGGTTTTCAAGGAACCTTTCCAAGAGCGCTCAGCATGAGGGTCAGCACGAGCGCACTGGATCCTTTAGGGAGGTCAAGCTGCTGTGTCGTCAAACTGTGAAGATTACACCACCATGAGATAACCAGCGCGGCACCTCAGGTGCCCACACAAACACATCTCTTACACGCACACACATACACAAGCCTCAGAGCTCCACTATTTCCACATTCCACAAACCTCGGGCCGGCTCTGATGTTTCAACAAACCAGCTGTGGTATTTGAGGGCAAAAAAAAAAAAAGCGAGTGGCTGAGTGGAGCTGCTTATAGAACACTACACAGAGGAATACCTTACATACCAGCATGACCACTAAATGTCAGAAATTAGTTTACACAAGCTACTTCCAATTTAAGCCATAATAATAAAGAAAAACATTATTTAAACACAAAAATGACACGAGGACAGTAATTGCCTTCTCATATATTGTCATGGCCACTTACTTCTGAAATGGTCATTATATAGGAGGAAGGAAAACGTTATTAACTGTAATGTCAAATGATGTAACGCAATTTTAGATCAGTTCACATGATGTAACATGAAGAAACGTTCACATGATGTAAAGGCCAGCTAGCATTTTCAAATGATGTAATTAATAAATAAATTAAAATTTGAAAAAGTATCAACAATATACTGCTTTCTTTCTTAAATAATACTTTGATATTTTTTATTTGTATGATTCACTAAGCAAGAACTGTGTCAGGGTGCATGTGTATGTCTCCACATAAAGTCATGTACAGTGTATTTGTTGTTACACAAATGACTGCACTTGAGCATGTGGGCTTTTTCCCAGGTACAGCTGACACTTGAATCAGGAGATGTACAGTGCTGGAGGCTATGTTGGCACATCTTCCTGGGAATAATCTTTTAATGTGCCCCTGCATTTGCATTCAGAGGGGAACTGCTTACCTATAGCAGGGTGTACAGCAGGGCTCAATGCTTGGTCCAGTTCCTTTAGGGCCCTATCTGTTGTTATCAGTCTGAGTCAGGACACCACTATCAGTATAATCCTGTCCACGCTCTCCCACATGGACCCAACCAACTATACTAAAGTACATGCTTTGGCTTTGCTGACCAACACTGTAGCTTTTATATCCGACTGTGCTTATTTGTCAGTTATTTATTTTGTGTGGCGTGGATTTCTTGCCAAGCTGGTCCTGTGGTCTTAACTTGCAAAACATGTAACTGGAACTCGCTGTAAATGTGACAGCCTTATTCAATCAGCATCAAAGCTTGAGTGGTTTGCAAACTTGGGCCTATTTGTTTTTTCATGTCAGGCCTTGTCGGATTAATTTTGTAACTGCCGTGTGTTAGTCTGTGTTCACGACTGGGTCACAAAAACAAGCCCAAATGGTTTTGTTTTGACAACATTAAAGTTTGTAATTATGTAAATCAATATTTCCCTTGTTAGTGCAGTCACTGGGCAGTATATCTGATTGTGCCAAGTTGCAGCAGCACAAAAACTGCTTAATCAGTCCTAGATACTGCCATATAAATTCTATTTATTTACCCCAAGATAGAGAGGAGAATATGAAATCAGCATTATATGCAATGTTATACCACCATCACACTCCTATAGGTGTGAAAAAAGTGATATTAACATTTTCAGTACTCAAAATTGCTACAGCCTCCACTCTTCTAGGAAGACTGTACGCTAGATGTTGGAACGGTGGTTTAAGGATTTGATCCCATTCACCCACATTAGTTGGGGCAGGTACTAACACTGGACTCCAGCTCATCCTACAGGCACTGGATAGAGCTCTGTCACCCCAGAGAACGCAATTCCGCAGTTCCACAGACCAGAGGTGTGGGGATTTTTACAGCTCCAGCAGACACCTGACACTGGGCATACCGACCTTAGATACATGCAGCTGCCCAGTGCGTCCCATTCTTCTGGCAATACTTAAACAAGTTGTGTGTGTGCAGCTGAACACCTGTGTCAGGAATGAGTGAGTGCACCTTAAAGTATTTACTCATTAGAAGGGGTGTGTGGATATTTCAGGGTTTACAGTGTACTTCAACTGTCTTCATAAAGTATTAATGTATCTTCTATTGGCAAGATGCGAATGTTATACTCAGAAAGGGCTTTTTTTGTTGCTTTCTTTTCACACCACTGTGCAAAGTCAAAGGCATATAGTGATTATCATCAGGCCTTAGGCCACTAGGAGGCAGAGAGAGAGAGATAGAGAGAGAGAGAGTGAGTGAGAGAGAGAGAAAGAGAGAGAGAAAGAGACCGTGTTGACACCTCACTGGCCCTGTTAATCTGATCTTTGAGTGATGGCTGCGAGTTTGAAAGGCACTTTGTCCAATTAGAACTGTGCAGCAAATTTCCACCTGGCCCTGACAGAGATGAAGTGGCTCTTTGAGAAGATCCAGTGGCATCTAGCCAGGTAAGAAAGAAGCCCACAACAGAGCTTCTGATCCAACCGGCAATTAATGAGCCTCCCAAACACCCATTCCTTCTAAATGCAAATTGAAATGATAATGAGTATTCTCTCTATCAATTAATGGTAAGGACTGTCATGGTAAGGACCTCTGTGCATGCTTTAAAGGAGTGCACGTTTTGGACAAACTATCACCCACAGTCCAGACTGGTCAATCACTGTCATGCGGGGCGAAGTTAGAAAACCGTGCTCTGCAAATGTACTCCCGTTGATACGAATGACAGATGTGCCCAGTGAATGGCCTGGCACATCATAATTTCAGAGCCCCCACCTTCTCTAAAAATGCTCCTGCACTCTGGACTGGAGGTATAATTATAACCATGTGAATGGGAAAAGTCTACTTCCACTTATTCAAATTGTTAGTGGAGGGCCATTATGCTACCTGGGTGTTTGGTAAAAATCACAGTACTCAGCCACATGCCATAAAGCACACAGTTGAAAATTTCTTTACCAAATTCAGGTTTATTATTAAAACTGATCCGGAATGGCACTCTGCAGGAGTGCATAATAAAGTTCATAATATTCATTAGCAAGCACTGAGCCACAGACAGTCATTTGACAGACAAATTCACCGTTGCCCCCGAGTTGATTCCTATCAAGTCTATTCAAATTTCATTTCAACTTGTACAGATCAAGGATAAATAAAACCCCCATAAGCTTACACTGCCTTTCAGAAGCTACAGTATTTTTAAAGTGATTATCTGAAATGATCTCAAGATATAAAGTATACATTTTATTTTTCTTCATATTCTGTATAACATATTGAAAGAAAGTACAGCTTCAGTAAATGTACAATTTTATGATCATTTCAAGGCCCTCTTGAAGGAATGACTTCATCTTCTAAACCCACGAACATTAACTTCCATTTTCCTATTTCTGCGTGTCTATTTCTGTCTGTCAAGTAAAAATAGGGTTTTAATAACCTGACATGGGGTTAATTATTGCATCGCGGCCACCACATTATGAAAATAAAGTGGTAAAACACTGATCGATAAGGCAGATAAACTTTTTTGCCTAGAAATGTGGACATGATTGGTGTGGCAAACATGGCAGAGAGGGTCTTCCTCTCCATCACTGCCAACGCTCTGGATCGATCTTCTGACAGAGGATTAGAGGCCTATATCACTGCCATGTCATTTTCATCCCATTCTTATCCATCCACATATGCAGCCATTAACTGTCCATTAGACAAAAGAGAAATTTCAGTTTCAGTGACTTAACATATGACTTGGTGGGGGGTTTGGGGCTGGTGAAGCTGGTTAATCAGCTTGGTAGAATCAATAAAGGGTCATCAATAAATAGCAATTCCACTTTGCCTGATGAATTAAATAAAAAATAAAATTAAAAAAAATATCTTGAGTAGTTTCATGTATTATTACATTATAGCTCTGTTTTGTCATTAGGTTATTAGATCAGACTCCCCTGAATCACCATTATGTCAACCCAAAGCTTATTTGTTTCTGTTGGCTTGCGACCTGGAAGGGTTATCACATTTTATGACAAACCAAAATGTAATTTCTCTAATTGAGTAGTACAAGCTTTCAAGAGAAAGAGGGTCTAGTCCCAATCTGCTTTATCCTCGGCTTTATCCTCGATTACTGTTATACAAAAATGACAGGAGTCAAACCCACACAGACATTATTTGTTTAATCAAAGCAGTTTTACACGGTATAAAAATGGTGGTGTTGACATATTATCTTTTTTTTTTTTTTTTTTTTACAGAAAGTTAAATAAAATCAACCTATGTTAGAAGCAGTGTTGCAACGCTTTAGGGATTTGGGGCTGGTGGCAGTATCTGATACATGTACATATCTGCTGTCCTGTTCTTCCAAACTACAACAACCATGTCATCAAATATTGATTTGCAATATTGGTCACATCTGACCACTGGCCATCTTTTTTTTTATTACCTGCCGATACCAATATGATCCTGATATCACTGTGCCTCAACAGTTAAAAATGCAAAAACAACAAGTGAAATGGACTCACAAAAATGGACTATAATAAACTTAACACTTTCTAAAGTATTCTTTTACACTGTGTAGTAATAAGGGACAATGTAACTGTAACAGTAATACTCCTAATAAGAAATTGCTTTTTCATTGCTTCACAGAATTACACTGAAGGTCAACAAGGATACAAAGTCCTAGGACAACCACCCCCTCCTCCCGAAATCCCCTTGCAAGGACCATAAGAAATTTAAATAAGAATGAACTAATGGATTCCCATCCAGTGCGATTCAACATGATTAATACTTATGGGTATTGTTTAACCACTGTGGCCCACTACACCACTGTAATTGGTGAAAACGCTTGAGAAAGGGCCTCCTATATTAATAATTAGTTTGGTTAAACCTTCGTAGAGGAAAGAAACGTGTCCAAGCTCAGTAGATTTTAATCAAAGACTCAAAATAGCAGCTGATTGTAATCTGTAGACCGAAGTCACCATGGGCGTTTGAAGAATACGACGTGCCTGGTCGTGAAACTAATTCAATTAAGAGTCTGCTGTTCTATACCTGAAGGGACAAGATCTGCGTCTCTTCTTTCATATCATTTATGAGATTATGTCTCGCTTGATAATCAAATATGAATGATCAAATAAAACATTTTAAAATTGACTTATCTTTGTAATCACCCAAACATTTATTTGTTAAGGGGACTGAAATGAATATAGTGAGAGATGAGACAAGTACCTACTTAACACTGCCAAAGCACACATTAACACAGGTCAAATCACTTTATTACATAACCACCTGAATAAATGGAAACAATATGCACGGAACGCATCTGATTTAGAGACACTGGGCGAGGACTTAATTAGATGCAAGAGGAACGGATGTTTTTGCTAAAACAGTAATCCAATCCACGCAAACATCTGATA
>JBBPCZ010000136.1:10534560-10550802 GCA_037974445.1 Brycinus macrolepidotus
TATATATAAAAATTATGAATCAGGCGGCATGACTGAGACCATATCTCCATATAGAAAGAGAGACACACACAGGAGAAACACAACAGGTCTCCAGAGACACAGAAAACTTCAAGTCAAGTCCAGGAAACGGCCTAGATTTTCATGTCCCTTCTGTGTTTCCAAACTTGCTTTTATGAGCATGGTGAACACACCTTGTAAAAGCACATTTTATATTTTAAGATGAAAAGCAGACGACATTACACAACCTCTGGCTGTGTTCTGCATGTAGCTCTGCATAAAAGTGCTTTAAGGCCAAATTTATCCATGAAACTCTCAGCTTTAAACAGCAAAAGGAACAATACGGGGCCAAGGTTGGTTCGGTTTAAAACTGAGCTTGCTTTTCCACCACCACACCCACATGGTGTATTAAACCAGCAAGTGGCATTGACACTTTCTGCTTAACTTTTCATTTTCTGAGCACACATTCACCAGAAATGCAGGGCGAATGGTCCTGCCTCTGCCGAAACTATTCATTCTGAAGTCATTGAGGAGAATAACAGTGTTTAGGGGACTCCGGGGGAGGGCTGTTCAAATGCCGCAGATTTTACGCCATTACCTCTCGCTGTTTTTAAATAAAGCACATGTGCATACCGCGCAATGTTTAGGAAATGCGAGCAAGTAATTCTAGCCTTAGTGTGTGTCACTCCCACAAATGAAGAGATCAGATTTCACTCAGCGTTAAAAGCACTTGAAACGCACACCCAAAGCAAATCTGTCACTGATAGCAGGATGAATTTGATTTCCGTGCCTTTGCGCTTCAGCTTACTGCAAGCACTGTGCACTCGAGCTTTTGAGTGAGACAAAATGTTGGTTTTAATGTAACATCCAGCACTCGGCTACAGAGCTGTGCGTTACCTGCCTGCACAAGTTCTTAAGTGTCTGGGCCTGGAAATTCCATCGAGTGATCTTTTAGACCAAACTCATCACCTACCTTCTCCCTCGAGAACCCTCTGGAGAGGCCTATTTCACAGCCATGCTCCTCAGCGCTGTGCCTTCCATTACGCCACAGGCCTAGCTGGGTCGCAGCGGATGCACAACAGTAAAATTAGACTCTTTTAAAGTCCTCCCATAATGCATGTGGCGTACATTCATTCATTACTATTTAAACTGTCTATCTCAGATATTAACTTCTGTAAATGGGACATAGATCTGAGAGGTGCCCTGTCACTGGAGAGCTCGCATCAAAATCTGGTGCCTGTCACCAGCTGAGGGGCCCGATTGCCAGCCCCAGTTGCGCCGCTGGTGGCTTCCACTCCAAAATAAGCAGTCCCAGCAGGGTGCAACTTTCAAATATAGTTCAAAGAGGCTAAACTTTGCCTAATCTGGATGCCATAGCATTAATCATATACTGATAAATGATCTAGGAAATTTAGGACATATGTCTTGCTTCCGCTAAACTTTATTCCCAATTTAGCATAAATGATAAAGTTTGAGAAATTTTAAATGTTTGACTCCTGCAGACAGCAAAGAGTTAGTAGTGATACAACTTCCCCAGACCCACTTTCCTGAAAAGTCAGAGCATTTTGCTTGTGCAGTTACATGGCTAATCCTGGGTGTGTAGAACCAAATTTCCCAAACTTTCTTGCTGGGACATACCTTGCTGTAAATTCTCTATCTGGCAATACACCACAGATACAGGGGGAAACATGAGCAATGGTAGATATAAATGCATCTTTTCTGTGAGAAAGGGTAGAACAGAGACATAAATATAGGAATATCTCTCGCCAGCGATTCATAGCTCAAGTTGCAAGTGACACAAGAGTACACCGTAAGCTGTAAAAAAAAAAATGTGTATGAACGAAATGAACCTAAAAATGTCAGGGACATTTTGGGCCATGAACTCTTATAAAAACAGTCAGGGTCCGAGGGCAGGCCTAAATCAACATAGTGCAAATGCGTAACCTATGAAGGAAAATATTCTGAAAGGGCACATATATCGCCATGTGCTCTTTTCTTTCTTCACCGTGCAGCACTTCATATGCTGCAAGGCAATAAATATGGTGAATTATATTGTCTACAAACATATTTAGCAGACAAACAGATTACTTGTTTTGTGCACTGCAGAGCTAATTGCATGGAAAAGTGAATATGTGTGCTATCTTATGGAGACATCTGTACCACAAAAGTGTGGGGTTTAAAGGTTGCATAACAGGTGACTAGACGTTCTCAAGTGGACTTTGAATTGTGCTCTTGTAACGATTTCATGTTAAAGGGCCCAGGAAGCTTTCTGACCTGCTCTGACACCTTGACAGTTCCTGACCAGCGTAGGTCAAACACTCTCAAATCAATATCACAAAATCTGAATCCTCTTCAGAAAAAACACTCTGAACATTAACTGTTCTACCATGAAGATTTTTAGAGTGCACACAAAATGACTTAATATACTTTGCGAGAATTTTCAGACACTGCTAACTTCTGTCACAACGTGCTCACCTCTGTCACAGTAATACCGGCTGAACAGGTAAATTGAAACAGAAAACATGCTTGTTGTGTGAGGTAACATGGTTAACATGGTACCCAAGAATGTTATATTGAAAACTATACATTTAAATTATACAAAACAAGAAAAATAAGTAAAGAAATTATCAAATGTTTAGTCCTTCAAAATGAAGCAACTTTCAAAGTATCAGGTACAGAATTTGTTTCATATCAGTCCATCAGGCCATACCTACCAGGACACAGGCCTCATTGCTGGCTTAGCTGAGGGTATTGCTCGGCTTTATGCAGCACTGTTCCCATTCACTCTGATCTAAAACCAGGTGTGTGAGTCCTCTAATAATACAAACAACTGGGACATAGGGCAGACAAGCTGCTCCTAGATCAGCCCAAAAGGGTGACTTCTATCATACCCCGTTCAGGCACACCGGTAAAACCTAATCCCAGGTATTTGAGAATGTCACCCGGCTTCCGAAACAGGGCTGTCAGATAGACTAGCATGAGCAGCATGCCAGCTCCAGGCTTTAGGAAGGCTTTTGTGCAGAAACCTTGTTTAGAGACCTCCGCTCCCTTACGCCCCATCCGTCTTCTGTCAGCGCTGGGTAAACAGGCGCCGCCACTCCTGCCCACAGTGCTTCGAGTAAAATAGCACTGGCTATGGTGGTGAGAGTCCACTTTAAGCAGCCAGACACTGGAGCACGTAACACTTTGGGTTTCTTCCTACAGAACATCTATGACCAGCCAACAAAAACAACTGCTCCAGCCAGACTACTATGTTAAGAGGTGTCTGGTGTTTTTATGCGTACATAGCTACACCGTGGCATCTGGCCAGGATCAAGCATGGTGCTGCTTATAAAATGTGGAGTAATGCGGAGGTTTATATTATGCTACTGGAGCAACTTAGACAGTTTATAGTAAAGCACCGGTGTTACAGGATAACATCTACTGGGCTAATTGCAGGGTTCATATCAGAGGGCACAGCTTGGTTCTCTATCTCCCCTGCTGGGGAGAGTCAATCAGCACACCACCAGGTGACAGATTTCACCATGGCACAGTAACACTGCGAAAGAGGGAGCAAAATATTGTTGTCTGACATGCCAACTAATAAGTAATTATAGCCTAGGCCTTCACAGATGGCAGACCCCACAGTGGTGCCACTGTACTCCACTTGCAGGAAAAATAGGCCTGTTCTCCCTTTCAGAATGGATAAGCACAAGTCAGAATAACCAATGCCCAAGCCTCAGACTTGATATGGACCTGACTATGACCATGCTAAGACTATAGATAGGTGTGTATGTGATAAAAGTGTTTAGCAGTGCACAGGTGAGCCTCACCAGAGGGGATTTTTGAAACTTCTTTTCTTCTCTCCTAGTGCTAAGCAATATACTATATCACGGGATGTCCTGGCTGAGGTCTAGCATTTATGCATTTCTCTCTCTCCAAAAAGACAAACATATTTTTTAAAAACATATTAAACATAAACTTTAACATATCTAATCCTTTTTTTCACCTGCATCCCATCTGCTTCCCATCTCCTCCTATACTGGCCAAGCAGAACATCAGGCTTCAAAACACATGCAGGAAAGCACTAACTACCCAACTCACTACATGAGCATGTGAGCATCTGACTTATCAGTATCTAACTTTGTAATGAACGCAAAATGACCCCCATAATTCAATCCCTCCCCCTGGAAATGCTACGAACTGCATTCCTTCATGGAACATGGCACAGCTCAGATTCAATCTGGGCTTTAGGGCTGCTTCACAGACAGTGTGTTTGCAGCATTAGCACACAAACTCAGAGGTCTCTGAGAAAGGTGCATGGCTCTTGGATGGGCTGCAGTTTTAATCATACAAAATTAAAACATTTGCCACTGGTTCTTTGGAAAAGGCTGCAATTATTGATAATAATAAAGTTGACATTAGAACCTGATTACTACCATAATGAGGATGCATGAAGTAGGTTGGAATCAATTTATTCCAATTCATCATCCACATTTATGCTTAAATTATTTCCGTCTAAAACATCTGTGACGACAAAAGTACACCGCATCCACAATTTCCTTCACTCAGCATGCCTGGGCAGTCACCTAGTCCTCGCCCTAACTATTGGGTGTCATGCTGCACAATGCGTACAACCTGTATAACCTCATAATCTAAAGAAAAAAAAAGTGGTGATGTAACATAAGTATCATTACAACGACAAGGCTAAGTAGAGGGCTCTAAAAGGAAATTCCCAATTAATTCTGATCCAGAACCAGCCATTTCTACCCATCCTCTAACTGGACCTTTAGAAAAAGTACTACATATCTGATCTTAGATCAGCAATGAAATCAGCCTATTATAACATTTGAAATGGAAGAGGATCATGACCTTCATTACATCCACAGCCGTACACAAAGTCAGAGTATTCCCGGTCATTAATCATCCCATTAATATTGATTATTTCCAAACTTCCTCCGCCAGAGCTGGAGGATGCCAAGCTACGACAGCGATAACTTCTCGCTAATGATTTCAGAACCCACAAGCCTGCTGCTTCGCACCCTCTGATATCTTACAAGAGCCTCTGCTGAAATAAGCCTTTAATACTTCACAAGCACGGCTGCTCTGGGTTAAAAACGAGTCAGGTGTTGAGCACAGTCATCCAGATTGGGATACCTTTGGCCACTCAGAACTTTTGTAAAAACATAATAATAAAAATATAACAATAATAATAATAATAATAATAATAATAATAATAATAATAATAATTAATGGGAGATTTGTTTCATGTCCTGAATGGATCCTATACAGAGATAACAAGTGAGAATTTGTGACCCAGTACTTGTTTCTGTGGATTAACTCGTCAGAGCAGTGTCGGACGCATGCACTGTAATTAGGGAATTCTTCACATGTTTGAAAGAAAAAGCTAAGCCACGCTGTCTGATTGCTGGGCTTTTTTGAGTGAACTCATTTTAGATGCCAAAATATTAACGAACACTTTGACTAAAATAACTGCATATAAAATGATCCCATTCCTCAGGTCATCACATTACTTTACAAACTAATATACATATTCAATCCTAGCCATGTACTATACGTTTTACCCAGAATATTAAAAGCACAGATAACAGCGAGACACAAAATGTTCCAAAACAAGCACAGGTGTAGAAAACACTATTCAAACAGCATCTGTGATTATTAAAAAGTTCCTGCACGCTTTGCTTACCACTGAACTACTATCACAACTTTTGTAACTTTGTTTCTTTACAGTATAACAATCAAAGTAAATGAGCATGTTTAAACTGGAATCTGAGTAATCTCTAAAACCTTTTTAAAAAGTTACTATGGTAGTGATATAAAATATGCACAACATGACAACAACGGCAGACTGGAGTAAAGTAATTTCTTGACGCATAATTATTAGAAGAGACAAATGCTTGCTCATAAATGATCTTAAATAAATGAAATATATTTATAATATTATTTGAAACATGCATCTAAATTGTAGTAAGAAAAAAAGAAAAGGAAGAGCCACAAACCTTACATCTATCACTAATCTGATTCATTCAGAAGTTATTATGACATTGTCTGCATATATTACAAACGGTCAGTGTCAAATCTTGCTGATTTAAGTACTAGGTTAAAGATGCATAGAAGGGGGCACTCTTTAGAGCTACTTAACTACATGCAGATTCAGAAATAAGTCTGAGGTCTGACAGAACCTTTTTGGCCTGTAACACACTGGATCACTGTTACAGTAATGTGATACACTGCCTACTGTCTTGATTTAAAGTTAATGTAGTTTGAGATGATGATACAAAATTGATGAGTGAAAGGAATAATGGTGATGGCTTTCCCTGGATTAATAGTAACAGTTTTCCTTGGATTAACAGTAACAGTTTTCCCTGGATTAAGTAATAGTTTTCCTTGGATTGACTTGTGATGGTAAAGTTGTGAAAGGCCTCTTCATTATCTGTGTTATACCTTCTTGTCTCTTTTTTGATCTGAGCACCTGTATGTGTGTCAGTCAGGTCTGAGTTGTCGCTCAGGTCTAGGAAAGTCTGGAGGAATGTGAAACTGGGCCTTTCCAAATTGAACATTTTGTTTCTCTCTCTCCTTCTCTGTGTCTGGGTCTCTCGCCCATTCACAGGGGTTACATAACAGAGCTAAGGCGTTCTTTTTCCTGCCTTTCCCTTCCAGATGCACTTTAGTCCCTCGCAGTAAAGGGTGGGGATGAATATGGGTCAGCGGGTTAGCAGTGTCCCAGACATTTTCATTAAAGAAAAAAAAACAACTCCAATCAGCCTAAAACCGAGTTTAGACGGGACGAGACGCTGTCATATACCTGCTCCTGCTTCAGCCCTGCTATTACATAACCAGGCAGAGCTCGGAAACTACCCAGCCACCAGGAGAGACAAGGTTCTCTTTCAGGACTCGCAGGGTAAAATGTGCGAAAGGTGTAAAAGCTGGTGACAGAAAGGGCTTAAATGTGGACGTGGTGGCACAAAAAAAGTGTGTTCAGTGTCTGGAAAAACTTCTCGAGCTGGATTCTCTCTCTCTCTCTCTTTCTCTGTCTCTCTCTCTCTCTCCTCTGTTTATGGCAAAACTTGTTACATAACCAGCTTACATTCCGCCTTCCCCATATCAGCAGCTAAATTTACCCTCCGGCCGGTGTAACACGGACCCTGACGACTCGGGGCCGACCTATACCGACCCCCTACGGACCCACAAACTTTCACTTTCCCTCACTTTTTCACTGCCTCCTCGTCGAACCCGTGCACACCGAGCAGATCCATTTTTCCGCCCGAACTTGGATGAGCCGAACTGAATGGAGGCAGACGAGAGAGAGAGAGAGAGAGAGAGAGGAGAGGGGGGAGTGGCTTAACCAGCCTCTTACTGTCTCTACTGTAAAACACACACGGCTCCTCATAATGCTGAGCTCGATCTGAGCCCAACATGACCACGACCACCACGGTCAGGGTCCGTTCATAACAGATTTATAATCAAGTGACACACTCGCTCCATCCGACCCCAACAGTCTGCCTGACTGACGTCTCCACACGAGAGAGAGAGAGAGCGTGCACAGACACGCAATGCTCACTGACAGCTAACGTGGAAAACACACAGCCCCACTGCACTCACACACACACTCAGACGCACACGAGGGTACGTGGAACTCTGTTTGAACACGTGAAAATCAGAAATTTGCATTAGCGACTCAAAAGTGGCTGTTAAAGCTGCTGGGTGAAGTTGAGACTGGAGGAAATCAGTCAAAGCGATGGCCTTTAAGAGTGGTCGCCACTCTCCTGAGCAGGGTGGTCCGGCCGCGCCGTGGCGAGAGGCTCGCTCCGGTGCGCCCGGCGCTGTCAGCGCTGTCACGGGCAGCCACGGTGCTCAGCAGCCCTAACTGCACTTTTACGCACGGACACGTTCAAACACGGCTAAAGGGGAAGGCAGCGAGGAGTGGGCTATCCCATTTGAACCAGATAAAATTTAAAAAGGCGTTAAATACCCGTTTGGAGCGCAGCAGCGTGATCTGAGTGGATCTCGCCACAGCACGGCTCGACTTTGAAGTTTGGATGCATCAGTGTGGAGGCGAATCGATAGCCCTCCTGAACTCAGTGGCCTCTTACCTCTGTTGGTGCTGGAGCAGCTCTGTCTCCTGACCGGGGCTTGGTGCTCAGCTTTGCGGAGGGTCTCCAGGTTTACCGGGGTTTCCCTGACCGGGGTGGCCGACTCTGAGGCGCTGTTGCCCGGGTCGCTTGTTGGATCTGGAGGGGACTCCATGTTGTATCTCGGATTTTTTTATTTTTTATTATTTCTTCTTCTTCTTCTTCTTCTTCTTCTTCTTCTCACCGTTTCCTCCTCTTCTGTCTTCTTCTAGGTGGATCGCGAGGTGTCGCGACGAGATTTTAATTAACTGAAATTTTTTTCGAGCTATTGAAGACTTCGCCCGGCCGCGTAAATTTACAGGCGAACTAAAAGAAATGTTCAGAAAAAGGCGAGTGGAGCCAGAGGTGGGTGTGTGGGGGCTGATTGTCCACTGGCAGCGCTAGAGAGAGCTCCAGTCAGACACAAGTGAGGAAGGGAGAGGTTGTCAATAGTCGATGAATGGATGTGAGCGGTGGAGGAGCCCTCTCGCACTGAGCTGCGCCTCTTTCATGTCCCCCCTGTTATAGCTCCACATGTTCGCCGGGTCTGGCGCTGCAGATGCGCCATAACGAACGCGCATAGCGCCATAAAATAGCACAATAATCGAGATTTTGAGATGATTTTTTAGGTGCAACCTTCCTAGCGCTGGCAGTTTCTCATCACTATTTTATGAACCCTCACGCTCACTTCAGCCTTACTGAAATTATGAGGGGTTTCATGCTTAGACGGCAACCTCAACCGTAGTGAGAAATAACATTTACAGACGGTACCATTTGCAATGCATTAGTGAGCACCAACATCAAACACCACTACCACATTACCATCATCATCCTCATCAATTTTTAACTTTATTTCCAACACTAGTCTTGAAAGAGCTGCAGGCTACCTGCCTGTATCTGTTGGACTATTAGTATGAATAAGTATTAGACCTGTTGATGTTTCAGATTGATATTATTGTGAAATGAAAGTACACTTCAGTAGTATATATATATATATATATTGTTTTGTTTTTGTAAAATTCTACTAAGTGTACTTTCATTTCATAATAACATCAATCTGTTTGGGCTGTATATACATTATTTCAAGGTTGGGGTGTGTGACAGGCTAAAATATCTGGTGTCTGAACCCAAAACACCACCATCATCTAAGAAACTGAACATTAAAAAAAAAACATGCAACTTTTCAGACTGAGAGTTGGTGGACGGCCATCTCTAGACTATATAGACGTGTTTTTTTTTTCAAACCTGGGGTGTGTGACAGTCTAAAATATCTGGTGTCTAAACTGAAAACACCACTATCATCTAAGAAAATGCACATAAATAATAAACATACAACTTGTCTTGTTAGGACTGAGAGTTGGTGGATGGCCATCTCAGCCATGTCTCCCTCAGTAGATTAAGTTGGTCTGGGTTTTCACGGACAGCAGCTGCTGATCAAAACCTTTACAGTCTAATGTTGTTTTTGTTCTCGACCAAGTGCACACATTGCTGGCAAGTGTGGTTTGTGCAGCAGGCAGGAGTGAAAGTTTTTCGTCTGCAGTGTCACTCTATGCTTAATCTCCAGAACTCACCGCCATGGCTCTGCCAAAGTCCACGTGCACTGCTGTGGGAGCGGGGCTCCAGTGGCGCGCGCTGTGCCTGAGCCCCGCCCCCTGCACAGCAGTGCACGTGGACTTTGGCATGGTCAGTCATCCCCCTGCTTAGTTTGAAGCAGCACACTTCAGAGAAACAGGCAGTTACCTGTAAAAGCACTGTTAACACAGAAACCTTGCAGCAGGGAGTCAAATTCTCCCTAACAGCTGGCCTGTCCAATTGTGTATATAGCATAGTGTATTTTCATACTGAGTTGTTTTTCAACAGATTTTTATTTTAGATTTATTCAGACTTTACATTTTATATTGTTCTTGTCTCCATGTCTCTGTATGTCTTTGCAGTCACAACATAAGCAGTTTCCTCCCGGATCAATAAGGTTTTCTAAATCAGATTCTGACTAATACTGGCAATCAGGCAACCACCTACTGAATACTATCACAGCAATAGGAGCCAAAATGTTGCACAGCATAAAGTCAAGTTACTTGATTTAAAGGGTGTGGAGTGTATTCCAAATTTATGATGGGTCAGTTCACACTATTGTATTCCATCTCCAACAAGAAAAGAAGCAATTCATTGACAGACAAGGTTAATCCAATGCATACATACAGGATAGACTCAGATAGCTAAAAGACAGACCGAGGTTAAAGACACACTAGGTTCAGATTTCACTTCTAAGTCAAAGATTAGAGATGCACTGCTTGCCACATGGTCAGTCACATGGACTGCTAGGGCACTGGAAAAGGGGGTGACCTCTAGTGATCCCTGTATAAATGAAAGTGAATTTTCCCCAGGGCTGTTTGTCATGCTAGCTGTAAAGATTCTATTCTTATCGCTGTGAACATTGCCATACTTATGCTACTGAACTGTGTAATGCTTCTTTTCCTTAACATGCAAAAGATCGGCTTCAGATGAATGCAAAATTAATTCCTGTTTTAGAGCTGATGTACCTCCGCAGTTCCACAACTGACAATCAACCAAACTGGTCCTCAGTCAGCTGTTTCTCGCTTGCTTCTCTTCAAGGCTTGTTGACACTATGTGCACACTGATGATGGCCCCTGGCCAAATAAAATCCGAGATCAAACTTCAAACCCCAGCAAGACATCAAGGGCTTTCTTTCATACCAGGATCTGCAACTATCTCATTTTCACAATAAGAAATCAAGTCTGACATGCAGAGCACATTCTTCTTTTTCTTCATTTTATTTCAGGGGAGAAAACAATTACAAATCAGGCCTTGCCTAGCGAGATGACAGCAGTTGCAATGCTGCTTGGGAACTCTATTGCACTCAAGAGAGCCTCTAATCAAGTCAGAAACTCAGAGAAAGAAATCATAGTTAAAATGGAATTACTACAGTAAAAAATGATCACCTAAGTATGAAGTGTTGGTGTCTTTGTTGCGTTTTGGCTGTGTTGTTGGGAGTTGTTTGTGATATCGTACTTATTGTTCTGAATATGGCTGAGAGGTAAATCTGAATGAGAAATCTACTATAAATAAATTATAGTTAAAATGTATACTAACCTTTTCTTAGATTTTTTTTTTTACTTTTTTCAGAGATATGACAATATGCTTGCAAAGTAATCTTCTTTCTTTCTTTTTTTTATTTTTGTTTTGCTAAGCAATGACAAAGCAAGTCTTACCTGCTCTGTCACCTGTTATGGGTGATTTGTGTGAAGTCATTTGTTGCCAAAAAACAAAGTTCACGTTGTATTCAACAAATCATTCTAAATTTGTTCAACAGTTTTTTTTTCTTGAGCCTCTCTTGCATTGCTTACTTTCTTTGATGTCTTGGTGTTCATTATTATAACTGTGTACCCTGTCTCATACTTTCACATACACACACACACGCACGCACGCACGCGCACACACACACACTTTGCCTTATTACTCCTTGTTTTTGGAAACAACAGATATTTATTCAGTACTTCTGCAATGTGTGTAATTGGGCCTCTGATGCAGATAATTGTTAAATAGCATTTTGGCCAAAATGCTCAAATAAGATCATAAACACTCTCAAATATCTCATTACTGAGCAGATATATACAGTGTCATTCACAACACTACAATTAATGAAAGCTAAAAATTATAAATTAAATAACTGTGATATTGGAAAATATTCACAAATCCATTTAAAATGCAATAATGCCACCATTACTGAGAGCTGGTTGCATCTTACATGACGCATTTGGCTTTTCCACATATCATATTTTGTTGATAACAAGTAATGTCATGTTGTTATGTTGTTTTTAGCATTGTGTGTGTGTATAATCCATTCCCCTAATGTGTTAAAAGAGCTTGTAAAGCAGTGACAGCTGGCTAAAGTAAAGAGTGGCTTCACAGCTAGCACCATCATCTTTGTGCTCGTGTAATTTCGAGAGCTGCAGAAGCAGTAACTGTCTCACAGATCCTACTGTCCTCAGCCTGGGTAATTGTCCCACAGATTACATCCCCAGGCTCAGTCCAAACACTTCGGCCCTCACCTCACCGCAGTGTTTTTTTAATTAAGGACTCCGAATAGGAGGGTGCTACTGGACACCCAAATACGCAATTACCTTTAAACAGAGGCCTAGCCTATAAGTGTGGATATACTCATTACAGATCAGTCTCTCTCTCTCTCTCTCCCTCCCTCTCTCTCTCCCTCCCTCTCTCTCTGTCTCTCTCTCTCTCTGTTTCTATCCCTCTTTCTCTCTCTCTCTCTCTCTCTCTCTCTCTCTCTCACACACACACACACACACACACAGACACACACACACACTTTTACTCTCTCTCTTTTTCTGGATGACATATTCTGATCTTTTTTTAAATTATTACGTAATTGTCCACGTGCAGAAATGACTTCTGCTGCTTCATGAATCCTATCCACAGAATAAATACATTCTACATATGATCTCCAGTGGAATGTAGATAGACTTGTGAACTTTGTCCTCATCTGGAAATTTTCAGGGCGCTTCCCTCATTGCTTGCATTGCATTGACGTCACTTCATGTTTGTCATTTAATCGTTCGTGCTGGATTTTGCACCTCTATGGTGTAAATGAAATAACAATGTTTTGACTCACCAGAATAGAGCTGCAGGCCGTATATACAGTGTTGCTAAAGTGTGTCAAACTAAACAAAAATACGTCTATTGTTTTGTTCATTCCAGTGGGCTGGACGAAAACGCACATTCATGTATGGTCTTACCAGTGCTAAAGCAGAGCAGAGAGATGTCGTCTGATTAAAGAAACACTTTCCCCGCCGTCTTTACAAATCCACATAACAGCTCTGCTCAGTTTTACATGCAGAAACTTGATGTTGAGTACTATGTCATCTGTATCCCATAAGAAATGTTTATTTCATTAACTCTCTAATAAATAATCTTTCAGTAGATCAGGATCAGGTGTTGAGAAACATCAGCATTCCAACCTGCTATCAAACACAAGACAGATCGAATGGATGCATATGCAGAAAGTTCCCCAGTCGGATCGCAGCCCTGACACATATCAAGGGTACAGTTGTTTATTGTGTCTGCTACATTATGCAAGCCCTGTAATTTCTTTTGACATCAGCACGTATAACGTTTCTAACATTTGGGCCTGTCATTAGTGCATAAACAAAATAATGAAGAAATATTGCTTATGAGTCCTCCTTCTCTTGTGAAAGTTTACACGAAGCCAAACAGTCCAAAAAGAAATTCAGACTCAGAAGACAGTAGTATAAAGTTTGAATTACAATATTGCACACTCAGCCTTTTCCAACACCAAACACAGATGAGTGTAATTCTCAATAACTGCAGCTGAAAGGCATACAGCATGAGCTGCCCCGTGTTATTTATGTTGAGGTTTCCATCTGTCATTAATAGTACAAGAGCGTGTGGAGAGGCCACAGGAATCTCACTCGCTCATAATTCTCCAAGCTCCACTGTGAAACACCACAGAGATGAAAGATGCAGGAAGAGGTCCTAAGGGGTTGCATAGTGTTTTATAGGTGTTATTTTGGGTAAATCAAATTTACAGTGTAAGTGTAATAATATTAACAGGAACAATATAACAACAACGCAATCATTAGTGTACCTATTTAAACAGTAAAAACAACTGAAAATGGTCTAAAAATCCCCAAAACCTCAAAACACAATGGAAAATAAACTGTTTGAAAATGGCGCCTTGCCTTACATTCCACCTAAAGTGAGTGGAAATGATTAAAATTTCATTTCTTTAAAGGGCCAGTGTCCTACATTTTCTTGTATTTTGCTTTTTATCTCTTATTAATAAAGAAATCACTTTTGTTACTGTGATTTTGAGAGAGATATTTATTAAAGACTTCTGTTCTGATTTGCTGCCTTGTTTTGTGTTATATTCTGAAGGTAGTCCAGGCTGAAATACTATGTAGACTGAGCTTTTGGATATATGTAAAATTATAATTTTTTGTGTCATCAAAGAAGCAGTGAATTGAAAAGAGACTGGTTGTGAAACATTCGACATTTTCTTTTATTTTAAAAAGTGAGGAAAATAAGGTAGTTAAGTCAAGTCAACTAGATGTTTATTGTCATTTCAACCACATACACAATACACAGTGAAATATAACAATGCTGCAACACAAAGAACAAAAACAGAACATCACAAGACTACACAAGTGCAGGCAGGACAGGACTAAAGAGAGAGTGCAAAAAAACACAAGAGCAACAGCACAATAATTTACACGATAAGATCAACAGTACAGTCGACTGGAGCAGTAACAGTACTAATGTGAGTGAATACAGAATACAGTAATAGTAAAAGTCATTAAAAGCACTTTTCCACAGGTATACTGGAACCGTGCTGTACCTAAACTGTACTACGATGGCATGAAAATTGTAGCATGCTTTGATTTTTCATTGTATCTTAGCCCGGTAACGGTGTTTCTGATGCGCTGGCTGCGCAATTCTCTTCTCACAGTTTAGTGTTGTCTCAAAACTACATTCATGGAGTCATACCAGCAGAACGTTTTCTATCAGAGCCACTTTTATTATTTTTATAGTCTTTTTTGAGTTTTACATTTTTTTCTCAGCATTGTTTAGCCATGGAATGAATACCTAACCCAGCTAACTTGTTACCGATATCCTGGCACCTTCACATTTCTCACAGCATTAGAAAACTCTCACTCAAATTTACCTTCAGCCCTCGAGCAGGGTAGTGACAGCATGAGTATGGCTTGAGTACGGGTTGCTTTATTAGTAATGGAAAACCATTTGTTTGTGGGAAGGCGTGGTTCCTTGTGCCAGTGGAAAAGCACCAAAAAATGAAAAGGAATGCAAAGACTTAGGTGTGTGTGTGTGTGTGTGTGTGTGTGTGTGTGTGTGTGTGCGTGTGTGCATGTACAGTTTGTTATTCAGTTCTGATTAAGGAGTCTGATGGCCTGGGGAAGAAACTGATCCCCTTCCTGGCAATGAAGTCCCAGATGCTGCAAAACGTTCTGCCAGATGGAAGGAGGGAAAAGAGGGTGTGGGATGAGTGTATGGGGTCATCCACAATGCTGGCAGCTTTGTGGATGCAACACTTGGTGTAAATGACTGCAACAAAGGGAAGAGAGATGATCTTCTCAGCAGTCCTTGCTATCTTCTGTAGGGTCTTACGATCTGATGCAGCGCAATTTCCATACCACGCCAGGATGCAACTACAGAGAGTGTTCTCTATAGTCCCTCTGTAGAATGTTGTGAGAACTGGATTGGAGGTGCACTCTCCTCAGTTTCCACAGGAAGTAAAGACACTCCTGGGCCTTCTTGGTGATGGAGCTGGTTTGAGGTTCCATGTAATGTTCTCCGTGATGTGAACACCAAGGAATTTCCATTGAGGAGCTGTTGATGTTAAGCCAAGAGTGATCGTGTGAACCATATATGTATACTCTACCTGTACATTTACGTGGGCTGATGTCTTCAGTGCTTTTCTCTACCCTCCCGGGTTGCTTAGTTCAGTTTTCATTTTATCTGACCTAGTAAGTCAGAAAGGGGGGATGTATGGTAGAGTTTGAAATCACACATATTGTATGTAATACATGACATGACTCTGGATATGCAAAATATGGTATAGTGTTCTATCTCTTTGTTTGTCCTTGCTTGAAGGTAATTTCTTTAAATGGACATGTCCTGTGAAACAGAACTGAACGCCTGGGTTGCCTAAAAAGACATGAGCTTTACCCTATGACACCAGGACCGCCCTCCTGAAGTCAACAAACATCTCTTTTATTTTGTCTACATTCAAAGACAGATTGCTGGCTCTGCACCAGTCATGAGTCTGTTAGCCATTGTACCTTCTTTCTATATGCCACCTTGTAGAGTTGGATGTCTCGAGACCGGTCTTGGTCTCGAGACCACTTTTACTTGTCACAGTCTCGACGGTCTTTGGTCTTGGTCTTGTCTTGGTCTCGGATCCCTCGGCCTTGTCTTGGTCTTGCTGTCTTGGTCTTGCTGTCTCAGATCGACATAGTGGTCGGGAGATTATTTCGCCTTTCACGCCCTTCAAATGCAACCAATCAATGACATACATGTATTTTGTTGTGATTCAGACACTGGCGCTCATCCAATCAAAATA
>JBBPCZ010000136.1:10569861-10594373 GCA_037974445.1 Brycinus macrolepidotus
ACACACACACACACACACACACACACACACACACACACACACACACACACACACACACACACACACTCACACACACAGAAAATAAAGACAATGTTTTTTTTGTCTTTTTTAATTGTTTTTTCCTCTTAAAAACAAACAAAAATACTTCTTCTGTAATGTTAATGCATTATGAGGGCCACAAAAACACCAAAAGTCTTTTTTCACCTGTTCCTATACTTATGGGGCCAATTACAAGTATGTATGTATTTGATTGCATTACTATACAAGTCAAGGTCTTTATTGTCATTTTAAGCATCTACACCACACACAGTGAAACACAATATCACTCCTACAGAACCATGGTGCAAGACAGAGAACAAAACACAGAAACAACACAAGACTATATGAGTGTGGATAGTACAGGATAGCACAGAGTGCAAAAAGATAAAAAAAAAAAACACAACAGCAAAAAGTACAATAGTACAGGACAGAACAGCATACAGGACAGCTGACAAAAGCAGTAACAGTACTAATGTAAATGAATACAATCCAGAGACAAAAAAATTAAGTATGCAAATGTGCACTGACAAATATATACATGTGTACACACAAACACACATACAAACACAAACAAACACATAAAACCTGTTTATGCTTTGACTAAGCTGATTTATGCTTTGACTAAAATGTTAATGATTATCACTACTCTCATATTATTTTAACCAAAAACAGCAAATTTATCTGCATATTGTTTGTGGACTGGGCCACTGAGGCCATCGCACCGTAATGAACAGCATAAAACAGAGGAAAAGTCCACTACCAAGCAATGCTACCAAACAGCACCACCTAGCAGCCCTAAAAGATCTCTGTCAAAGATCTCCACAGAGCACTGAGCATGTAAAGCTTTGATAAAATCTTAACAGTTATCTAATCTTAAGAAATCTTATGCCATCAACAATAACACCACACAGAGTTGGAAATTATCACAGGTGAATGAATAATAAGTAAAAGTGATATGAAAATATCACCTTATCCTTCAGTACAGAGACAATGCCATTTAAACATAAGATATGAAGTACAATTCTAAAAAGAGAATAATTAAAGCAGACCAGTATGTTTCACTTGGTTGAGCTCGAGTGCAGTTGCATGATGATGTGTTGTTTTCAGATCTGTTGCCTCTCGTGCCTCTCAAAGTGTCCAGAGTCAAAATTGAATCATGGCATGTGTGTAGAGTTCAAATGACTGGGGAGACTTGCCGGGCTCAAAATCAGGAGGTGAAAAATGGCGTGGTTATTTGTGCCTGACAGAAGTTAAGAGCCTCTCCCGGCGGCCCACTCGCTCCCTGCTGACCGCGAGCCTGCCTTCTCCTCTAGCTGCATCTCACCTTGCAAGAGCACACACACGCTCCCCCAAAAAGTGCACAGGATGGCCTACTAACTGCACCACGCTCCGCAAATATGAGGCCTGGGGTGTGTGTGTATGTGTGTGTGTCCGTGTAAGAGTGTGGTAATTACCATATGTGAGTATATTTTCGCAATTAATTCACACTGAACTCAATTCAGTTGGAGGATATGTATAAAATTGTGGCCTAAAGAGGCTTTTGGATGATTCCAATTTCATTTTTGTACATAATCATATAATAATAGACATGATCATATAATTAGTCACATTGCGATAGTGCCACAAAATGCATCTATAAAATTCTACTACACAATCAGGCAATGACTGTGGACACTGAAATATTAGACTAGATCATTGTATTCACCCCACAGAATTTTCAGCATGTATCTGCGAGGGCTTTAGAAATTATGCAAATGATATCTCAAAATCTGACAACAAGGTGAATTAGTAAGACGCTAAATGAGATGTGTTTAAAATAAACATCATAAGACTTAGTGTTGATATTTTCCTCAGATCACTAGCAAAAGTAATGATATGCAGAACTACAATAAAATTGTATTATTTACTGCAGTCTGTATAAATGGCATGACTGAAATATAGACGCTGCATGGAGAGCAGGCTGAATGCTGATATCCATTCTGACTTCTGAAGGAGATGAGAAGTCTATAAATTCTGGATTGTCTTCAGGAGTGTTTTCTTAAATGGTTGGTTATACTGGGCGCACTCTAAATTACGGAGCCCAACCTTTTTGCTTGTCAGTCACAGAGGCAGAACAGTCTCATTAAGCTGCATTTTTTTGACAAAGTACTTTAACCAGGGAAAATTCTCCAATCAGGTGCAATTATAAGTTTTTGTACCACAGTCCTCACATGGATTCTGAGACAGTCTTACTGGAAAAAAAAAAAAAAAAACCTTACTCTTATCTCCATGCCTTCCTTACTTTTGCCTTAACTTCTGACTTTTCTTGACAGGTGCTGTTTAGGTGTACTTAACCTGCAGTAACTTGGTTGAATGGCGGACGTTGATTTAAGTATAGCTTTACAGGTTTAAGGAGCAGATGTGGACTACTTGAGCACTGATGTACGTCGCTCTGGACAAGAGTGTCAGCTAAATACCGTAAATGGAAATTTAAACGTCTTATTCACTGTGGACGTGTGTCTTTGTCTTTTATGTCTTCTCACTGTTGTACTAATACTTTCATGATAAAATTCTACACACATGAAATAATTCATTTTAGCCAAAAACGACGTGAGAATTATGTGAATTTGTTTTAGTATCATAAGTTTATGCTGGTTAGATGCATTTTTTATGGGCTAGAAACCACAAGCTCTAACATAAACATTAATGCTGCTGCACTGCTGACTTGTGGCTAAGCGCAGATAAACATTTTTACAGTCAACTTCCAAATTATTGGTCACCCCTCAAAAAGAAACCTATCATCTAAAAGTAACAATACATATAATGATTGAAATGCTCCTCAGACATGTGTGGAAAAGTAATTATCTAATGGAAATAATTCCTACATGAGTAGAAGCAGAGTATTAGTAAAAAAAAAAAATTGTTTTCAGATGTTATTGTAACTGATTTTTTTCATTAGTCTTAGACTCCAGGAATTCCCCATGTACAGTGAGGAGGATGATAAAAGGGATAAAGAGGAACCCAACAGATTACAGTTCCAGGATTACACAGTTTAGCTAAGTCTAGGGGTTTGCAAGTTTCAGAATCCACTGTCAGACGCCACTTCAGTGACCAGAGATTCTCTAAAGATGCCTTTCCTAAAATTAATTCCCAAAACACAGTGCCTAGACACTGTCACTGGACATGGCAATGGCAAAATCTCTCTGCAACTACAAATGGAACTGTGTGGCATGCTCAGATAAGACAAAAATGTATCTTTTAGGTCTTGCACACAAATGTCACATTTGACTAAAGAAAGCGACTGTATACAAAGAAAAGCACCTGATATTGTCAAACATGATGGCGGATCATTGATGCTTTGGGGCTGTTTTGGAGCTGCTAGTGGTCCAGGGACATATAAAATCAATGGCTTAATGAATTCCACTAAATACCAGGGGATTATAGTCTGCAATCTGTCTGCCTCTGTCAGGATGAAACTTGGCCTTTCAACAAGATTATAATCCAAAACATCAAACACACATCAAAATCTACACCAAAATAGTTGCAGGAAGTTTTGCGAAGTTTTGTCCAACTCAGTCCAACTGAAAACCTGTGACGTGTACCAAAGAGGGCAGTCTACAAGCAAAGAGCCAAGAATATCAAGGAATTAGAAATGTTCTGCATGCAGGAGTAGTCTTAAGATCCCTCAACATGTGTACTCCGACCTTGTTAAGCATTACAGAAAGTGGTTCAGCTCTGTTTTTCTCACCAGGGGAGGCTTCACCAAATATTAATAATGAAAGTGCCAATATTTTTGAAACTCATGTTTTGTTTATGTGTCACTAAAGAAAACTTTTTCTCTTTGTCCCAAAACGCAGTGTAAAAATAAAAATATGCAGCTTACCCATTTGTTTAAGCCTGAAATATCACTCAGTGCATGTGTGTTTTATTTATTTAATATATTCAGTTCAGCTCAGTTGCACGAAGGGTGCTTATAATTCAGTAGTTGACTGTATATCCATGCTGTTAAATGCATCCATATGTGCATGTCCAGCAAGTGCAAGATCCATACTGAGACCAGTGCCCCAGTAAATTTGGTCCAGTGATGCCCTTGACTGTCTTAGGCCTCCTAATTTAGACTGATCTAGGACCTTAACCTCTTACCAACATCCTAACAATACTGTAAAAGATAGACGTTCCTAAACGGTTCTTGGCTTGGATGCAGGGTTCTAGTGGAAAACATCAGTATAGATTCTTTTAGATTTTATACTGAAACATCTTCATAAATTAAAAAAATATATAATGAAAAACCATCCATTGGAAGGTCCTCTAAGGAACCAACAATGGTTCTTTTTACTTTCACTCCAATAGCCCTTTTTTCATTTTTATTTTTAAGATTGTGTATATATTATTGTAAACATCATTGTTAAGTGATGCAGACGTCTCTTTCAAATGCATGAAAAATAGATTCGGTGGGTAAGAATCTGCATGTTCTCCTGCCGCCTCCTTGTTTGTGTGGAGTTTCGTCTGGCCGTCTGAGGTATTAGGGGCTGTAGAGGCTGGGGAGCTGCATACTGTCGGCTCAATGACTTCTGACAAACCCAGCCCATCAGATATTAGCGAACAGTCTCTGAAGCTGGGCGGGCTGCTAATTTAGCCTTTAGCTCCACGGTAGGGTAAATCACAACACTCAGGAAGACAAATGTCAGAACACATGTTGCCAGGCTGGGGCTTTGAGCAGAAGATTCCTTTAATTGGGTGTATGGGGACCGGGTCCAATACCCAGCACCCCTTCCCTCCCCCTTTCTCTTCTTCTTCTTCCTCTTCCTCCTCCTTCACTCTCTCTTTCTACATGTTAACAAAAGGCAGGGAGATGAAAAAGACAGCATCCTTTCCCATCCCATGCTTTGTGCCATTATAGAACAGACACGCTGGGGGTAAAGAGGTACGATGCCAGGCTTCAAGGAGAGAGCTTTATATAACTCACTTTTGAGTTCTCTCAGTGTTTCATGTTTATTTCACTTCTTCTTCTCCGTACCCTTATGTCTGATTGACACAAGCTTCCTGTGTGCTGTGATAACTATTATTTATTATAGCGGCTCAGAGCGATTTTCCACTGATAGCTTCTGGATATATTTGTCTGAGTTTGGAGGATGCGCTTAAGAGAGAGAGAGTAAAAAGGTCCCATCCAAAAATCTGCGCAATAGCAACTCATCAGCGTTTGTGATCTGAGGCCTCTCGTCTCCATCTCACTCCCTTTGCTTGTGCTTTTTTTTTTTTTTTTTTTTTTTTTTAAAGATCATATAGGTTCAGAAGTCAAAGTCGAAGAGAGAAAAGGTGATGTTGAAGTCAACGGATGAGCAAATTAATTTTATGAACAGCAGGCACCACCTCTTTGTAACAAGTGCAGTCAACATTTCCATGTCAGATTCTCCAAGCACAAAAGCACTCCTATAAACGAGGGTGGCAGGTTCTTCAGAGTGATGCCACAGAAGAACCAGTTTTGTTTCCCTATAGAACATTTGAAAAGATGGTTCTTAAAAGAATCATGTTTAAAATGACACTTGTGAGAATAACAATTTTAAGGTTTAAAGAGGCTACACATAATGTAAAGGTTCTATACAGATTAAAAATGTTCCTGAGAACTGTACACCCAAGCCAAGGTTCATCCAGGAACCTTTATTAAGAGTAAAAACATCTCTCAAATTTGAGAATGGAGAGGAGGCTTATACACTTAAAACATAACAGTGCTAGAAAAAGTTATGTTCTTTGGAAAAGATCCACTTTTGGTTCTCAAAAATTCATAGGATTCCAGGATAAGCCCTTAAATTGGTAAAGAACCTTTACATTATGTATCTTAAAGTTTCTCCACACAATCTCTTTTTTCAAATATATATAGTTTTTAGTGAACAAAAAGTGGCTCTTCTATGGTATTACTCAAATAACACTTTTGTGAGTATGATCGGTGGTTTTGAGTGATGGGTTGTTTTATATTCTAAACATACAAAAAAATAAATTCAGAGAGAAAAATTAGCATACATTCATACCACCTGATGATTTCTTACTTCATTCTCAGTTTATCACAGGAAGAGGCTATTTATGGGTACATTTTTGCAACTGTCCAATAAGAAATATTTTTATTGTGTAATTTAACAGAAAGGATTATGTCAGAGTACCACGGCTTGTTTTCTATTTCTCAATATCCAATCAAATTCCATCTTTTAATGGCTAAATCCAATGAATGGCATATTGTACACAGTATATTGTCATCACTTCTTTTCATACTTGCTGCAATTAAATAACTTCTGGGAGCCATGATGCAGTACTTTGGCAGTGTGGTCACAGCCTGCTCCACTGTGTGTAACGTGCAAAAGTGTGGACAACGACTGTGAAGACAGAGCCCTTTTCTCCTGGTGTGTGTCATGTGTGAATAAAATTGTTACAGTAGTTCCTCTAAACGTGCACTGTCCATTCCCATCTGTTGTGTTTTTTTCTTTCTTTTTAGTAGTCAGTGGAAGCACTGCCATCTCTGCCTAAAATAATGAGCAGATCTCAGCCTCACCAAACAAAGAGGCCTTGGATAGACATGGGCATAGATTCAGTAACCACGCTCCACAAACTGGCCTCTGTCCAGCTGTCCCAAATTAATTCATGTTCCCTACAGTAATTACATAAGTGTGTTCTGTGTGTGTGTGTCTGTGTGTGTGTGTGTGAGAGAGAGAGAGAGAGAGAGAGAAAGAGAGGTGATGAGGGGGAATTCATTTGGCATATTTTAATTAATGCAATAATTCAGATCAATACAATCAAAACTAAGCACAAGTCCACCGGCAATACCTCAAAATGGGGGGCGGCTATTTTTACAACCTGCTGCTTCATGGTGGATTATGTTTCCATGAACGCAACATTTCAGAATTTAAAGTAAACTTTAGCCTTGCAAGCAAAGCAGATCCGGTCCAATATTTCACAAGTATATAAAAAGAATATTAACTAAGCTTAAGAGATTAGGAAACTCATGGCAAAAAGTTGAAAGTCCATACAATGCAAGTTTCATCTGGCAGCCTGATTAAACATCTCAATGAAACAACACAAAGAAACATTAAAACTGAATAACAGTTAACCCGTGTAGGGATGCTACAATACATTTTTTTATATTCACTCTTTTAATATAGGCATGTGAGAAACACACTGTGAAAATATTTCTGATAGTTTTTGCACTGGGGGGGTTCAATAGAAACAGTTCTAAAAATCAATGGAAACCACTGGATGGTTCAATGGATATAGTTCTAAAAGTCATGGGGGGGGGGGGGGTGGGTCAGTGTCTTGAGGAAACAAAGTGTAATGTGTATGGTGGATTGAGGGTCAAGAGGCAAAACTATGCAAATCAAGAAGGTATGATTTTAGCAAAAATAGCTCTATACAGAGCAAACAAGCAACCCCCATTTTGGTGCAATATAAAATCACAAAAAAATATTTCTTTAAAGAACCATTTCACTAAGCAAAGAAGAATTCATGCAGTTCTTTGAGTGTTCACAGCTCTATATAGGACTGCTGCTTTTATTAAAAAATGCTTAAAGAACTAATATAGTGTAGGTCCCCGTTGTGCCACCAAAACAGCTCTGGTCTGTCAAGGCATGGACTCCACAAGACCTCTGAAGGTGTGCTGTGGCCTCTGGCACCAAGACGTTGGCAGTAGATCCTTTAAGTCCTGTAAGTCACGAGATGGAGCCTCTGTGGACTGGACCAGTTTGTTCAGCACATCTCACAGACTATGAATACACTATTCACTTCTATTCGCTGTAAACGTACTATTCACTTTACCAGCACCTGGGGAAAGCGTGATCAACATAAACAAAAGTCAGATACAGTTAAATATACAGATTGCATTTTGCACCATAAAAATTTGAATAAATAAGCAAAATGAGTGGTAATGAGTGGTATTTGCAGGCCAAGTCAACACCTTGAACTCTTTGTAAGTTCCTGAACAGTTTTTGCAGTACGGCAGGGTGCATTATCCTGCTGAAAGCGCCACCAGTCCACCATTTTCCATTGCACTAGGGTCCAGTTCTGATGCTCACATGCCCATTGTATGTGTATTCGGTGGTGGACAGGGGTCAGCATGGGCATTCTGACCAGTCTGCGACTACACGCAATCATGCACAGCAAGCTGTGATGCACTGTGTGTTCTATCATAGCCAGCATTAATATTTTCAGCAATCTACAGGACTGGACCTGTCAGGTTAGCCTTCACTCCGGTAAGCCTTGGGCACCATTGCCCATATTCCTGCTCCCAACACTTCAAGAGCTTTCTGTTCACTTGTTGCCTAATATTTCAGTCCTCGACAGGTGCCATTGTAATGAGATAATCAGTGTTATTTATTCAACCTGTCAGTGTTATAAATGTTATTGCTGAACAGTGTGTATTCAATCATAAAATTAGCCTGGTTGCCTTGTTACTGAAAGCACTCTTAAAAGATAAAGGAAAACAAATAAGTCCATGCGGGCAAACTTTACCCAGTGGACCTTACTTTGGGCAATCCTGATCTAAAACAGTTTTCCTCTTTATTATTGGGATTTAGCCAAACACACGTGTAGAAGCATCATGTCATTAATTCTGTTTATGTATTCCAATGTCATGATGTAAAATGGACTCTGTACATATTTAAATGTATTTGAATCATGCTCTCACCAGGTGCTGGTAAAGCGAATAGTAAATTTACAGTGAATAGCAGTGAATAGTGTATTTAAAATCTTACGACAGTAGAATTTCACTAGATGGCTGCTCTCTGCAATAATGAAATATGACTGGTAAATAACCACTCTTAGCACTGTTTTCCCAGCTTACGTCTAGCTCCATCTTTCCGTTTACTTATGAGGCACAAGACTTTGCACCTATCTTTTTCTCTCCATCTCTACCTCTCTCTTTCTCTTTCTCTCCCTCCCAGCCAGACCTCATGTCGAGCAGCGGGCACCTTTTATTGATCAACACAAACTCCCAAATAAATGAGCTGAGAATGAGAGCTATGCTCCGGGGAGCCCAGCCCAGCCCAGACTCCTCGGGCTCCCATCAATTTTAATCAGCACCCTAATGAAGAGACTCCTCTCGGCTGGACGTCCATAACTCACCACACTGTGCCGCCACCTCCACCGGCACCATCAAATCAGTCTTAACTCTCTCCCTTTCCCCTTCAATACGGCCCTAATGCCCCTTTTGCTAAATAAACTATGCATTAGCTAATGGCACGCAGCAATGATAATGGATAATGGTGTGTGAAAACTCGTCTTGACAAGAGAAAAGGGGAGACAAAGAGAGAAGTTTGGAATTTGTAATCTTTTGCCTGAAACTTCAGATGCAAATTTTACAGCAGGGTTTTTAGAGAGTTTCAGTAAACACCATTAGTCTAAGTCTTGTATAAAATGAAACAAATTAAAAATAAAATAACATAAATAAATAATCACATGTTCATGGTCTGGAAATAAGCCTAATCTGTGTCTGGACAACATACTGTCACAGTTTCTAAACATATAATTTATTCCCCACTAGATGCAGTCTATATATGGGAAATAAACCACAAAAACGTCCTGTTTTCTTTCCCTAGATTGGAAACCAACTCATTTACATGTCTCATTTTAACTAATCAGAACAACTTTTGGCACATGTGGAGATTAAAGGAATAATTCAAGGTAAATGTAGATTATGGGCCATTTAATGTATTCATTTATTGTTCTTTTATTTATTTTTTTTTAAATGAAAAATCATGTTCCAAATTTTGCATGAAAATTTGTGCCCATGAATTGTTCTATTGGTCCATTAGCTGTTCTGACATTGAAATGGCCCAAAATAAAACATTCCAGTTTTAAATTTGACACATAATAAGCACCATGAATAACATGTATGTTAAAGTTCTCTCCAGCTCTTCAACTCTTTGATCATCATTACTTTCATTGGTCGTAGCTCTAAGGAACACATGCACATGTGCACTTGCTGTTAAAGAGAGCCCAGTGAAGAGCTATTATCCATTGGAAGAGTCTGGCATTTGTACAAAGACCCAATAATGTCCTTCAGTCACCCCCTCCCATTTTACTAAGTCTATGAGAAGTTCTTGAAACTCAAGAGCTCAAGAACTTTCTGAGCTGGTGAAGCAAGCGCTCATATTTTACTGCAAGTGACATGCAGAATCTTTCTCCAGCATCTGGTCCTCTCACGGCAGGTAAGGAGAAGAATCCATCACCTTCCCCCAGGGTTTGCATAATCTTCTCATGGAGGTGAGATGCTGCGGTTTTGGCTATTTGTTGCCCCGTCCTGGGACTTCCTCTGTCTCCTCTTATTTGATATCTGAAGTCAGCAGACTCGAGACACATATGGGCAGCTCACGGCGCTCGCTGGCTTTGGAGAAGCCCTGCTGAGGCGCTTGTATGAAGCTGAGCTCGGCTAGAGGAACCAGTCTGTCAGTCAAACACATCTGCTGCTTTAAGGATGTATGAAAAGCTTTGAATTATATTTTGCTGTCAAATAGCATGACAGAAGCTACAGTATATGATATGAGATCCTGAGCTACTAATGAGATACAATTACAGAAACCTAGACCCGAAAACTGATAGTCTGTATATTGTACTTCCTTTCCAAGTTCATTTCATATGCAGAGCTTTTTGCTATTGTCAAAAACCGTGATTATGACGAATATAGAAATATTTCAGTCATTATTATGGTGAGTAAATGAAACACCAAATTCGTCTTTTTGTGAAATGTGTGGACATTTATGAAAAGGACATTTCTTAGAAAGTCACGGCAGTAATGGCAATATTATCATACATCTAATACTATAATGTATTTTCAGTCCAAATTTTCCTGAAATTTTAATTTAAAGACTCCACTGTTGCTCCCAGTGCGCAGTGCAGCTATGTCCTTCTACACAGCAGTCATTCTAAATAAGGTTGAATTCATCCGAGAGCTGAGGCTGATGGATCATTTGCGCTCCATGCCATGCCAGAATGTCTTTTGGATCTGCTTTGTGCCAACACGTTTTTTTTTTAAATAAAATCATTTCCTGTTATTTATTTTTTTATTTCTTTTTTGATCTGTTAAAAACACAACATTTGTCTGGAGGACTCGTGGGACTTCCTCTCAACTGGAACATATTAACTTCAGTGATTACACAGCCACACAGGGACTGAGGACTCAGGGAGAGAGAGAGAGAGAGAGAGAGAGAGAGAGAGAGGGAGATTAGAAACGTTTGATGTGTCATTTGTGGCCTCGCACATGGGGCATTCTTTGTGTGGACGCTGGGTTTTGTTGTAGCCCTTAGGCGATGTCTGCTTGGTGTCTGGGTGTGTGCAAGTGTGTACATATGCATGTGAACGAAGGAGAGAATGGAGAATTTGGCCAAGAGGAGAAGGGATAGGAATAGGGCTGGGGGTCTGGACTATAGCGGGGGTGACCCTGGGATGCCATCGCTATAAGTCCACATGCGGCCAGGGAATACAGGACATCTTGAGCAGAAGTATATAAAGCTAACCTGCCCTTCAGATTGTTAAAATGCATTTTTTGACATTGTCATGACCCGCTGCTCTCACTCAGCCTGCTCTAGCTATAGGAACCCTCTGCTCAAGTCAATATTGCAGCAGAGGGGTCAGGGCCCAGCTGTGTGTGTGCATATGTGTGTATGTGTGTGTGTGTGTGTGTGTATTCAGAGAGTATTTTATGGTGTAACAGACATAGATATCTCAACTGTGCACTGATTCAGTGGGGTTTTCCAGCAGTCTGCAGCTGACACTTGTGCCTCAGGCATTGGGCCATTGCAAGTGAGCAATAAACATCTGCCAAAGCCCATATCCTGTCCCTCTCTTCACCTCCACTTAACACATGCCAGGCCAGTGTCTATCAAAGACTTAAAGTCTTTATCCACATAACCTTAGGGGTTTATACCAATATTTACAATCAAGATTTACTAGACTTTACGAGACATTATGCTACTGTTGGTATTTACAGTACAGAAAACATACAGTAGGATATGAAGTACTATGTAGAATTTTCTGCAGCTGAAAAAAGATCAATAATAATAATAATAATAATAATAATAATAATAATAATAATAATAATAGAAATAATAATAATAATAATAATAATAATATGTTTAATGGTTAATGTTTCTTTTATTAGTGCATTATTATTTACATATTTTATTTGCTTAATATGCTATTTCCTCCTGTATCAAATTTATCACATTTAAATCTTTCTTTTTGTATATATTTCTTTTTTTATTAGTAGCTCCACCTATATTCTTTTTACTAGTTCATTAATATTCAGGGTGTTTTATTAGTGACTCTGCCTGTGTTATTTTTCACTTTGTTGTTTGTTTATTCTTAACTCATTCTGTATCATATTCTCATTTCTTCTAACCGTTTTCCCTATTCTTCTAACCACTATATTAATTACTTTTAAAGGGTTTATTTTTATTTTTATTTATTCTAATGGTAACTAATGGCAAAAAGAAGACAATTACTGCAAAAAAACAGCCAAAAAATGATGTGTATATTTAGAATATACATAGAACTTTTAGTCTAATATAGAAATAAATTGGTTCAGTATATATTTACATTGTCATGTCAAAATCTTCATTTACTTTTTACAAAAAAAAAATCTATCCTTTACAATAGCAAATGAGCCAACATCTTTCTTTCTTTACCTATATTGTTGCAGGTACTAAATGTTGTTTGACAGATAATAAAAGTCAATATAATATACGTAAATTCACATTGCCTTTACAGATTGCGATTTGAATGAACATCACTGATGATAATGAATATTATAATGGCATAGTAATCCTTGTTTTTATTTATTTTCTGTGAACTCATAATACAGGATGTTTGCTGCTGACAAATGTGTTTTTACGACTAAGCTCCCCTTATTAAACGTGTTTCTTATTATCGATCAAACCAAACAACCCAACGGAGTGGAGTGGAAGTCACCTTGATGTAATGCCGGCCATCAATCATTCCCGCAGTATTCTCAGGCTAGGCTGGCACTGCCATTAGCATCGCATTGGCATTGTGTTTAGTGGGGGAGGAAGGGCTGCTCAGCTACCAGTAATGGTGATTAACAGGAAGAAAGGTCTTGAAATATTGCACCTTACTGTATTTTCCAAGTCATTTTATGCTCATTTTGAATGGCTGGTTGACCCGCACATTTATTTCTATTAAAACTGATCCAATACACAAAGACAAAAAGTCTTTCTCTCTCTCTCTCTCTCCCTCTCTCTCTCTCTCACACACACACACGAACACACACACACACACACACAAATAAAGAAACAAAGCTATGTGGACAGCCTTTTAGGTGACTATTTACAGTCAAAATTTCCAATCAAATATTTTTTTACATGAAAAAGCAAGTAAGAGAAAAGCTCAGAGAGTTAACCCTAGTTCTTTTTGTCCTAAGTCTATTCATCTGTGGCTCAAATCTGAGAATATAGGCACGTATAAATTTAACTTCATTTTCCAAAGCTTGGTCTTATGTTTTTTTTACTTAGTTGTGGCTAATCTACTGTGTTAAGATGTTTAAATTATTATACTACACTTTGAATTTGACAGTCTCTTCAAGTTCGAGAAAGGGTTCTTTGTATGATTAATACAAGAATGATTTTTGGTTTGACATAGAACTTTTCAATGAATGGTACTTTTTTTGTAAATGAGATATGTGAATGTGATGGACATTTTGTTTAAAGGTCTTGCACATAATGTAGAGTTTCATGGAAGAACCCTTAGTTTTGCAGAGAACCTTTACTTTATGTGAAGGTTCTTTGTACCCATTAAAGGTTCTTCACAATCTCACATCTTGTGCACAACAATGGTTCCTCTAAGAACCTTCTATGGCACCATTTTTATGGTGCTTTTTTGTGCTTGCTATGTCAAGAAGCCAAAGCATGTGGGTCAAAGTCTTCATTATGAGTGATTGCACTTAATAGAATAGTTGATTTCTCTCACTGAAAGTGGGATAAACTCAAGATAAAGCTGCAGAACATCAGGCACCTCTGCTTCTTCACATTACTGATCCCAGATAAAGGTCAGTGGCTCAGCCATGCAGCCTTTATGCCTCTTGCTTGTTCTCCAGACGTCTTCCAAATGAAAGCAAGAGAAAGCCAGTTGGACAACACCTGGTCTTGAATCAGTTTGGAACGCACTTGCACCGCTCTCCCATTGGGTCACATACGTTGTGAAGCTCTCGCTGCTTCCAGAAGTTTCCATGCTGTTCAGAGACATATGGCTGGGCATGGTGTTGCATAACCTCTCTCAGCCCTCACCATCTGCCTGTAAACCCAGGTGTGCCCAGGCTGCCAGCCTCTACCTGAACTGCCCCGTACCACTGGAGCGCTGTCATTCAGCACTGCCCTGCTGCTGCAGCTGCTGTTACTGATCTCAGACCTGCTCCTCACACTACAACTGTGAAAGAGCAGTCTACTGGAAGGTAGAGTAATTACAGTTATTACAGAAATAACAACAACTAAGTTTGGTTAACACTCTTTAATAATAAAGCTGCCACAAAGGGTTCCTTGAGTGATGCCTAATTAATAACTTTTGTAAATGAGAAGCGTGAGTGTGAACCTATAAAAAATTTCACATGATGTAGAGGTTCCTTACCAAGTTATTCCTAGAGCCTTTACATTATGTTGTTTTCAAACTTCAGAAAGGTTTTTCACACTCACAAATATCATTTTAAATATCATCAAGCAAAAGAAAATGTGAATACTTCTTGAAAGTTAGTCATTATCTTTCTTTGCTGATAAATTTTGGAAGACCGACCACACCTGAATTGCTAACAAACAAGCCACGATTATTATTATTATCAAGCTCCATTAAGTCAATTTTGAGTCCTGTTAATACTGTACATCTTCTGTTTGGGTCCTTAGACTGCCTAAAGGTTTGTTTATGATTCCTCTGATTGTCTCCATCCATCTTTTTGTTGTCCTTCTACTCCTTCTTTTTACCTTCATCTGATTCAAAAAGAGCATTTGCAGATCACAAACAATTCTGGAAACATTCTGAACCGATGGGAATGTATAACAATGGCATATAATTTCTCAACATATACTGGCATTAAAGATATTTCAACTCTCATGAGATTCAGCTCTTATGAGTCTGACTTGCACCAAGTAATCATGTCAAAAATTTGCTTCCTATGGGGCCACGTTTGAAGATTAAACATTTAGCTTTCATACAATCCATACAAACATTAGCTCTTGAATATTATTTGTTGTTAATGCACCCAAGGGCTTGAAAAATGTTCTTACTCATAAGCTATTAAGGATTTTGACATGCTTGGGAGCATTCAAATGTGTGTGGGATAAAGCTGTGGACCTTTGGTCCCTTCATCTAGAGTTTTAATCAGTAGTTGAAAGGCGGAGACTATTTCTGAGCACTTTCTTCAGATTTACAACAGATCAAGTGGTGATTCCAGTTCACTTTTCTGAAGTAAAACCTTACCTTAAGTAATAAATAGAGCTCATATTCTACAGTTTCTACAGACAGTAAATGATTGTTGCTTTTTTTCACTGCAGTGGACCTACATACGAACTGCTGTAGAGGTGTGTATAAAAAATTTAGTGCAGTAACATTTAGCCCAAACTACACATAACTTCAAGGAAACATGTTGCTTTCATGGCGTGAGCAAATACCTGAACTTTCTGATGCTGAACTCTTCTGACAGTCCAGGAGGGACAGCTTTAAAATTTACCTCCAATTTCACGATTAGGACGGGGTGGAAAAAATAAAAAATAAAGAAATCCACACATCGTCGGCACATGGGAATGTGGAGGCAGTATGATGATGGAGGCGTCTGTAAATATTGAGTGTAGGGGTGTTCCAGTAACATGGTCTGCCGATTTATCTGCCAGAAGAAGAGTACAAAGATGAGCACACATGAGGATTGGGAGGAGAGAGGAGACTGGCGTTTGATCACCCATCAGGTGTCAGCAGCGGCTCACAAACACAGGAAGGGGCTGCAGCTCTTGTTTGTGCCTGGCGCTCGCCTCTTCAAAGCGCCTCCACCACTCACCAGCGCTCATTTAAATGGGAAACTTTCTTTTAGATGGCAATGTTGCTGCTGAAAGCTCCTGTTGACACAGGACAGTTTCCTGAGGAAAAGCCAGTGAAAAAAAAGGAAAAAAAAAAAAAAACATATCACAGATTTTCGTGTGTTCCTTTTGTGCGTGCTTTCCTATCGCCATCTCAGTGCGAGTGTGTGAAAGTGATTAATGAATGGATCTGAGGTGTAGAACAGAGGTTATCAAAGGATTTGAGCTGCTCTACATTAATCTCCACAATCATTTCAGGATGCCTTTCTAAAGGTAGAACATGGGCTAGAGAGAGATGTTTGAATGAGTTGATGGAAATCATTAAAATGCTTATATGCTTTTGGGATTTTTTTTTTTTGGATTGATTTTAATGGAGGGTTGCTGCGTAGCTTTGATTTTATATTCAAATGTAAAGGCAACATGAAGTGGCTCTTAAAAAATATTCTTAAATAAAAGGAGCCAAAAAGTGTTTTTTGGTGTGATAGCATAAAAGAATCCCTTTTGGATCCCTTAAGAACCTTTCCCAGGATGGCTCGTTAAAGAACCAATTTTGTAAGTGAGGGATTCAAGCTTGTAGAACCTTTTTAAAGTTAAAAGAACCTCCATGGAATGTAAAGGTTCTCTACCAGTTAAAGATTTGATTTTATTTTTTTTTCCGAGAATAAAATAAAGCCAAGAACCTTTTTTTCAGAGCGTAACAGTCTTTGTCAGTAACACCCTCTGGCATGAGTAGACAACCTTAATTTCTCGAGTAAACTTTAACGAAAAATGGAAAAGCACAAATCCAATCCCCACATATTCTCGGAGATGGTAAATGTTAGCCCGCCTGCTGCATCGTACTCCATATCACTTGGCCTGTTATGAAAAATAGTTTGCTATTTTGGAACCCCCTGGCAGCCATAGTGGATCACCACAGACCCTGAGCTCATTTATCTTTTGTCAGAGATGAAGCCAAACTAACGCCATCTCCCGAAGCGACTAAAGAATGAGGAGGGACGAAGGGAGGTAAAAATAAACCAGCAGCTCTCAGGTAACTACACACAGAAGTCACTTCACAAGTAATGTGTGGCTTTTTTAAAAGTGGAACTCTGTCGCTCCATTAGGACATTAAAGACTTTTTGTTCCCAGGCAACCTGATTAGGGTTGTCTCTTCCAAGCTAAGTTTGGGGAGGCAACAATTACATCCTCAGCATGTCATGTGAGTCAGAGGAGCATGTGCCCTATACTGATGAATGACTGGCCTTTTTTCCTTTCTTTTTTCTAATTTTTTTCACATTTAAGTTAAAATAACAGAACCATTGCTTGGACCATATGTGGTCAAACCCTCATCTGTTTCCCTTTTTTTTTGCAGTAAAGCTGTGTTTTGAAAGAGATAAATCAGAGCACAGAAAAATACAATATGCATGGCTATACTCAAAATCAATTTAGAGAGAACTACAATTATGCATGGCATGTTTCCTGTGTACATTTCTAGAGCATGTTCCCTGATCCAATTTTATTTGAAATATTATGTTAAACCCTTTAATGAAAGCAAGATTTAATTTAATATTTTATTGTGGTCTCGTATTGTACAAAAAGGGAATTCCATCATGTTTTCAAAATGTCTGCCTAATTAAATAACTAAGCATTGCCATCTGCTGTTGTAGAGAAACTCACAGAGTCAGAATTGTTCACAGTGATGATGACAGAAACCAGGCTGAAGAGTATACAGCCTCGAAAAGCTACATTAAAGAAAGTTTTTACAAAAAAATGGTTATGAATACACTTTTATCATTATCAGTATAACAGGTAGAAGCTGAGAAGATATGGGTGAGTTCACTGGTCATTTTTGGTTGAGAATAAAAGGGCTATATTTGCAACATAGACATTGCAGATCCCAATTCCTATCACCACCTCTGTAACAAAATCTGTCTGTAATAAATTTCTCTAGAATAAACCACTGCACATCAAACTGCATAGGAATGATATTTTAAATTATGTTTACATGTCAGTGATAGAATTCTACAGAAATGCTGAAAGAGTTTTGAATTTTGCCCTAAGGTATTATTGCTGAACGATATCTACATTACCACTGAGCAATCTAAACTCCCACATGAATTACATGTGGTTTAACTGGATCATTAAATTACAATGATCATGAACACTGGAGACCAACAAAAGTCTTCAAGGCCCTGCACATACCCTGTGAACATTTAGCTGAGAAGCAGAGCAAGAGTCTCTGTCCATCTCACCTCTCTCTCCTCTGTCTCTCTCCTTTTTCTTACTCTGCCTGAGGCCATGTGATTGCCCATCACTTCAAGGTCCATGGCTCTGTGCACGATTGAACAAGCCTGCCATGTGATAAGCAGCAACCATTGAATAACACATCTCCTTGACAGGGCAATGATCGGCTCCAGCACTCGTCTCCTTCAGATGATTGGTCTGGGGGTCCCTGGCATGGGGCCTCGCAGCTCAGGTATTGCTGTTTATGATTTTTACTCAGGCACATCGCTAGACGGGACGGCAATTCTCGCTGCTGTGCTCAGTGTTGCAGTCCACTGCCTCGCCACGACAAAACTGCTCCTGGCTGGCTCGCCGTGTCCCTGTCCCCGCATCTGTACAAATACACACCCGCTGTACATGTACACACACACACACACACACACCCACAACTCCACATACACACCCCCAGGGGAGCTCCATCAGTGCCTCAGTGGCATCAGTCCAGGCAGATAAACACCCCGGCCCCATGCTCTGCCTCCACAGTTCTGTCAGTCAGCAGGCGCGCTGGGATTATAAATAAATAAATACTGCGCTGGCTTGCAGTGATTGCCTCTCCATGCCTGACATGGCACGCTGATGGCTCATGCCTGAGCCGGAGATGAGCACCTGATGACACGTCTGGAGTCAAACAGCATCAAATGAGAAATCGACAGACAAGGCCTTGCATACGCACGACGGGACAACTTGGTCTTTGGGCGCATCAACACAGGTGGTTATATGCTGTCACAAAGGTTGTTTTTCTTCCTGCACTCTGCTATTTTTCGCTCACTTTCGTGCCCTCGGAGTTCAAACTGAGCCATCTTACGTCATGGGCTGAAATATGTCTCCTCTAATGCTCACGTTCGCTGAGAAATTTTGAATATATATCTCCCACTCACTGTTGTCACGATTTCATGCAATAGTAAAATATTGCATTAGACATAGGATACACAGTTTTCTGTCAGAAGACAGTATGTGAAATGTGAAATTAAAACTGAAATGGACAATGTTGTGGGATGAGAGAGCAGCACCAACATAGACTTAGTCAGGTTTGTCAGACAGTTCTAAACTGAGTGATGTTCCCTAATGCAGGCTAAGGACAACTACAATAATATGTTATATTATAGTCAAGCAGGTTGTATCATTTGAAAAACTGTGTTCATTATGCCATTTCAGATAAAACATTTATAGTAAATTACAAGCAACTGAGTTTCATAAGTATTACAGTTGGAGGACACACTTCACATCACAGTAATTTCATGGGTGAGTAGAGTTGTTGTGTTTCTGTTGTTTACTGTTAATATGCTACAGTAAATTATCATGGAAATAGTGTACCTAGGAGAAAATAATGTATTATAATTTTACTGTTAAATATCTTACAGTGCAGTTGACTTCCCGTTATGACATTATGACAGATTAAGATTATTCTTATAACTGTCCAGAGCTTTTAAAATTGTCCTCATAATTAGCCAGAACATATGTCTGTCCCAAAGACTGTTTGTTTATCTTGTTTACTTTGACTCTTACTTGTCTTTTAATCATACTTGAAAAGCGTACAACTCTGTCCAGGCATTAGCAGGCAGAAACATGTGCTGTTCATCTTAAGCAAGCAGTTCAGAAGTCTGCTTTAATATTTCCTCAGTAATGGTCTCACCTCTCGTGGTGCATTGGACCCCATTTTGAGTTATTTGCTGCTGGGCACTGCTCCTCAATAGAATATAAATTCCAATTTGACTCTCCTGCTCAGCAGTGTTAATTTGCAGGCAGGCTGACTGCCGCACTGCACCGTGGGCTGCAGCTCAGCTTTCCCTAGGCTTCATAAAACACCAAAAATTTCGAAAGCTGAGAAAAAATGTGTTACTCCCTCTGGGATTGATATAAGTAGCCTGGTGTGCCAGCTTTAGCCTGCTTTCTATTGTTGTATTTTATTTAGATTTTTTTTTTATTGCACCACATTGGTCGAAGTTGCCCGATATCCATTGTTCTCCTGACAACAGGAGGTGTAGGAGTGTGCTGGGGTTTGAACCCTTCGCCTTGAACTCCAGAGAGAAAACATATGACTTATGAAGCTTGTACAAGCCTATCCTCTTGAGTTAAAAATGTGCTTCACTGCACTGAATAAAGACTCTCTATGGAATTGTTGTAGTTCTTTAGACCTTTAAATAGGTGACCATTTAGGTGTCATCTGTTTTAAAGTAAATATGCACCATTTATATACTGACTGCCATAAAATACCGTGGAGTAAGTGGCACTCTTCTAATGTTGGTAGGACACAACAGGTTCTAATAATTAAAGCACAAGGATGTCTTCATTTCAGAGTTGGGGTAGAAAGCACATTTCTCCACTGAAAGTCAAATGGCTGGAAAACTAGTGCTGATGAAACATTAGCTTTCAGGCACAGCACAGAGGAGACCTAATTGAGTTCTTAATTAGCGGAGCTTGTGCAAAGGCAAAGAAGCTTATCAGGCCACTAACAAGTATATGACCAGTGGGTCCTTGGAAAGTTCTTTGAAAATTGTTCTCAAAACACTGGATATCACTGGCGAACAAAGTGCTGGGCTTCTCAATAGGAGTTCAAATTAAAATGTATGTTGATGCAAAAAACGAGCAACTTGCACTATCATGAAAACCACCCCTCAGTTTAAAAGGCAGTTAAGACTGAAATGTATAAATATTGGAAAACATTCAGTAAAAACAGAATAATTACTGCTAAAGTTTTCAAGAAGTATTTGACGGTTGGATAAAAACATTTTCATTTGCAAAGACTGTACACACTACATGCCCGCTCTCTAAACATGCTAATAAGTTTTCTTGGGCAAACTTTCACATTCACCAAATATTCCTCCTCACACATTCCAGAATCAGGGGTAAAAAGAAAGAAAAAAACAAAGTTCAAATAAACTTAATAAAAAAAAATACATATATAAATACAGCACAGTAGCATCGCATTTCTCAAAAGCAAATTTATTGCATCCAACGTGAGCCTACAAAATAGACATCATTTGTGAAATCTAAAACAAAACGTTTTACCTCAGAAAGACATATGAATGTGCACACACACACGCACGCGCACACACATATATGCGCACACATACACATACACATGTGCACATACACACACACACACACACACACACAAAATTAAACTTGCAGACCTCACTGATAAACATTGATTGATGAAGCTCTCTCTTCTTACCCCTTTTCTATTTCTTTCTCTCTTCTTTCTCATTTTCTCTTTATTTTTTCATTCACTCACTCGTTCTTTCTCTCTCCTTACTCTTTCTTGTTTGCTCTTTTCTCTCTTTTCACTCTCTAACATGTCCTCTGTCTTTTCTTTTTCCCTTCTCTCTACCCCTCCCTCTCCTTCTCTCTCCCTCCTTTTTCCCTCTTCACCCTCTCTCTCTTTCTCTTACTCTATTTCACCTGTTTCTCTTTAGCCCTCACTTTGTTTCTCAGTTTGTTTTTTTATATTTCTCTCTCTCTCTCTCTCTCTCTCTCTCTCACCCCCCCCCCCCAAACACACACACACACACTGTCACCTCCTAAGTGGGTGGGGTACTGTACTCTACATGCTTCTCACACATTTCAGTCTGACAACAAACAGCAGGGAGCACACACAAACACGCACACAGACAGACAGACACACATGCACGCACACACGCACACACACACAAACACAAATCCTGATCAGGCCTCATATGCAGTCTTAGTTACGTACATGTCAGTAGCAAGAGTCATGCAGTATATCAGAAGCCAATTTAAAGTTGAAATATAATAACAAAAGATCTCTTAATATTGACCTGAACAGCCAAAGGCAATGCTCCCCGCTGACAGTTGTATGAGTGAAAAAAAACTGATGGCAAATCAAATCAGTGGGCCTAAAAGGTTTGTATTGATTTTGCTGTGATCACATCAATACTCACACTTCATTTAACATGACTAGTCCTTCTTCAGGGGGTCTTTTATTCTCAGACTCGCTCAGCAAGAGTGTGTAAGACCTTTAGCTTTTGAAGAGAACACCTGAATATGTTGGATTCGTCTACATGCATAACCTGTCAGAAAGTTAAGCGCCTGAAGCCAGGAGTGCCAGTAGCTCTCCCTTGGTTGTGCACATTTTACTCAGTTCTGTCCTTCCTGAAATAATAATAATAAAAATATAATTGCATAAATACTCCTTGCTTTTCAAGCTTTGCTGTGGGTGTTATTCATCAGCAAACAACCAAGAGTATGCATGTCCATAGTAGTGAATGTTTGAAAAATGCTTGCAGTTGAAGAAAATACTGAATAAAAAATGAATAAAAAATGTTGAATAAAAAAATGAATAAAAAACTAAAGAGATTATGAACACTATCCAGACTGCATGCATGAATCTCCCAAGCGTTAAGCCCTACCATTAAGAGAAAAATACACCAGTGTAACATCTGAGAGGTCACCACAATCCACTGGTAAACCTGAAGAAGAGAAAGACCAGGATAGAGTTTGCTAAGTACTGTTAAAAGTATTTGGGACCAAATAAGAAGATTAACATGTACCAGAGTCATGGAATCGGGAAAGTGTGGATCAAGAAGAAAACAGCTATTGGTGATAAAGAATAAATCAAAGTAATGACCAAAATATTTGCTAGTAGACCGGCCTGAGCCCGAGTGATGGAAAGAGGAAAATATGGAGAAACAAAGAGGAACTGTTTATAATCCATACTGCCTTATGTATGAAACAGTTGCAAGAGCATGAATGGCTGATACCTGATGGGCTGCAGCATCCCAATCTTTTCCACCAAAACATCTCAAAACTGTTCTCTTGCTGAGGTCTGCCCTCCAGACAGCTGTAATTTCCACTAAAACATTCATGCCAGTGTGAGTATGAGTGGGTTCTTGGGCTGCAGTGGAAGGAATAGGCCTGCATTCCTCTAGTGGCTGTTTTTTTCCTTCTCTTCCAGCCAGCCGCTGTTTAATGAAGTGCCCCCGCCTCGGCTGGGCAAATGTTTGTCCTAGCATAAAAAATAAAGGTAGCATGCCACAAACACAACAGCACAGACCCAAGTAGATCAGGAGATAACGAAGGACACTTGCCCCAGCATGAGTGAGTCTGGTTGCAGTTGAATACTCATTATGGACTGGGAGATGGGGAGGAGAGCAGGGAAGGGGAGTGCAGTCAGGCCTTACTGCACTCTCTCCACTTCCTCTCTCTCTCTCTCTCTCTCTCTCTCACTCAGTTTGTTCCAGCTCTGTCCAGTTTTCTCTTTTGTCTCCGTTGTTGTCTGTCTTCCTCTGTAATTTCCTGTCTCTCTCACACATAACGCTGGAATGGCCCTGTGCAGTTTTAAGTTAAAGTCTGGACTCTACAGGTCAATGTACAGTGATTAGTTTTGTTGATTTTCTAAGTGATAAGAACATCTGCATGGAACAAACTTAAATAATTACAATATTTATTGATATGTATATACTTAAAAATGAAAAAAAAAAAAAACTAAAATATGGTGCGAAATAAGGTTTATGCACCCTTCAATGGAGGTGGATCTATTGTGCTTTGAGGTGTTGCATGACAGCTAGTGTGAGAACAGCTGGGACATTAATAATGAAATCCTGAAAGCTAATGTACCAAAATCATTAAAGTTACTGAAGATAAAAAGAAGTTGGGTATTACAACAAGACACTATTCTAAAACATGCTTCAAAATAAACCTTTTTCAAAAAAAGCAAAAGATTAAGGTTTTGAAATTGCTTTGAAATGAAAGCAGATTTTATTTTGCAAATATAACAACAATGCTGTCTGTATTGGTGAGGTGTCATCCAATTAATTCTGAAGTTTACTTCAAATAATGTTTCACCGTCCAACAGGATAATTACCCAAAACAAACTACGAAAGCAACTATTGTTTTTTAGGAGCATTCCTGAAGTCACTTTCTCGTTCAGCAGGAAATTCATATGTCATTCAGCAGGACATTTACATACTTACTAAAGACAAGAAAGAAAAAAATGAAAATGGCTGCTGTTTTTTTGCATTTGGAAGTTTGGAAGTTGCAGATTTTAGACAACAATCAACTGCAAAGAAACTGTAATCCTAAACAAACCTGTCCCTTTATTTACCCTGTTATTTATAGTATGTGTAAATATCTATCTATCTATCTATATATATATATATATATATATATATATATTAGGGCTGTCAGTAGATTAAAATATTTAATCGCGATTAATCGCATGTTTGC
>JBBPCZ010000136.1:10595363-10624531 GCA_037974445.1 Brycinus macrolepidotus
CTATAGTATTATACATTATATTATATTATATTGTATTATATTATATTATATTATATATTTAACAGAAATGATCTGTCAGTTACCGTAATTTACACAGCACTACACAGTAATATTCCACAGTAACTACCATGTTTACTTGTAATATACACCCGCATGAGTGTGCTTTGCCCATTTAGGGGAAAAAAGTAAATCTTCAGTTAAAATATTTGAACAGTCTATTCAAACACCTTGTGGAAGATGGCAGGGTCTGGTGGAGGCTGTGGGCCAGGGAGCAGTTGCTGAGAATGGGTGATGAGGGGAGTGCAGAAAGCCGCCAAGCACCAAGCTGCCAAAGTGGCTTTGATTTACAGGGGCGTTATTGATAATTTATCGAATCATCTGCCTTCTCTCACACGCAAAGCCAAGGGAAAGTGGACCAAGGCTTCTCATCAGACGCCAGTGATAGACAGAGTTTGCTCTCCACCAGAGACGATGCGGGAACATATGCTGAGTAGATATTTACATCATCAGATGGGGTTTTTGACTTTGACTGCATTGTTGCAGCGCCCCAGCTTACAAGGAATGTTCCCAAAAGTTTGGTTCACATTATGTAAAGAGTCTTTAAATGTTAGGAGCTAACGTTCACAAAGTAACATTAATGGAATGCATTAATAATGGGGGACGGGGGGACGGGGGGATTCTCAGACTTAAGGAAAAAAACGTTTTGGGAACACTGAGAAAACTGGATGTTTTGAATGTTCTGAGAATATTCAAGGAGCAAAGGTTCCTACAATATTAAGGGAACATTTTAGAAGTAAAATTTATTGGTTGGGACATCCTGCAGTAGTAAGTAAATGAGGTTAGCAGTAAAGTTTGTTGTCCTCATCTTGTTACGTTAACTTACAATAAAGTTATGAAAGTTTTGTCTTTATGAAAGTTACAATTTGGTAGAAACAAGACTTTCTTATGATAGAAAAGAAATTTGAGATGTCTTTTGATGTTTATGTTTGTCTACTTTTGATGTCTGATGCCTTTTAGCCCACAGGCGTCAGACTCCAGTCCTCGTGGGCCACAGGACAGCAGACCTCAGTGTTCTGCCCCATTAAACACACCTGATTCAGCTCATCAACTAATTGGCAAGGCTTTCGTGAATTGAAAGCATTAGATGAGGCAAATGCTAATCTCTGTGGATCTGTGGCCTGGAAGGAACCCAGTTTGACATTTCTGCTCTAGTCTAACCTGAAATTCTTGAACCTTGTTTTCACAGAGTTGCCTATACACATAAATATGTTTCACTGTAAAAGGTGAAAACATACGTTAATTTTATTCACTGCATCAGTCTCATCAAGTGGCCAAACGCAATAGACACTGCTTGCTCCCACAAACATTGTCCTTTTATGACTTGAGCAGGCCCGTAGCTTCCATACAACCATGAAGCCGCTTCATTGTCCATCCGCAGAATGGCTAGTGTCTTCAGCAGACTACATGGCCATATACGGGAACATGCTTTTACCTCAATAATTCATCATTGCGGAGGGATGCTGAATAATTGAACTGAAGTTGGAAGCTTTTTTCAGTGCAGTGGAGTTTTTGCATAGAGCCTGATGGATCTGAGGGACTGGATGCCTCACATATTGCACAGAAAGGGAGGGGGGAGAGTCAAAAAGAGAGAGAAAAGAGAAAGTAAAAGAGAGAGAATAGAGATGAGAAAGAGAAAGGAGAGAGAGAGAGGGTAGAAAGATACAGAGACAGAATAAGAGACATAGAGACACAGAAACACAGAGAGAGAGAGAGAGAGAGAGAGAGAGAAGGGTGGGGGATAGTGCTAAGCTGTGTTTCTGTTTTCTCTGCTCCTCCATTGATCAATAATTTAGTGGGACCCTCCAACTGTGACCTGTGTGCTCGAGAGAAGCTCAAGACCAGCCAGCGACACACTCTCTCTTTTTCTTTTTCTCTCTGCCTTGCTTTTATAGCACTATATAGCATTGTATCACTTAAAAACACACTTGAACTCTGAAGAGGGAGTTGTGCTGCTTCTCCTCTAAAGCTGTTGCTGATGCTGGGGCAAATATTACAGTAAGCGTCTTTCATCTAGTAAATGAGACCAGGGTTAGTGGTGCTTAAAAGAGAAAAACAGCACAGCGAACGATCCATGCTGGAGCCATGCTGGTGTCCTTTAGAGTGTAGGGGTTGTAGAGGGAGAAGAGCACGCCCAGGGCAGAGCTTCAGCTTCATCAGATGGGCCTTGTGTTCCTGAGCTCCAGCCCCACTCTTCTAGCCCCCTCATCAAAGGCAGCAGAACAGAGAGAAAACACCCCACTGACTCTGATCTGCGGTTGTTAAGGCACGGAGAGTGTCTAATTAACACAAAGGAAAATAGCAAAGCTCCCGCCGAGCACCAATGCCGAAATGAGGGAACGTTTGCTGAACCTGGAGAGCAAATGAATTCAGGAAATATGTCAAGGGGGATAGACCAGGGGGGTGTAAAGTTAAAAAGGTATGCAGATGCGCTTTTTAATTTTTTTTTTTTTTTTTTTGGTTGGTTGGGTTTTTAATCCTGGCCCTTGATTGCACATCCACAAGGCCATCGATTGTAATTCCTCTGATCTTGGCTTTATAACAGGCCAGATGAATGGACGCAGACGCCTTACAGTGTGTAACAAGCATGAAATAATGTCGAACACTTCAACTTGTGCCACAGTTTGATGAGTTCACTAAACTTGGTCCAAATCTAAATTTGCAGTCATACCAAACCCCTTGCAACACTTTGTGCAACACTTTGTGAACAGATTTACAGAAATGATCTTAAATTACCCGAATTCAAATTATTACATTAGCCTGCATTAAAAGTCAAGAATGCCAAGGTCAAGGTTTTGTTAGGATAGCATGAAGGTGTGGTATTTATAACCAAGATTTGGCCTGGGCAAAGTATCTTGATTTTTTTTGTTAATTCATTCACGAGTTACATTTTTAAATTGTTAATTTATCAGAATCAGAATCAGAATCAGAATCAGAAAACTTTATTGATCCCGCAGAAAATTGCTTATGTGATGACTGCCACAACACACACAGACACAGAGACACAAAAACAATATAAAATAAAATAAAATAAGTCTAAATAAAATCTGAATAAAAATCTGTAGAAAGAAAACAACCACAATATGAACAGACTATGCTACACGCAGAAATGCTTGGTATAATAACAGACTATGCTACACGCAGAAATGCTTGGTATAATAATGACAGTTCCACTGTAAAGGCATTAGGTGGTGAGCTGCTTATGAGGGGGTCTTACCTTTCAGTAGCTAACATCAGTGGATTTAGCACACACTGCTGAAGTAATGTTGGATAGCTGTGTGGCTAACTGTGGTTTCTTTCTGCAAGAGAGCACAACATAAAAATGGTATTAAAATGTAGATCTATAAATGCCTATATAGATTCAAAAACATATTGGTCCTATAGTATATGTTCATCGGTATTATGTTGAGGACAGCATGTTTTGTAAGGTGATAGCATGCTGTACCATTTGCTGGCTAGTTTATTTAGAACTGATACAGCACACCAGATGATCTACAGTTTATGTGTTGCATTTCTTTTGAAACGCCCCGAAGGAGAGTGTTTCATTACTCTTCTAGTAAAACAATAAACCTCATATTGCATATTAAGCCATTTGTCTTGAACAGTCAAGCTTGACTTAGTTAGGAAATGTGTATGTGCTGTAGATTTTGCTAGTTTAAGAAATGCTGGATAGCTGTGTGGTTAACTGGCCCCTTTTGATTCACAGGTATGCAGAATTTAGAAAAAAAAACATCACTTTAAGACTCTTTTCACTTTAAATCCCTTTTTCTGTCATGTGAGCAACAAATGTTTTGCAAGCATTCTGTTGTGGTACTTTATTGATTTCAGTCATTGGTAAATAACTGAAGTAGTACCTCTAAATTTGCTTTAACATCTCTTTCCTTCTCCTGTAAAGCTACCATTTTGAAGAGAGAAGATTTTGATTCAGTTTGTTCCATTGCAAGTTTTACTTTTTTTTGTCAGACAGACAGCACTTTTAAACAAAGAGTTACATCTGAACACTGTCAGAAAGCACTTAAAAGCTGGGACTAAACTGAGCTTTCTTTAAAGTGACCCCTTCTTTCTGTAAGACTGAAGGACACAGAGAGGGCTCCAGCCTGCTGGAGAGCATCGCTGTGGGACCACAACCAGAGATCGTTTGTTATATCCCGGCAGCCCCGGGGATTACTCAAACACTGTTCAAAGCTCCAACCAAGACAGCACAAACGCCAGCAGGTCACAAGACATCCTCACCACTGAGAATCTGAATACGCTGATAACTCCCCCATTTAGAGGTCAAGCTGAGCTTTGTCGGACATGATTTATGATGCAGTCTCTCACCTATAACTGTAGAAAAAAATATGTCATACAGCATTGCTTTTTTAGAAAAACACTATTTGATGGCAGGTGATAGATGGATCTGGTGTTAGCCGGAGCATTCTGACACAGGCTGAACATGTCGGAGACAGTAGTGTTTAATCTTCATCTGGAGTTGGAAGCTCTCTCTGTCCCCTTGGGTACCTGTTTTCCTGTATTGATTAGAGCCTGCTGGGTCTGCCCTTCTGCTCTGTGAAGGAAAAAAAAATTTTAAAGGGAAGCTGTACTGAATGAATGTACCAATATCATTGTTCCATGAATACAGGATAACTCAGACACATTAGCTCAAGAGAGTACACAGAAGGACATGTTCTTCTGGATCACAGAGTAAAACTAAATCGGGTTAAATTATTGCGTATAGAAAAGCCATTAATATTAAGGGCAGACACAGCAGCGCACTGCAAATTTTTTTATTTTCATTCCAAAGCAGTGTAGAAACATGCTGGATACCACTGACTCACTTATCATCTCTTAAAGGCAGGGGAATGGTAGAGATTCTGAAGACTTCAGATGCAGTTCCATCCTCCATGGAGCAAGAGAAACATCTCTCGTCTCATCCCTCAGCTTTCCTTTGTCTGTCTTTTGACAGCAAAAACATTACAGTCCTGCACTATAGTACTGTAGTCATGCTGGTTCTGTCTATCAGTATGTTCTACAAAGGTTTGAAGGCAACAAGCACTTAATTTGTGATTAGGCCTTTATTCCGAGGTGTGGTTATCCTCACAGGAATTCATTATATCCAGAGGCTGCCTCATTTTTCCCCCACTCTCAGAGACACGCTCCTCTTGTGTGGTGATTTAATGCAATTCTCTTGGTGATAAAGAACTGAAGTGCATGACCACAAATACATGGAATAAATTATCTTCTGTTTTTCCCCCCTCCCTATCCCAGGAAGGTTATTCTATCATGTAAATGAGACACAAACACATTTCTCAGCTTCCAATTTTCTATCAGTGCATTGTTTGCCATCCAGTCATGTGGTTCCACCATATTTAGGTACAACCTCAGTGAGCATGTGATATGTAAGGTATCATATAATAAAGCAATATTTTTTTTTCTTTTGCTGTTTGGAAACTTTTTTACACATGTACACCTGGAAACAGTCATACAACGACTTCATGATTCAAACGCATATGTCAAATCTACATGAATAAACTTTATTGTATCTACACAATTACTGCCAAAAGTAAGTAACCCAAAAGGCAGGATGTATCTTAATGCTGTTTAGCTAAATGTCCATTAATATTGGCAAACATATAAAAAATCTTCATTTTAAACAGCGTTAAGATCAACCATACTGTGAATGAATGGATTTCACGCTAGACTATAAAGTATCTTAACTAACTATAAAATGCTTTTATGACTATTAACAGCTGCTAAAGTCGTACCCCGGTCCCAAATGTGTGCATATGTTTTTTTTTTGTTGTTTTTTTTTAGCTCTTGGTTGCATTATATCTCTGCTCAAGTGTTCGTTTTTATTGCTTTGCCTTGAGCAGTGGTGGTGTACCATCTGTGGCAGCGGAGGGGACAACTGTTGCTAACTAAATTAGCCAGCTCCATCATCCTGATACATCAGCGGAGGAGCTGGGCTCTGTGTGACCTTTCCCGCTCCCTCCACCTAGCCCTCTCTTCACACTAATATAGATGCAAACTCAACTAGGTCAAGCACCAGGTATAAATCTTCCTTGGCAAGGCACAACGGCATTTGCCAGGTCCCCACCATGGGCACGTGTGACGGACAGAGAGAGAGAGAAACACAGAGCGAGAAAGGGAGGGAGAGAGAGAGTGACGGAGAGAGAGAAAGAGAGATAGAGAGGGTGGGCCAGAGATGTGGATGCCATCACAACTGCCTGTGGGTAGAGAGCAGACTGTTAGTGGCCCAAGGGTCTGCCTCCTGCTCTGCTAGCAGTTGGTTGCTACCTTGTTTTTCTTACAGTGAGTATGTTTAATCAGAAAAAAGCTGACAAGGCATTTACAGTTTAGGCCTTTAACACACTTTGGATTGAACAGCTAGTTCTAGGTCAAAAGTAAGATGACAGCAAAAGTAGAAATTTGATAAGTTTTTCTGGTGTGACCCCCTTTTGTAAGGGGTTCATTCAAAACAGTAGCAGAACAGTATGAATGATTAAATTCAATTCCAGTCCAAAAAAACAGTTATATTTGAGCATGTGAAATGATATATGTTGGTGATAAACATATTTTAAGAGCTTCTTCAATTCCCATGCTGATTGTAACCAGAAAGGCCCCTTTCACACATGCACATTTATCCAAGAATTTATCGGTAATTAAACAGGAAGAATTTAAGTGTGAATGCAACCAGAGTGTTGGCTTAACCAGATTTGTTGGCTTAGAAGTGTTAAAAATGTATGAGTGTAAAAACGACACTCCTGTGCAAAAGCAACACAGATTGTCCAGCAAAGCAGAATATTCATGTTTTACAGATTACCTGAATGTTTTGTGAGAGGAAGAAGTCATAGGAGTGTGTTTTCATGAGTGATTTGAAAAAAAAAGCTGTTTGTTCTAACCAGAAACATGTTTTTACTTGAATCTATTTAACTACACAGAAAATCTAAATTACATTTTACTACACATGAGGCTGTGTACTGAGCTCCTCTGTCAATATATGTGATGTCATGGTACCAAAATTCTGTATACAAATAAAACGCTCTTGCAATTACCTATGGGTGTAATCAAGCATTTAACAGTTTTGTGTGTTTTTTCTGGGCTTCTTGGTCTGATCAAAAGTGTCCTGTAGCAGCGTTGTACAGTATGTGCTTAAATCGACAAATATTTCATCAGCTCATCAGTTCACTTACAGAGGCAGTGCGCGTAGATGCAGAGTCATAACTGAGAAATATAAACTCTAAAGCTCAAACGTGCATACTTAAACATGTTGCAACAAATCTTACAAATCCATCCATAGCAATCCTGTAAATCTACTGACGTAATTTGTTTTTCCTTTTTTAAAACCAAATTGTGAAGACTCATGTTTCTGCAGCCTGCAGTGGATATACATTAGCTTAATATTTACAGTTGAGTGGTGAAGCGATGACATGATCGAAAGGGACATTTGCTTTGGCTTTTAAGAGCTGTCTGTTACTCAGCAACATTGGAGTGTTCCATTCCATCATTCCACAGGGGTGTCCCTTGGAAGTATTTCATGGAAAAAGGCCATTTAACTCAGACAACCTCACTCCAGTCTACCATTAGTCGCGTATTCAGACGTAATCACACCTGATACATTCTTTCCCTTTGAGTTCCCTCAGTTACATAAGGCCTATAACAGGCCCCGGAGTGTTATGAGGTAATGTGTGCCGAAAGCAGTCTGTCTGTACTTAAGTTGTTGTGTTTTTCTGTGCTTACTTTCAGCCCCATGTCATTCCTGCTAGACCACATCAGCTCTCTTTCTGCTAGTGCATATCCAATGTTCTGACCCACTGACTGACAAGTGAGGCTTATTCAGCAAACACGCACAATTCATGCAGTGTTCCAGTACTGTAAAAATGAAAGGATCCTCAAGGCACAGTTTGGGGTCTCTAAGCTTGCCACACTGGCAGAACTTAAGGGGACCTTTATCTACCCTTTTAAAAAAGTCAGTTTTCTTAAAGGAATCATTTTAGCCCACATGGTCTGGAATAACTTTGAATGCTTCCAGGAGCCATTTCCAAACTGCTTGTTATTCAAGGATCTTCCACTGATTTGGGGGTTTGAGGCCTGCTACTGCATGACCGCGAAGCTCAACACAATACATGGAGTCCATAATGTCAAGTTACATTCCCAAGGCCTTTGGAAGAACATTGCAAGAACATTAGAGGTCCATCACCCTACTTCATATGAAGGACTGTCAAAGTCACCTCTCATATGCGCTGTCAAAAGGTCTGCTTTTGTCATATCTGACCACACAACCACATTTAATTTAAGGTTCATGGTTCTTGTCCATCTGGTTTTCTTTCAAATCACTTCATTTTTAAGTGCGAAGCTAATTTTTGTTGCCATTGCCTGATTTATGAAGGTCAGCAGTGTTTCTTTTCATGTGATTTGTCATGGATGGCCACTTAAGGGTTCTTAAAGATTCAGGGTTTCTACTCAGCGATTTTACTCATTTTTATCAATAATAATACAAAATAAAGTCTTGAATAGTAGTAACTTTTGGATTTACCAATTTTATTATAAACAAGGCCATGCTGAATATGGAGAAACTGACTATTATAAAGATATCTTTCTTTCATCAATGATCCTCTTCAGATACACATACTGTATATTAAAATTAGAGGTCTGAAAAACTACAGTAAATTACATCTAAACAGTTTGAGCAGTTGAGTCAGGAGAATGTGGGGATGAAAGAAAGAGTTTTTTTCTTTTGTTGTACATCAGTAAGTGCTATATTTCATCTGAGCAAATAGATCAGAATGAACATCATGAAGTGAATGTTCCCACCGCCCAGTTCAACCAACAACCCCCAAAGGATGGCCCTGCAATATGCTTTAAAAATGGTGCAAAAACTTGACTTGTAAAGCGAAATGAAATTTTGACCTTAAATAATCAATCTCTGTTTAAAGTTTAAAGATTGTTACACATGCTGTTCTCATGCCTTGGCCTAGCGATCAAAATTAATTAATCTTGACGCTTTATTAAAACAGTGACAATAACTTGAACAAGTATTTAAGATACAAGATTGGTGATTAAATACAGTTTTTCTGAAGTTAACAATTGTAGCTGACTTTTAATGAACAATTAACACCGGTAATTAGGCTGAGTAGATTAGCTAGTGCTCTGCCTGAATATTAATTCTGGTGCATTCCTTCCTGCATTTTCATTCACTCAGCTCGACATTACACTGAACGCATTGGGTTGCATCAGAATAAAAGAGAATCCTAAATAGCTGGAATCAATAATAGCATGAATGCTCTCTCATAACGTAGCTTAAAGCTTCAGTCAGGAAATGGCTTGCAGGTCAAAATAGTTCACGTTGCAACCACAAAGGAATTCGAGCAAGAGAGAAGCTGGAAGACTTCATCCACTGGAAAACATTAACACTGTTTACCACGCTCAGTTTAAGCACATTCAGGGCATCCTTGGTACACCATCTCTATGATTCGTGTCATAACAAAAACTGCATAACAAAACTTTATAGGAGGGAAAATGTTCTTAACTCTAATGCACATTTATGTAATGAGATTTTATTATGTCATTTTGAATCATTTCTGTTGTTCCATTTGTTAAATGTTCACACACTGTAAAAGCTAGCTGGAATTTTCAAATAAACACTGAAATAACGGAGCTGGGTTTTGTTGTGACAGGGGAGATGTGCAATAACAATACAGAACACAGGACACAAGTGAAGAGAAGGCCTTATCTGTGTAGACTACAGGGCACACGAAAGCTGTCTGTTTAGGGACTGTGGGGCTCAGAGCAGAAATGTTGCTACAATTTGCACTTTTCCACTGATCTGAGATCACTTCTTTGGTTTGTGTTATAAAGACCAGGGTTAGGATTTGGTTACGGCGACTGGTCCCCGCGCAGCGTAGCAGGCCAGCCTGCAGCCCGGTGCCCTGGCAGGAGCTGATAAATACACCTGTATGAACACATATATCAGACAGGCCCAGGCCACTCCACAGATAAATCGGCACGGCTGGCCGCTGTGACTGGGGCGGAGGCGGCCTCTGGGCGCTCCTGCTGCGGAGAGCGATATTTCCCTCTCCGTCCCTAGCAGGGCTGGAACAGTGCTCCGGGACGGCGTGCGGCTAAATGAAACAGCAGTGCCGCACAAAGTTTCCCATCAAAATTTCCATAATTCATTTCCATGCATTTTTTTTTCCTTGAGAGTAGACTGGAGGGGCTGAGGGAGGAGCAGGGATTCCTAATGCTCTCCCTCAGTGAAAGAGAGGGTCGCGATGGGCTGCCGAATGAGGCAGCAAAGCCGCAGTAATGGGCAGAATCAATCACACACCAAACCGCCGGCTCCTCTGTGCCGCTCGGCATGGCGCAAGTCTTCGGCTTATAAACGCATCAGAATCCACGGGCGAGTATCTGCCGAGATTTTCTCAACACTGAACACTTCAAAGCTATTTCCTCTCGGTCGTTTCTTCCTTCATCAATAAATAACGTCAGAACCGCTCTTTCTCTCTCTCCAGGCCTGGAATTGGCATTGGAAGACTTGGGGTGCTCTAAAGTGCAGTAGCTATTCTCTTTGTCTGCATGGTTAAACGTTTCCCAGCAGTTTGTTTTCTGTTTCTCTGCAGCCCAACTCCCCGAGAACCCTCCTTGTTCTCATCCAAATAGTTCCCCCTTGGATTGCCCGAGCAGATAAAAAACTTTTGATCAGCACCCCTCTCCCTCCCCCCTCCCATTTTTTTTTGTTCTTCTCAATTTTTTGTATTTCCTAAAAAGACAAAAGAGCTGAGACTCGAGCAGCCACCCATAAAGCTAAAAAAACATGTGAGCACACACTTGCACACACACACACCCCAGGACCATGTTGCTATGGAGATGCGATTAAAGTTTAACTTCTCACCCTAACCAGTTTTTTGATCCTCCGTCATCTGCACATTTTCCACCTTTAAATTGTTTATGTATTCTTTATACATCATTCATTATACATCCTATTGACGCTTCTGTCAAAAAGCTTTTAATTAGAGCTGGCGATGAAGAGCAGTTTGAGGTCTATGAACAAGCCAGAATCACAGCCAAGCCGGAGTATCGCACAGGAGCAAGATCTCTCTCTCTCTCTCTCTCTCTCTCTCTCTCTCTCTCTGTATCACTCACCTTTGCTCACTCGCTCTCTGTTTCACTCGCTCTCTCTCCTGTATGTGTGTGTGTGTATGTGTATGTGCATGTGTGTGTGTAGTACAGAGACTGGCTGGACACCAGGTGCTCATGTAGATGTAGAGCATTTTTCCCTGTGGCGTGATAAATTGGTCCACATAAAGAGGGTATTCATCCAAAAAACTACAGCATGCCTCGCATGTCCCTCCAAGGAGACAAAGCTGAGAAAAAGAGGAAGAAATCACTTAATCAATCAGCATCCAGATTATCATTAATGCCACTTTTGACAGCGTGGAGTGCTGCTTAAATTCTGCTCAACTCTTTGCGATACTCCACTTTTCAGATAGAGAACTCGATGGTAAAATTTCAGTTTTTTCCCACTTGGCTGCCTGACAGATATCACTCAGCCGTGCAGTTTATTGACAGTTGTGGAGAACCATGTGTCTAAAACTCTCCAAAACACATGCAGTTAAAAGGTGGGCCTACAAGGTCTATGTATGAATTTACATGGCTGATTCACTTTTGCATGCACTAGAAACAAAATGTACAAACAATGCACCCTTATCAAAAACAGTTCTATATTGCACCAAAAAGATTATTTGGCTTGTAACAATATTGATGGTACTAGATAAAACCTTTTTATATATAAAACCTACTATATAAAATATAAAAACTCTTGTGTATGGTTCTTTTAAGAACCTTTTAAAATGGTTATTTGACTTGTAAAAATATTAGTGCTATATAGAACCATTATAAAGGTTCTTTACAGAATCATATACAAGCATTTATCCATCATAGAGAAGATCCATTCCAACATTCCATGCATTTAAATTGTTTCATGAGTTGTTATGGTTCTTCTATGTAATTGCTGCCTTTAGTAAGTACCCTTGGAGGACCATTTTAATAGTGTAGAAAGATTTTTTAGAATTCTACATATAATGCATAGATTTTTAGACTGAAGTAACAGATACAATATATTTACACTACTAAATGATTATTTGTATGGATTTATGGCTCCGGGTAATTGGTTAACTTTACATTTTGTGGTGGTTCTACTGACTGTAGAAATGTTCTGCTCATAAACACATCTAGCACATTTCATAAACAGATCTAGCACATCTCATGTATACAAAACCGATTTTTTAATGAACCATCCACTGAAAGGTAACTGAGTAAACCAAAAGTAGGTCTACGCTCCAATGACTTCTTCTGTCTTTATTTTTAAGGTCAGAGTGTAGGTGCAATGGAAAAAACATCCCGTCTACTGCTGAAAAAAGCACTCTCTAGGAACAAACCTTCTGCCTTCTACCATTCCACTCAAACATTCAACAAAATTTCACTTTGCCCTGCTTTTCTCCACTTGCTGCAGGTGAATTACAGACACCTCATTGGTGTCTTTTCTTTAGAACGGTGTGGAAAAAAAAGATGAGTTTACACCCTCAGTCTCGGTTATCTACAGAGTTAAAAGTGTAGGAGGAGAAAAAGAAGAGAAAAAAAGTGGAATTCTCAGTGGGGGATTTCGCCTGAGGTAAGACACAGGTGGATGGAGCCCCAGAGCAGGGTCACGGTAAAGATTTATATTATGTACAAAGTAAAGAACAAGAAGAAAAATGGCCGTTCTGTGGAGCGTCGCAGTGAAGCGAGCGAAACAGCTGTTCATGGCGCGAGAGGAAGTGGTCAGGTAAGACAGGGGCCTGGAAATAATAATCACAGGCCCATCTGCTGACCTGGGACTGCATGGCCCCAGGGCCCCAGGCATGGAGCCCTCCGTATGGAGCTCAGCCTCAACCTGGGCAACTCACGCGCTGCTGACACACAGCCACATGCTCCTATTCTACACACCCCAATCTCTCATGCTCCAGCACTGCAACAATGGCCAAGCCAACGGCTAACACGTGGCGCAGACACATTACTGATTAGTGCTGGGGCTGCCACATACAGGGCCAGGACAATGGAACCTGTTGTCCAGTTACTCGCTGAGACAGACTGCTTTACAGTCATTCTTAATTCCATGGTGCTTTATTCGTTAGCATCATGATTTATTAGATTCACATTAAATGTGATAAATACAGTTCCATGTAAGTGTATGCACACAGGGCTCCTTTTCAACATCAAAAAGCCAAAGTAGTTTAAATTAACCATTTATTTGATGCTTAATAGCAGCGTGCAATGGCACATTAATGAAAGCTGGGATTAAAACATTTATCATATTAGCGGTCGTATAAGTGATTTCCCACTCACGCATCCTTAATGGCTTCTCCTGGAGCGGATCGATATCGTGTTATGCTGTAATTGACCGATGAGGAGGGTGAGGAGAGTGAAAAGTCGAATTATAATTACATATGATGAAAACCGAGGGCCCGATAAAAAACATGAAGAGAAGCGCCGCACGCTCCTCAAGACGAATGGAGCCAAAGGGCCTAGCCGTCGCATTCTCTCCCTTTGAACCCACTTAACAGAGCACATTGACAGGCTCAGAGTCCTCTCCGTAGCCCGGGCTGGCTAATTACCAGCGCTGAGGCTCCTCAAAGAACAGCCCTTCTTCCAGCACACTGGTGTCTGCTGCAAGAGGAGGCTTATTATTTCAACACTGAGTGGGGGCTTTGCTGCTGGTGGGCGCAGCGCTACAGCGGAGCATGTAAAGAGCACACAAGCTGTAAAACAAAGATGGCATGGGATAGGTGTGTGGCTTTATCAGAAGATGCTGCAGACAGAGTTACAGACAGTCACTGTGGTAGACACTTACTGGCCACTTTATTAGAAACACAAAACTTACAGGGCTGTTTGTATACAGAGACTATAAGTCACCCTGTGCACATTTTGTAGTAGCTAGTTCACCTCTTGTTCAACTGTCATTTTCTGACCAGAACTACTCTTGGTTTGTGTTGTTCTGCTTCAGTGACGTAGCAAACAGGAGTGTTGGACAGAGGGATGTCAGTCACACATGCCCATCAGAATATTAGGACCAGGCCCAGTTCCCTGGTATTTTTTTTTAAAACAATGATCTACCGGAAACTCCACCAACTTCTTTGATCTCCACTTATCACCATACTACCAAGCTGGTAAAGGCTAGCACATGTTCACTTTGAGTCATGTGAAGCTCCATTGCATCTTTTTGAAATGCTGCTAATGCAACGTCCTGGAATAATGGACAGCTCAACTCACTTGACGGAAAATGCTAACCATGAGCTCTGTTATACCAGCCAGTTTTGTTGGGCAGCATTATGCTGAGAAATGGAGAGGGGCAACGGCCATCCTATCCCAGATAGTGCAATGCAAATTATGCTCTCTTGGACTCAAAACAATGGATGGCTGTGGCATCACTGGGTCAAACTCATAAATCCTGAAGATAAGACCAATGCCTAGCTGATTGTGCCACTCTGCATCTGATTCAAAGGTTCTTGACAGAACCAAAATACAGTTCTTCTATGTCATCGCTTCAGCTACCTCTCTTTGGCGTATTTATTTTTAAGGGTGTAAGGTAGATGATTCTTGGCTTGGATGTAAGATTTCTCTAGAAAAAAATGGTATAAAATCTTTACATTCTGTAAAGTGCCTTTAAAAATTTATGTTATGTAAAACTTTAAAAAGAAAAGTTCTTTATATTTGCACATCTAATCTCCTCTACAGAACCACTGACTTAAAGGCTCTTTAGGTGCCCAAAAGTGATTCTTCTATGGGATTGCTTCAAAGAAACCTTTGTAACACCTTTATTTGAAGAGTTAAAGTATACTTAGGTGTGTCTAAGTAGAAGGTCAGTGTATGGTTAGGGAGAAACATAAAAGTATTTAAATGTAACATAACCACACAGACCTCTGGCTCAGTGATACAGATGTGTGATGCTGCAAAGGGGCAAATCTAATGAGGCCCTGAAGGAGCAAGATGTTTTTTTCACCTGCTCAGCCATTGGCAACCATAGCTGTTAGATTAGCAATCAGTATTTTGAGTAAAGTCTTAACTACTACAGGTTAATAACATCTGACTTTGCACACAAGGTGCGCGTATGCAGACAAATGCACACTTCCACACATACACACTCAGACATACGTCAGTGCTCTCTGACACGCAGCTGTAGCGTGTGCGTGACACAAAAGCAGCCTTTATTGGTTAGGATAGAGACCGGTAAACAGATCATCATCACCTCAACATTATTGCTGACTTCCACAAACGACTTCTCTTATGCACAGTGGGCCATAAATATTGCAAGCAGGTTGTCAGTGACGATAGTATTGATGCAAATTGGTAGAGCTAAAGAAAACAACAACTTTGCTGAGGTCCCCACTTTGAAACGAGAGAGCTCTCCACAAAGCATGGGCAAATTTTAATTATATCGATTCAGCTTCACAAAAATGTATAATTCTTTCAGCAAGTGTGAGAGTCAGCACTGTCTGTGTCTATGCTCTCTGCCGTGGGGTGCCAATGTGTTTTGTAAAGCCTTGCACTTCACTCAGTCAATACACAAAATCACACACAAAGCTTAGTTTTCCCTCCACCAACACAATACTTGAAAGTTCCATAACAGAGAAAAGAATGAACGCATTATTCAAACGCCCTCTTAAAAAATGATCCACGCTGCAAAATGCAAACAGACAGGAGAAGGTATGAAATTATGTGCCAGCAATTTCATGACATTTTCTGACGGTAATGGCATTTTAAAGAGGTGGTGCGATCTTTGTTGTTGGGCGCTCTGCTTTTGATTTGCATGTTTTGTTTAGCTTTTTTTGCCACCCCTCTTCTTATTCCTCCTCGCCTGCACTGGGCACATGACAATTCAAAGGTAACTTGTCAAAGACAGGCACGCAGTATAGGAGAAGAACAACGAATGGGCAAATCAAGTCCCAGTATGCCTACCAGCCAGAAAAGAACTCCGGTAAAGTTTGTTTTTTTTTGCATTATTCTTTTTTTCATATGAACATGCAAACACTCATCAGCTAGATGAGACAGAAGAGAAAACAGATGGCAGAAGCTGGGAGAACATTTCGGATGTGCCTCTCTGTGTCTTTGGATCCCGGCGCTGTAACGGGACTCTGTAGTCAGGTACTTCTCCAGCTTGTTTAATGTCAGTATGTGCTGCAGCAGCCTGAGGCCATTACAACTTTATCTCCATTGGATGTGACCTGAAAATGTGAACAGGGCATCAGAAGCCCAAACACGAATGACCCTGACAGCAGCTATATGTTTAATCTAACTATTTTTATCAACACAGCCAGAACCTTCCAAACTGTATTTTTAACACTATTTGTAAATGACAACTGCTTTTTAAATTGTGTGAATATTTCACACAATGAATGGATGAGTAGAAATGATCTAAAATGACTTGTAATAAAATTTAATTACATTAAAGTACAATAAAGTTGAGATTTTTTTTCCCTTATTCTGCAACATTGTCATTTTGGAGATCCAAGGTTTTGCTCTAACTGTGATGATATGTGAAGATTTTTACAGCTCCTCACAAACAATAAGACATTCAGTTCACACATACAGTTCACAAAAGAGAGCCATCTCATGGGATTGGTCATTTCTTGGGTTTGTGTGTGTGTGTGTGTGTGTGTATGTTGATCTGTCAAAACAGCAGGACAGATGGCACCCATCTCTGAACCCATGAAGATAACTGCATGTGAAACACAAATGACACTGTAACCTTTTCTCTTATTCTCACATGTGAACTGAAGTGCCACTGCCAATCTGTATCTTTTTTTATTATGATCACTAGACCGCACAAAGCACAGCATGTAACACAAGCTACTTCAAGAACATGGTATCACACTTTCATTACACATGGTTTTAAAATGTAGCATCACATCAACTGACCTGTCTATGCTCCACCCACAGATTCATTCTTTCATAGCCAATGTTGTGAAAACTTCAACAAAAACCCTTTTCAACCTAAAAGGTATTTCCCTCATTTTAGCATACTTAAGTGGTTGAGACGTAAACAAAGTCATTCTGAGGGGTTTGATGTGAAATGCTTTTACAGTAGTAGTGATAGGAACCAGATGTTTGAAGAGTTTAATACCTCCAAAACCTCCCTCACAGAAAGTTATTCCAAGAAATGGTTATGGATACACTGCCTGATACCTGAGATATTGTTTAATGTGTAGGTTTGAACCTAAAACATATTTTTAAAATCCTTTGATAACACAGAGGTACATGCATGCTGGCTAAACCGTCAACAAATACATTTTAAAAAAATATTTCTCTCTTTTACCATTATCAACATTACATGAACTCTGAAGACACATGTAGGGTCACTGGTCATTTGTAATAGTAAATAAAATGGCTACGTTTCTGTTGTACATATCCCAACCCCTAGTTCCTATCACCGCCACTTCAAAGAAACTGAAGAGCACGTTTCTCTACAATGGCTTTCTTAACGTTTCAGAAATTTGAAAACATTTCATGTGAAATTGTAGCGAGTCATTTTTCGTCAATATTATTCATGTTAAATGATAATCGTCTTGTACAGGTGTGAAAGGTCACATTATGAGGATGAAACAAGCGTAGTTTTTTAAAGCCAGCTCCTTAGTAAAGCATTAAAACTGGAAACCCAACTTTAGGCAGTAAGTATACAGTCCAGTCTACACTGGGCTGAATCAGACTTTTGCCAACATTCTGTAAAGCTCATCCAACCTGGCAGCAGCTGCAATAGAGAACGAATTTGTGGGCAGAGCGTGGAGAGGTCAGCTGTGTCATATTGGTCCTATTACGTTAATCACAAGCCCAGTGATCTTTTCCGCTGTCTTAGAACACTCAGCCCGAGTGAGGCACACACAGGCGAGGAAGAATGTTCACCAGATTGCCTCAGGCATGAATTAGTTTCCACCTGCCCTCCTCTGTTATACACTTAGCACCTCTCTCTCTCTAGGTAATGGCAGCCGGTTAGAGCCGGGGGCTAAAATAACCGGCCCTTTATGTTCGCCGGGTTTGTTTTGAAGGGTGAGAGTGGAGGCAGCCATGGATAATTTTGCCAGGTTAACTACTCTGACCTAAAGGTAATTGTCATAAAAAATAGCCATGTCACACTCTTTTTATGTTTCAGCTTCGCTTCATTTGCTTTAATACGTGTGGAGGTGTGAGTAGGCCCACACATGTGAGACAGGCAGCTGAATGGAAAAGTAGTGTCAATCACAGTTCTACACCGTGTGGAAGGGTTTGATGAAAGTGATTGATGTAGCACTCTTGAATACATATATTACATTTGAAAGCATAGATCATCTACTGACGATGATCCGTCTTAATTATTCGAAAACGAGGTAATCTCCGCGTGCCATCCAAATTTGATGGGGGACAATGTAATAGTCTCTACACTCAACCCCCTTTAAATGCAGTCACGATCGTCTAACGTGCTTATTGTGGGAAAGACACTGCTAGACATCGGAACGGCCTCGCGCTCGGCCTGTGATCTCACACGAAACGTCTGATGAGCACAAGAGCTTCCTCTGGCTGCGGCGCACGCGGAGCATTCCAGCACATTGCTTGAACCATGGCCTCTGAAAGCACTCTTAATTGCATGTGGGATTTGGATGTGAAAGCCCGCAGTGAGCTGGATGCAGGCACGGGCTGCTTGAATTAGCGACGGGCTGGCTGAAGTTTCAGCTCGCTGAAGCCTTGACAGTGCTTTGTACTGAGTGATTGTTCTCCAGACAGCTGAGCGAGGTAGCGCGCTAGAGCTGCACGTTGTGTGAAAGCCCAATAGGATACGCTGCAGCATCATCAAAGTCCAGCAAGCCTTCCATGTGTCAGCCTGGGCTTAATCTCCTCCACTGAGGGCAACGCCTCTGATCACTCTATTCAATCGATGGCGTTTGAATAAAGGAATAACAGCTCAGGGCTGCGATATTTCAGACTTGCAGAGGATATGGCTGGCCTTTTTCTTGGGGGGGGGGATTCCAAATATGACAGACACGATCAATCACAAGTTTATCCACTCACTCATTCATTCACTCACTCACTCACTCACAAGATAAAGCTGATATTTGCCTAAATAGGACACATCTGTTTGCTTCAAGTGGAGTCAAAATTTAATTAATTCTCAAGTTGTTTTTTTGTATTTTTAGCCACCGTATTTTTATGTATTGCCGCATGGTAATGACTGTGAATAATGCAAATTGCGCTGCTGCTCCTTTGCTCACAGTGCGGGACACACGTGGGTAAACATCCGCAATAAAAAACAAAACACAGAAGACAAACATTCTCGGGCCATGCCGTCTGCTTAAACTCCACTGTGTGCCCATATTTCTCCTCTCCTTCTTCACCTCAAGACTCCTCTCGCTTCCACTGGAGCCATTTTTTTTACTCCACAGCTGAACTTTTGAAAGAGAAAATGAGTCCTCTCCCCTCCAGCTGAGTTCAAGGACGGGTCTGGACAACCCGGAGAAACACACGGCGGCTAAGACCCTGGTTAAAGAAGGGGGGGGGGGGGGGGGAGTTAGGCGTCTGGGGACCATTTCATGCCTGGTCTGAACTCGGACAGAGCCATGACCTTAAGCCCTCAGTTTCCTAGATCAATAAGAGTTTATTTAGCTCTTCTCAGGCGAAGGTGCGTCTATCTTTGCGGACGCCGCGCAGGACTGTGGCTCTACTACACTTCCTCTTGTCTTTCACCGATCATGTCCCACAGTGGGGTATAATTGTGAAGGACTAAAGCCTTGCCAGACTTTGCTATTATTAGTCTTGCGTTTAAAGCTCTTACCCTGGTCAGATGGTCAGTGCTGCAGGGCAATGTGTCACACTGCATGGGCACAAAAGGTAGCCAAACAATGCCTATCGAGGACCAGGTGCAGCTACACTCAAATTTGGCTACAGACCACCATTGTGGGCAATGGTAAACAATGATAGATGCTCTGGCCATGGTTCTGAAGAACAATGGCTGTAATGCTCGCAGTTATGGATTTCGTATCGGCCCTCTATGCATTAGGAAAATCCAGGATCCGGCTCAACCAAAAAACAAAAAAGAAAAAGAAAAAGAAAGAAAGAAAGAAAGAAAGAAAATGGCTCAGAAGTCTCATGTTTTTGTTTGTTAAAGAACATTTCTGTCTGCCCATGTCTTTAAATGAATGCATTCGTTCCAGTAATGATGTTTTGGAGCTGAGCGCTCCTTAGAAAGGGAAGAAGCATTTATTAGTCTCTGTCCTTCTAACTCTATGAACTGGATAAGAATGTGGATGATAATGGAGGTTGCTCTCTGGACTGCATCATTAAAATTTGGTCCATTGTCTCAAATCGGGCAGTTTTCATACCCATAATAAGCAGTCTGGGTACGATTTAAATGAGGCTTTTGGCCTGTTTTGCATTATTGACTACATAACTGTAAAGGCAGAGTGAAAACTGATCCACATCAGCAGCAGAACATAATGAACCCTACCAGGTTTTTGGTAGCTTTACTACCTATAAGAAAGACGCTACATAATAAAGGTTTCTAAATGATTCTTGGGTTAGACTAATCGGTACAGAGCTTTGTCATTATGTGGCAGTTGTTTGAACTCTAAAAAGGTTATTGCATCTTTGGGGAACCTGGAGATGTTCCTTTTGGCTCCTTAATTGTTTACGAATGAGCTAAGATGAAATCAGAGCTGTATCTTGTGATTTCTCCCTGACCCACAGCTCACCCCTCACATTATTCTGCCTCAGGTGAATTCAACACTTTCATTCACACTTAGATCATCAGCATACTTCACACATTCCTGTAGATGCCAATATGACGTTAATGTGGAACCAGGAGCACAAAGAACTCTGAAGTGATATTTCCTCCATTTATATCAACAGTGTGATCATAACTGGCATGAATAAATTTTACACTAATAAATATGGGAGCTGAATTGCAATAGCTCGTCATAAAAAGAATCTAAAGTTGTTGTTAATGTTTTCTGAAAAGGTGTGCAGACCAGTGGGAAAGAAAGTTTTTGTCACAAATTTTGATCAATGAATAATACCGGGTCCAAGTGCAGCAACAAAACAGAAAGGGGAAAAAAAGGAGCAGAGAAAGCAGTAGTTATCTGTTTCCCAGCTGAAGTTTTGGGGTTAGAATAAAGGAGTTGGGTGTCCTTGTAGAATATGGATGATAAATTGTCCCTTCTGTATTGATACTGTGGTTGTGAATCTTTCAAGGTAGACACAATACAGGAGCATATATATCAATAGAGCTTCCTTTTTTTCAGATCAATACGTGAAATATTTTTATACTATACATACTGTGGCTGTCAAAAGAAAATGCCATAACTACCACTGTTTCCATTTTTAGTTTTGTTTCTTGAAAATGCCACTGGTTCTTTATATTTTGTGAACATTTCATGATGAAACCAGAGATATGCAGTCTCTTATGATATTGATTGTTTACTAATTATGATTGTGCCTTTGAGATGAGGTTATTTAGAATAATTCTAGAAAACAAAATATAAGCACTTTTTCAAATCATCTCTCGATGCAAAGAGTTTAATTTGAAAGTGCTGTATATCCTGGTATATCCTGTATCAAAACTGGTTGTAAATATGTTTGAAATGAATCTCAGATGATTGCATGCTGCTGTTAAGAGCATTTTTCAAATGAAACCTGTCATATATTCTTTAATCTTAATTGTCTTATATTGTATGTTTGTGTGTTTGTTTGTTTGTTTGTATAATCTAAATTTCCCACCAGAGATTAAAATAGTGTTGTCATTTTACACAGAACAAAGACATTATGCCGCATGGCAACAGTGTGTGTCTGTGGCTAAAGCCGCTTGGGCCATTAGGTTTGGAGCATTCAGAGAGCAGTAGTTCAGCTCCTTTGGTGAATGCAGCGGGTCACAGCCTCTTTACTTATGCTCCCATGGAGCTGAATGTGGGCACACACCTGAACTCTGGCCCACTGAGCACCTGGACACAGACGCACTGAACCATCCTGAACCCCGCTCCTCAGAGACCGCCCAATCAACAAAGGACACACACACACAGCCCGTTTGTTAACACACACTCTGCCATATCCTCACCCCGCCGGGAAATACAGAGAGCTATGTGCAAACACATGTGCATATTACACAGTATATGTAGGTACACAGTTTATGTATATGTCCTTTTGTTGTGACAGACTCAGGATGACTCTTTACACACAGACAGGACACTACAAAGGAAGCTTTATTTTGGTGAATATCTCCATCTTGTGGACATGACTCTGTCCTTACTCAAGGCGTCTCGCAGTGGAGGAGGCCTTTACCTTTTGGGTGTCAGTGATGAACCAAATAAACTGCTTTTTCATCGGGCAAAATCAATTACACTCTACATTATATAGACAATTCATGATGAAATGGCCAATAAAAATGCTCCAAAATTGCTTGCACTAAATTTGCACAATATATTTACTTACATTAAAGGAACGTTTATTTCTTCCTTGGCAAAGTTACCATTTTGGAGATTCAAGGTTTTGTTACACTCTTAAAAATTAGGGTGTCAGAAAAGGTTCTCTGCTTGATGGCGTCAAAGAACTATTTTCGGTTGCCTAAAGAACCTTTTAAGAAGAGAAACATTTTCTAAAAGAACCATTTTGCAAATTACATTTCTGAGAGTATAAAAGACATTTTAAAAGTTTAAAGAACCTCCATGTAACGTAAAGCTTCTTGGGAGAAACCTTAAATTGGAAAAGAATCTCCACATTATATAAGGGTTATAACTTAAAAAGTTTTCCACATGTACATATCTCGTTTCTAAAAATGGTTCTTCTAAGACATCGTTCTAAGATGGTTCTTCTAAGGCATCATTCAAATAAACATTTGTGACACTTATTGTGATAAAATGTGTATGAAAGTTATAAAATGAAAGAGCACAAGTTGAGAATCCTGTTCAAGGCCATCAAAAAAAATCTCTCTCCAGAAAAAGTCAAAGAGCCAGTGAAATAATTGGCAACAGAAAGATGGAGCAAGCAAAGGAAAAGGAAGAATAGAGGTAAACAAGACACTCTCAAGAGTGAAGCCATTTGTCCACATCTTCACCTGCTCAGGGTCAGACAGGAAATGGGATGACTTTATCATTGTTGTCACTTTGTCTTTGGTTGGTTAGTCAGCTTCCTCTCATGGATTGGCTTCTCGGATGACGGCACAGGTGAAACCCACCGAGAACAATCCTCCCTTTCCCTCCCTCGCTTCCCTCGCTCAAACAGCCCCACTTTTTAATATGCAACATCTGTGCCGGGAGAGCGTTCCAAAATGGCCTGCTCCTTGGAGGATGACGGCGGAGTCTGCTCAAACTTGGGCAGGGGGCGTTTGTAACTGCGAGGTTACACACAGATGTTAGCATCGTTCACAATGTCACTTTGTCCTTTGCTACAATGGCCCGGGGAGGACTATTTTTGGGAGAGCGCTTTATCCCCTTTTTACTTTCCAATGAGCTCCGCTGTCCCTCTTGCGACGTAATGATCCTACGCTTGGCTTGCTCGGGTCAGCTGACCCCTGATCGACCAGGTGCTACATGGGCAGTACGCGGCACACTGGTGCACTTGGTAGTGGTGGAACGGTACCTCCATATGCTCCGGCGGAGTGGGCACAGACTCCGTCTTATCAAGAAAAATAAGTCTGGGAGTGAGTAGCTGTTCCACCTGCTGCTCCTCAGGGACGTGTGGAGCTGTGAGAGTGTGGCCTTGGGACTTGTTAAAAATCACAGAGTTGCTGCAAGAAAACTGAAAGCTGGAAGATGGAAGAGAGGGTACTTGGTGCGTCTTGAAGAACCCCCTCCTTCTGAGTCTCTCCAAAGGGAACGAAGTGCTCAATGACAAAAGTCACACTGAAGCCTGAGTTGAAATATCATGAAAAAAAACCCTGTGACAAGCAAGTGTTATGAAGAAGCTTGTGTAATCCGACACATTCCCTGTCAGCATCCAATGATAATAAATGTATCCAAGATTTTCTCTAGTTTTGAGAGTTTATTGTATCCCTGAAGGCATAAGGTTTGCAGGAGAAGGTCAAAAATGTTCTTAAGTCATTTTGGATCATTTCTATTGATCCAGTCATTGTGAAATGTTCACACAATGTAAAGAGCAAGAAAAACCAAAACAATTTCCTTTGTGATCTGAAAATGATTATGATACTGATTCATTTCATAAAGACGCAACCATCAAGCACACCGCACCTGTGGAATGTTGTGACAGGCCTAATTACTGCCATGCGAGAGAGTCCACAGCAGTTTTGACTTCACTTCTGATTGAAGAAAACACACAGCATAAGTGAAATCACTGCCGTGCACAGCGGCTCACAGTGAGAAGGCATTTCTACTGCTGTGGAAGAGACACATGGGCTTACTGTCATGAAGGTTATTAATATTCTCTCTCTTTACAGAACACAAGAAGAAAAAAAAGCATCCAAACACAGAGGCTATGATCTAAAGGGGCCTTGTCTGCAGGATTATTCCACCAATTTTCAAATGAGACACACAAGAGAGAGACAGGGAGAGAGAGGGGACAAGCGAGAGAAATTACAAAAGAGAGGGAAACAGCAAGACAGAGAGAGAGAAAGTGAGAGAGAGAAAAAAAGAAAGAGACAAAAGAGGAGAGGGACAAGTTTGATTCTCTTTGCATTGCTTACAAAAAGGGAGGGATTCATATTTAATGTTCGTCAGTGTTTGCGCATGGAAGATGCCTCTGCTAGCTTTCCCACACCCCTTGAGCCGAGTCCTTGTGACAGCCCTCCGCTCCATCCCGGCAAATTATCCGCATGAGCTCCTGTGAACAAAAACAGCCTAGTACAGGGGGGGAACGGAGGCCGAGCCGCAGACGTGGACGCCGTCCCGGGATGGGAGAGATACGTCACTTTGGATCAGCACTGTCCATGGATCCCACATCAGCACCATTAAAAAGAGCAGAAACGTAAAGGAGGGAGGATGAGGAAGCAGCCCGCTGGCCTATAGAAAGCAGAGCTAATGTAGGCGGATGGAAGAAGGAGTCGGCTAGGACCTTAAATGCTGAAGTAGGCCTTTTTGAAACAAAATAAAATGAAGTCTAGGAGATGAGCTTGACTAAGGCTCGTTGGCACATTGTCTGAGCACTGCTGACACGTGCAAATGTGTTAATCAGCTTTGATTGGGTCTCTCTGATGTGGCCTAGCAAATCATTTGTTTCTAGATGTGGAAGAGCTGCAGGCTACACTCAGAATGACATTTTAACAAGTGAAAATATTCTCACAGGCCTGAATGAGGGTAGGAGGAAAGGCATAGGCTACAGTGCTGCTCATTTGTGGGTTGTATGGGGTATATATTTTAACCCAGCCAGTTACTCATTCCATGCTTCCATAATAATAATAATAATAATAATAATAATAATAATAATAAGGAGGAGGAGGAGGAGGATGATTTAACAGCTCTGTCCCACTTTTAGTTTAGTTCCAGCAGCACAAATGTCAAAACCACACTCCAAAAAATGAAATCAATCTGTTGTTCACTATAAATCTGTTTTCTCTCCTTGCTGGTACTTCAGAAATGCATGGAAATTAGTGAAACTTGAGCAAGTTGTGTTGTGTCAGTGAAATGTAATGAAGTTTGCTTGTTTGTTTGGTCAATGCAAAACTGTCGAGTTAAACTCACCGTCTTTCCCATTTGCTCCTGGTATCATCTCTTTGCATATTGTTTTACTTGTTTGACTCACCTTATGCGTGTCTCCCCTTGTGAGCTTTTTTAAACGCCTCTCCTCTTTCCTAAGAAGATTAACTGAGTTCCCTGACGTTGAGATTTATGTTACAGCTGCTGGATAGGCCAAAAACAACTTTACTAAATTACACAAGCCCAATTGCCTCTGTTTTTTAGCTAAACACAACCATATTAGGTTAAATGAAAAGAGAACTTACATAAATCACTTTTCTTGATTTACCTGAACTCATTGAGTACATATTAGTCAAACACATATCTTAAGAACTACTTAACACAGTTGCGTGAAACGACTTGACATAATATTTTTGAGTAAATGAGTAATTTCATTTATTATCAAAATGAATCTTAAGAGCACTCTTAAAAATAAAGGCAGCAAAAGGTTCTCAAAAAAAAACATTTTGATGGATGTCTCTTTAAAGAAACATTGCTATAAATGAGATCTGTGAACGTGAGCAACCTTTTTAAAGTTTTAGTAACCATCACATACTGTAAACGCTCCACACCAGTTATGTTTTACAAAACATTCAAGTCAAAGACCCATTCAGGGACCTTTATTTTTATTTTATTTCCTTTATTTTTCTTTTCATTCTGCATTATATTGGTTCAGGAATTGATGTAAGAGGTGAAGGAAAAAGTCTAAATATGTAAATCAGAATTAGAATCAGAAAACATTATTGATCCTGGAGGAAACTGCTAATATAATGACTGCAGAGAGACACAGAGACACAGAGACAAGAACAATATAAAATATAAAGTCAAAATAAATCTAATAAAAATCTGTAGAAAAAAAAACTCAGTATGAAATACACTATGCTATATACATGAATGCTGGGTATAAACACTATAGATAAATAACTGACAGTTAAGTGAATTTCTAACAACACAGATGGTAGTTAGGAGTACATTTTATTGCACTTCGAGATCAGTAGTATATAAGTAATATTGACATAAGTAGTGATATTCACATGGTAAGACTATTGCACATAAGATATTGCACATAATGAAACAGTGAGCACTGAGAGCTGCTGGGAATGATCTACCAAAGCTGTTTTTACAGCACCTGAATCAAAGTGTGTGGACCAAAAGTATGTCCAAAGCTTTTTTAAATAACCAGTTACTCACTGGCCTGACTGTGAAGCTGTGTTTTCTGTGAAGAGTGTTTAAGGCTCCTGCTTCCCTCCATCTCGCACAGAGCCCACCAGGGTGACCCCGAGCAGCTCCTCGGGGGAACGGTGCAGGAGTCAGAGGTGACGAATCAAGTTGCAATCTGCTCATATATTTTGCTCCCCTGAGGTTTTTCCAGAGACGTGGTTTATCTTGCCATTGCGCCAAACTGGAGCTCAACAGCGACATCTAGCGGTGGCCACTGTCTCCCCAGCCTGAGAGCTGCAAGTTGCGCCTGACCACCGTTCCGCCGAGACCTGATTAGGAAATCATCCTCTGGCCTCCTTCTCAAGGATAAGAGCTGACGCTTAAGGAGACTTGAAAAATCGTCTATCGTAAAAATAAACTTGTCTTCTAAGATGTATGCTCAGCAAGGCCCAAATTGGCCCAAATCTAAAGCTATATACATAGACATCTCTTCAATTACACTCACTTGCAAAGTACACCAAGAGGACACAGAACTTTCTTGCAGGGAAAAGCCAAAGACCACCTCTTTTGATTTATGAATGAGCAGGGGTCCATTTTTAAATGATAAATCAGACTTGTTTGCCAGGTGTCTGAATTGAAAATAGGTTAGGCAATTTTCAGTTACTTATGATGTATCTAATGCATGTCACATGAGTGAGAGTGAGAGTGATGCAGTCTACTGTGTTGATTGTCATTTATGAAATATTAAATATGACTGGAATACTAAATGATGGCATCATTAATACTCTATATTTTCTATTAGGTCTTAATTTTGTGTTGATTAAAAAAGGTGCACGAAGGAAAACGAGCATGTTGAAATAACTGAATTTAGTTTTAGTGTGCAAATAATTAATTCAGCTGAATTAATTTCATGTATACAAGTACGTTCTGCTCCAGTCTTTACTTCATTACAAGTCAATATTATGTGAAAGCTCCTTTTCCACTCTTCTGCCAGTATTACATTAAACAGGCTATGCATGCATTTGCAACCTCAATCCTATTTTGAAGTACAAACCTCCAGTTCTGTGTGTTCATGTTTGTGTGCCGTTGTCACACCTTACCATTTCTGCACTGCATGTCGGATGTCTCCTAATTGCTGTAATGGAGAGCTTCTTGTTGAGGATATATGAAAGGAGTACACGCATTACCTGCAAGCATGTTTGTGTGTTTGTCGCTGCCTTTTCGCTCACAACCACATTCAACAGCAGAGCGTGCCATCCATATTCATGTGATATTTGCTGGGAGGCACTTTTGTGTCTCCTAAAAATAGCAAAGAGAGGGAAAAGGTCTAACAAAGCACATTCCTGCATTCAGAAGAGCAGTCGGCAAGACTGATAGTAAACAAATGTCTTCATTCCTCATTTGGCAGTGTAAACACCACTAAATTATTTGTAGGGTCAGTGTACGATAATGTTGAATAGAGCTATTAAGCCATAAGCCATGGTGCATCAAGAACAAATTTCCATTTCACAATGTAAATAAACACACTGCAGTGCTATTTCAGTGTCTGCTGCGGAAGGGTTGTTAACAGCAGTGGAATGGTGTCAAAACAACATTTGGCATAAAGATTAATTTTACTGTGATACTTTTCTTTCACTAAACAAAAGCAAAATGAATAGCATTGATTATTTCATTACAATGGCACCTGTCAAGAGGTGGGATATATTAAGCAGCGAGTGAACAGTCAGTTCTTGAAGCTGATGTATTGGAAGCAGGATAAATAGGAAAGTGTAAGGATGTGAGTGACTCTGACAAGGTGATAGCAAGGCGACTGGGTCAGAGCATCTCCAAAACAGCAGGTTGGGGTGTTCCCAGTATGCAGTAGTTAGTACCTACCAAAAGTGAACTACTGGTGTAATGGACGCCATTTAGCAAACACTTTTATCCAAAGTGACTTCCATTCCCTAACTGCAGGGGATAGTCTCCCTGGAGCAACCTGGGTTAAGGGTCTTGTTCAGGAACCCAGTAGTGGTATACTGAGGGTAGGGTTCAAACCCATGACCTCTTGGTCCAGAGGCAAGTATCCTACCCACTAGGCTACCACCGCCCGGAGCACCTCAGTGACTAACTAGGCCTCTTGTTATTGCTTATTCATTTCTTCTTCCCTATATTCATTAAATTAAAAAAAAAAAAAAAAAAAGCCTTTCGGCACTTACACTCCTAACTCCTTACTTTTGCTTTAATCTCTGACTTTTCTTCAACAGGAGTTGTTTAGGTGTGTAACCTAGCTGGCATTAACTTGGTTGAATAGCAGAT
>JBBPCZ010000136.1:10647345-10660333 GCA_037974445.1 Brycinus macrolepidotus
TATATATTTAATTACTTTGTATAAAATGTATATAATGTACATATACATTTTGCCATTTTTGGAGATATTAGGTTTAGTTTAAAATAAATTAGCAAAATGAAGTACGCAACTAAAAATGCTTAATGCAGGCTTTTTTCAGTTGTGCTTAGACTCGTATACAGTTTTTTAGTGTTTCTCATCACCAAAGCCATTAAAGTGATGTTGAAACTTTTGAACTGGAAAATGAAAGAGGTCCAAATTAGGATGATATGATTGTCTAAGCATAGAGGTTATGGTCTAACTATCACTTGTTTTATCTTAGTAATGAAGTCATAAACATGGTAAAAGAACATGAACTTCCAGACAGAACAAATAGATGAATCATACTGTGTCACGAGACTCCGTTAGTTCACGTACTCAATATACAGCAATGGCCCAGTAACATGTTCAAAAGAGGTTAATTGCAAAAAATAAACAGAAATATATAGCTTCAGTATATCAGTTATATGTGTGTGTGAGAGAGTTAGTGTTCTATATTAAAATCATTCACTACCTCAGCCTTTCCACACTGAACAAGATGCTGATCACATCCTACTCTTTCATGCAGAAGAAATAGTGAAAAATAAATGATATTACATCTTTACTGGAGATCACAAAGTTTTAAAATGACTGGCTATCTAGTGATCATCACAACAGGCTAGTAAAAGTATGCTAGCAACAAAGATAATAAGGCTAGGCCAAACATGAAACATTTTCATAGGACTGTAATTGGGTGATGGTCGACTCTGAGTGTGGCTTTAGGCTTTAAAATGCTGAAAACATGCGTCAACATAATGTGTGTTTGCTTACTAGATAGATGTTCAGATAATATATTGATTGTTAAGATATTGATTGTTAAAGATATTGCTTTAATTAAATACAAAGCTTTACATTTGATGAAGATGGAACGAAGATTAGTAATATTTAAGGCTATTTAAGTAATATTTAAGGCTGAAGTTGTAGCTTTGCGGTTGAATGATGAATCGACATTTCTGAGCATGAACCGGCAGTACCATTATATGTACTAAACCATAATGAAGGAAGTAATACTGACACTGTCAGAGCAGGTCCAGCAGTGGCTGTATAAAAAGGCATGATTTCAGCAACAGTGCTGATAGGACCAGTGGATACTGCCTCATCTGACACATGCAGGTTTGTTAGTTTGTAGGTTTGTAGAACAAAAATGGATCAGGGACAGATAGACACATCAACTTATTTGATGTGGGTTGCCTTATGTTTGAACTAAGCTATAGTATAATATAGTAAGCACTTTAACTCAAAACCTATAAAATAGAGGAATTGTATTAGCTGTCCTTTAGCACGTTAGCTTGCTGATCAGCCTTGTTCTAGTTGTCAGTTTAAACAAAGCAGGTTTCTTACTTCTTCACTTCACTTGTTGGTCCATGTAAGCAGTATAATAGTTATCTGCTGTTGCAGCACAGTTTTTCAGGTTTGAGTTACTACTGATGCATTAATACAGAATTTTGTGAGACGTGAACATATAGAGTACAACTTTGGACACGACTCAGACAATTAGATTTTAAGACCAGACCAATTCAATAAATAACATTCTTTTCAGTTCCATTCAATAATTGGAAATACATTTTTATTCTCACAAAAATATTTTCAAAAGTGATTGCTATTTTTACTGGGATGTTTGGGGTGTGTTTTCATATTCTGAGGCTTGTTTTTGCTGTTTTTAAATTTGGGAATTGTACATTTTGTCTTTATATAACCAGAGCAGCCAAAACACACTGACATAACACTGGAGACCTTTTATTGAGAGCCATGATTTTACAGCAGGCCTAACACTGGGCCTGGCAAAACATAAATGTGTAATAACGAAAGGCTGTTTTGTATTACTGCTACGGTAAGAGGAATGTGGAAGTAAGCCAAGCTTAGATAAGAATTGGGGAGGACGTTTACAGTAAAAGTGTGTTTGTTCTCCATTCTTCATTAGACATATGGTGGAGGCGTCTTTCTACAGGACATTGAAAAGTCAGGGGAATACCGCAGTGGTACGAGCGTGTATTCAAACTTAGTGGGCAGATGGCAGTGTAAACTTTTGATAAGCACTGTGTCTTTAGTCTTTAGTGTGTAAATATGAGTACCACACTTCTGTATGGTGAGTATTTTCCTGCCTAAAGCTTCAAGAGCTATTTGGGCTGTTCCTGATGCATGATGTCATGCCCATTATCGCAGACGAGCTAACAAATAGTGTGAAGTGAATTTCCCGCTCGGCAGCGAAAGCTGATGTTGACTTAGAAAGGGTGCAAATAAAAACCCAACCCAGGGAATTTTAATAAATACTGTTCTCACACGTATCTGGCAACCAAAGATGATCAATGAGTAACAAGCCCCTTATGTTCATGAGTCACACTTACTCATCTGCTCACAAGCATGAGCTGTGGCGTAGCACTCTCTCATAATCACGTTTGAAAACACTGGGCTGTGATGGAAAGGTGGCATGGCGTCATTGCACAGGCAGCGTCTACTTTTGGTGCGGTTTCATATCTGAACAATACTTTTGTCCCCAGAGAACTGACTTTACTACGAGGTCTGTTTGGCAAACATCAATGACTTCCTCTTCCAGAGCTGATAAGAGAAGCATTTTCCTGTCACTGCCATTACCAACACGCATTCACCCACCATAGTTTTGTTTTAGTCCAGCGTCATTTGCCTAGTTTAACAGTTCCCTTGAAGGCTCTGCCGTCAGGGCAAGGGTTTTCTGTTGTTTATAGACTCATAGGAAGGGTGGTGAGGTGTTTGAACAAAGATAGCATGACCAAAAGTAATCAGCAAACACGCGGCAAATATTTTCAACTAAATGTGTACACACAGTGTAAAAGATTCTCAGATAAGATTGATAGAATGCCCCTCAACCAGGTTTGACTTAATATGAATGACTCTCAGGGACAATTTCAAAAATTCTAAGTACTGCTTATTTACTATTTTAATGTTAGAAATGTATGTAAATGACTGTAATATACAACACACAGTGTGTTAGGGCTTCACATCAGTGAGAGGGTTAAAAATAATTTCATGAGTGCAAAAACCATTAGAATTCACATATGTATGGTTAACCCCTTAAACTCTAGGGTTATTATTCAGTTGCTCATCTGAAGTTGTGTTATTCAATTCTACTTTAAATTATTCAAGAATTGCTACAAATTATGCAGCAGTTACTATACATTATTCAGTAACTATTTCAATTATTATTATTAAGGAACTACTTCAAATTATGTATCCACTTGAAACTATTCGTTAATTGCGGTAAATTACTCAGTAAACACTGCACATTATTTAGTATGTACTTAAAATCATCCAGTAATCATGGTAATTTATTCAGGACCTACTGTAAATTATTCAGTAGCTACTATAAATTAGTTTGTAACTACTATAAATGATTCTGTAATTACTATAAATTATTCAGTAACTATTATAAATTATTTAGTAACTGTTATAATTGATTCAGTTATTACGGTAAATTATTCAGTCATTACGGTAAATTATTCAGTTATTGCGGTAAATTATTCAGTTATTATGGTAACTTGTTCAGTAGCTACTGTAAGTTAATCAGAACTAAATAACTAAATAGTAAAAGTGACTACACTGAATGTGCAGAATGTTACTCATATGAAGCAAATCACATCAAATTACTTACACACCTTACATTACATATAGGCTCTTTAAATGTTAACAATGTTCTTCACATTCACAAATCTCGTTTACAGAAATGGCTCTTTTATATATATGTTGAAAAGTTCTTTAGGGAGCCAAACCTAGTTCTATGGCATGACGCAATTAATCTTTTCTGGTACCCTTATTTTTAAGCATGTCAAGTACATGTTGAGGGCACTTTAGATGATTTACTGTTCACTGCTGTTCAGTAATGGTTATGAGCCTTGCATGGTTTTCTGTTAGTTAATTAGAGTGGAATATTCAGCACACAGGAGCACCTGTGTAACTAAGCAACAACTCGGTTCATGGACAGAATGGAAGGCCTGTTCAAGCCCTCGGTGTCTGAGGAGTTCCCAAACCCACACTTGCATTATTCATATCTGGTAGACTCTTGATATATCGAGGATGAAATAAAAATAGTTAGAAGGGATGTTGACATTTAAAGGGCAAGTGTAAAATTACCCACTCTTACAATGACCAAACAGCAATATGTGTTTCTTCATAAAGCTCTATAGTTTCAATGTTGCTCAGAATTATTATTTTAATGGGCTCTCACGTTGTGCAGCTGTCTCAATGTTGGACCTAACATCAGGAGACGGCAAGTTTAATCCCTGGTAGTACTGCTGCCATCCATGCATTGGAGCACATGCTAGCCTTCACTCTACCAGTGTTGGTGGTATCATATGATGGGGGAGTTCTAGCTAGTTGGTGGAATTGGAGACAACTACATTGTGAAGAAGACTGGAATTTTTTTTACATTTTCATTCTTTTAAAATGTATAGAAATAGGTTGCCAAGATATCATTTCTTTCAGTGTACATATACTGAAATAATATACCTGAATATACACAGTCTTTCACTTTCACTATGCACATTCTTAAAAACAACTGGGAATTTGTGCACTTTTTTTAGTGTTCATTAAGGGCTTGCTTAGGTAACTTGACAACAACAATAATAACAACAACAACAGGAGACTAGAAGAAGGAAAAAGTTTTGAGTTTGATTTTCAGACTAATGAAATGTGTAGAAAAATGAATGCAGGAGAACATAAATGTTATACAGAAAATGTAAATGATAACACCCCTCTTTGTCCAGAGTCTTATAACCTTTCCCTCAAAGCTGCTCAATTGTGTTATTATATATTTGTTACAGTTGGCCTTATTGTCTCACTTTTTGGCTCCCCTTCATCCCTTGCATAATTGTTTATCACTGAGCAGTAGCTGTTTCAAATCCTTTTGACGACTCCCTAGTTGTTTATTCGCCGGTGAATCCAAGACATGTCGTCCAAAGTAACTGATGCAAAGCAAAGAAGCACCACAGAGCAAAGCAATCAGCGAGCAGCAGGCAGTGGGAATCACCTGCAAATCCCCATTTATAAAAGACCATGTCAGCTGAATCAACACCGAATACAAAGACAACCAACATATCTATTCCCACAGAGACTCAGCCACGGCACCTTAAGCCGTAAACACCATCCAGATCTAGGTGCAAAGAAGACAAAAGGGAGACAGCCTCCACTGATGATTCAGCCTGAGAACGCTGTATGCAGGCCACACAATGACATGGCAGGGACTCCCCCTTTTTCTTTTTACATGCAACACACACACAATACAAGAGGAGGCTTCTCACATGCTCCAAACACGGCTGCCGCTGTTTAGAAACACAGACAATTAACATGACTCAGTTGTCTTTTGACAGGTAGCAGCCTAAAATATTGCATTTGCTTTCAATGGCACATCATTACATGGAGGTAGGATTGAGGCTCTACGGGCATAATCAAAGCAAACAGCCGTGAGAGGACTTGCAATGATTTAATGATATAAAGTATGTTGTAAAGTGACCAGGCACAGCCCAGCACGGCTTTTTGCTTTAATAAAATAGTAGCAAAATACAGTATGTTACAGTGCATCTGTGTTCAGTAAATGACTTAATTTAGCAGTAATCATCACAAGCGTGATAACAAGTCTCCCGCAAAGTTATGTATTTTCCTAACAGAAGGCTATGGTTGTCAAGCAGGAACAGAACAATGCTTTTTAATAACTTGTCATATTAATACAGAATTCTACTGATGTGTGCAGTCACATGCATATATTGGGTTATCTGGAATGGCTTTGAACGTGGCTCAATCAGATTTTAGAAGTGGAACCATCTGTTGTATAATTCTTATTTTAGTACACAGACCCTTGACCGCTTTAGAAGTCCAGAATGCTGTGCTGCGGCTCATTGCCAGTGTTAGTGCGGCTCCAGAGCTCGTCTCAGGGAAGACCAAAGACTCTTTATGTTAATCTTTAACTATAAATTCTGCAGACTCAAAATAGCAGCCAGTGCTCTTAGAAACAGATCTGTTCTGCTGAGTGCAGCAGGATCCTTCTCTCTGAGGCCTACTTTATAAGCATCTCAGCACTCGGGAAGAATAATCATTTGTATCTTTAATGCAGGTATGTGTTCCCAGGGCTGTGGTAGGTTTCTTGTTGCGGCAGCACTAACTCGAATGCATATTGACTTCAACAAAATGAAATCTTAATTTAAATTTAAATTGAAAGCATCCATATGAGCAGCGAGTCGGCTTCCTTATGCATGCATTCAAACAGAAAGAAAAATATTCCTGCGGGTAAGTGAAGAATAATTACGCTCTTTAAAATAAGCATGGCACAGAGGGATCTTTGCGTAATGCCATAGATGAACCATTCTGGGTTCCCTAAAGTGGTGCATTTTAAGTGGAACTTTACCATTGTGTGGGGGTTCTCATTTACAAAAAAAAATGTTACTTTAAAGAATTACTGACGGAACCCACTGAAAGTTTTTAGGTTCTTTTATCCTTTTTGGCACCTTCCTAGTCTCAGCACTGACAGAAGGCCCAACCAATATGCTCCCGGTCTGATCAGGAGCTGATATTTAGTTTGTAGTTGGGACAATAATCAAGAAATAAGCTTTTATGGCAGAAGAGGAGAAAGAACGGACAGTTCATCTGGAAGGTACTTTTCAGCACTCAACGTGGCAGCGCTTTAGGTCTAACCAAGCTGAAAAGAGTTGCTTGGCAACTGTCCTTCTATCTCTGCTAGTAGCTGGACTGGACACTCTATCCGAGAATAGCAGAGGTCCGCTGTCTCAATTAACTCCTTACCTTGAGCCTTTAGTGGCTATCAGGATCTATCAGGAGATCCAGGGCTTTAGAATTTGAGTCCCTGCAGTAATAATGAAAAAAGGCGGAATGACTATACATTTGGGTATTCATGCCTATTACAGATGAAATACACACTTGACATTTTAAAATGAAAACATGGTTAGCTTTGATACACAGTCCTGTGTTTCATATCATAAACATTACCCAGGACATCCATTCTATCCATGTATTTTTTCCCTTAAATTCATGACTGTGTTAATATGTGACATTTCATCTAGCTAGTCATCAGTTGTTATGTCTTCCGGCGCAGGTCAGCTCGACACATGGTGTAAGCATGTTCAGAAATTTAATTACTCACTCTTATCTAATTGGGTTTAAACAAACCATAATAAAACAAAATTCATTGACCATCTGCCGAGCATTTTATGAATGCATTACTTCATGCATAATTGCAAAGGCCTTAGTTATCTATTCCGTTCATTTTGCCAAATCATCCTGATTCATGTGTTTCTCCAGTCATTTCTAGAGGGTGAAATACATGCATACACATACAGTAGACTGTTTTGTTTTTATGTGCTGCTGAACATCATCAACATGAATAAATGCAGGAGCCAGGGTGGACCGGCACATGGCAAATCCATGTGATTTTTAGACTTATGTGAACAGAATCCTTGTGCGCATGTCTTGACCCAGTACTTTTTCAATGAGCTAATGTTATTTGCAAGTGCTTAAAAGGATGGGTGTCCTATGTACAGCAATTAAAGCCACTATATAGTCCAGCCTTCTTCACATCATGACACAATGAAAGACTCATTAACATCATTGCCATCATTCTGAAAAAGACTTGAGGGCACATCATTGAGGGAAGTAGGCATGAGTGCATTTTTTCCAGCAATCTGCTTTCGCCTGTGATGTCAGTAAAAGTCGCTCTCTTTGATGATTTGCGATTAGTGTTAACATTTCTCATAGAATATTCAGACTAAAATCTGGCTATAAACCTTGAGTGGCGTAAATACGCTTCTTCACACATTAAATGCTTGGGTAGTTGGGTAGTCTCCAAATCCAGGACTGACCAGCTGGTTTAATGAGAACAGATCCACATAGGGTTTTAAGTTACCCCTGGTATTTTTAATCCCTGCAAAGGTCAGCAGGAAACTGCAGGCTTACAGGAAATCAGAGAAGCTGAGTCTTTCTCAGCTGACTCACTGAGGAAGACAATCATCATCAACATCCTCCCCTCTGCAATATACTATGAGGTATAAATAAGGGATCTTTGTCCCTGACGGATGGATATTTGTCGATATTTCCTAACAAAATAATTGTTTGACTCAAATTACTTTGAATAACCTACAGGTTTTTTGAAACTCTTTCCACAAAATGTTTTACCATAAAACCTTGGAAATGACATTCACATGCTGATTGGGCACCATGTCTTTGATATGAAAACAAAGCCAAGGGACAGAAACGAACATAGAGCTGTCAGCTCAGGACCGAAAGGAAAATAGAGACTGAAACAGTAATAAGCGTTGTAATTGTAACTATAAGCTTTGAAATCAATACAAATTGTTGCAATGTCATAATGAATGAAATTTCACCTTCTAAAGCTATTTCACATGTGGTGAAAGGTAAACTTGGTAAGTTTTCAGTACAACTGCTAAAATGACTATCACAACTAATTGCAAACCAAAGGTTTTTAAAGATTCTTGCCTTGAACTTTCTTCCATATAGGGCTTTTTCCATTCTTCCATTTGCCTCTTTAAGGCATTTATTGTAAAAAGGGGTGTATAAATGTATATAATTATTTGTTACAAATTGAAGAGTATTATGTTTGATTTATTTATTTTTTTAGTTTGTTCAAATTATTGCTTTTATCGCTGTATTATGATTTCTGTCAGAATTTACCACAGTAATTTACGACCATGCAGCCACTGTGGGGTCTAGATGGTTAATGTGACAATATCTAGTAGACAGTCATTACTGAGAAGTCAAAATCTGTCAAAGATCAGAAAGTAATCATTTGTTACGGAGGAATGCAGTAATGACAAATTGCATGCTAGTGCACCGTTCAGGTGTCAGCACCGAAGCTGGGTTATCTGAGTACCCCGGGTCCTGCTGTGATGTGAACTGTTAAAATAATTCAGTAGAATGGTTGTCATTTTATAAAATTCCCAGTGGGACACCATGTCCTCACTTGCTGACGACTGCTCAACAGTAACTGCTGAACTGAGACACCAGAGATGACGCAACTGGACAGGCCAGTGTTTGCAGATGGTAAATCAGTCCTTGTGAGCAGTATGTAAGCTTTACTGCCAGTGCAGGTGCTGCATTTTTCGGACTATATTTTTTCTGATTAACTGAAAGATCAGGCTTAGATTAGGAAGTGTCGTACATCAACGACACGACTAATGGAAGTCATTAAGTGAGGAGCCTTTTAAGGCTGCACTGTTTCAATTCATAGCCTTTGGAGCATTCACTGTGAATAAATTATCGCTTGTTTTATTGATGTCATTCATGTTCTTCTTTACAGAATAAGAGACAAGGAAACCAATTTTCTTTTCATCTTTTAATAGAAACAAGATCTTTGGCATCATATAAAAACTGTAAATAAATAGCTAACATTGACAAGTCAAATAAATAGCGAAGGCAAGCATGATTTTTTATAAGGTGACAATGCTGGTAAGAGGAAGATCACAATTGCCCAAAACATAGTCTCTTTTCATGGTGGACATTTTGTTGACTACTTTAAAGCGCAATGACCACTGACTGAGATCTTCCTCAGATATACCATCAAAGAAAAAGTCCTCATTGAAGATTGGGTTGCGGCTCTTCCTAATGACAGTGCTGCGCTGTTTCTGGACCTTTCCAGGCATGAGCGAGAGGCTAACACTGCAGTTAATGCTCTTAGGGTCTACGGAGAGAGAGTAAAGGCCTTCTGCACTGATGAGTCTGACCCGCAGCCTCTGATTCTCTGGGCAGTATTCTGCAGACACTCGCAAGGCTCCATCCCTGCCTACAGGCACCAGGCTTTCCTTCATCACCCGTTCTCTGTGGAGAACCAAGTCCATGGGGAAGATTGCAGGAGGTGCCAGGCCAAAGCTAAAGGAAACAGGCTCTATAAGTGCTTCTGATGATCTCCTCATGACGTTAGGGCTGTTATCTGTGGAGCTACTCTCATCCGTTGATAGGGAGTTGTTCCTGGATACCGTGGCCTTCCGGATATTGCGGTAGAGCAGCTTCTCGTGACTAAGAGTTTTGAACAGGGACAATTTAGGTGGTGATCTGGCCAGTAGAGGGGAGCTGAATGGGGAAGATTCTGTTGAAGATGTGGTGTCACTATCTAGTGTGCCTTGTCTATGCAGGGTGAAGCTCCTGGGGGAGAGTCTTGAGGTTAAAGTGTTCAAGCTGAAGGAGGAGGGTGAAGGGGAGGCCGGAGAAAGAGCAGCTGAAGACAATCTAGAGCAAGTATTAGACCTGCTCCTGGGCAGAACCAAGGGAATCCCACAGGAACTGGGATCATTGTGGAAGAGGGACTCCTTACGTCTGGTGTGGGGGCTCTCCAGCAGTGTGCAGAAACCATAGCAGGTCTGGGCTTTGGCCAGGTGGGGCAAAGAGAGAGCAGCTTGGCTCTGGGGATCTGCATTGGTGTTCTCTTCATCACTATTGTCATACGGGCCGTCGTCCACACTCTCAACCTGGATGATGTGGGTGCTGATTGGCTCTCGTGAGGGCATCTCTTTCTTTGGACTGCTTCTTTCCACCGAAACCCTGAAACAAGGGCTTGGTTTCCCTTGCTCCAGTGGGGCTGAGATTTTAGGTGGGATGCAGAACTCAGGGATGGTGTCTGGGGTGATGATGTTGGGGCACAGGGTGACTTTCTTGAGTTTGTCAGCGGATGTTTTTTCTCCAAACATGATGTCCCCAATTTTGAAGCTGTATTCCGTAACTGGAAGTAGCAGACCGGTTCTCTCCACTGACACACGGATCTTTTCAACCACCCACATGAGATCAGCCTTGAGAAACTGCAAAAGGCAAAGGTTTTATTAGTTAGTAAAAGTCTGTTGTCAGTTGTCTTTGAATTGTTAATTTACACAAAATCCAAATTTGTTTGTAAAAACTACACATGGAGTAGTATGACTGGCTATGGAATTATGAAACTAAAGCTTTTTGCATGCTGCTTACCTTATAAACCAGAGTGCACACGTGCGTTCAGTAAGACTGTTCAGTTTGCTGCATTAGAGGGGCTCTCCAGGATGATAGTCAAGGCTCTAGTTCTCTCCTCTCAGACCTGCATTTCTGTAACGTGTGAAAAGAGCTCCTGGCTACTTATACAGTAACAGCAGGGTGGGTGGAGTCAAGCACCACTTGTGCACACCTCCAGAAGCTCTGAGGGGGTTCTGCGTCTCACACTGGCTACAGTTCCCATAGGAACACACAAACCATAACATTACAATCTCAGGTCTCAAGCTTGGAAAAGCAAAGGCTGGTGTGATAAGCAAATTGCTTTAAAATGCAGCAGATCAGTCCGATACAATCTACCCATGTGTGTACGAGTATGTTTAACTTTCCATTCTTGAAAGAGAACAGAGGTTAAAATCATATAATTAATTGGATAAGGGGTTTTCTGACTTTACACATGTACTGAGCTGACTGCGTCACTAATGTGAGAAAATCTGGCAAAGGCTACGAGAAAGCAAATACTGTGGTGTCAAATATAGGTCATTCCATGTGAACCTATATTACCTATATAAGTTTGTCATTGCATCTTTGCTGTCATATCAAAACCTTGTATTTTCATTACTATTTGAAATACTGACTGCATTTTATATTGCATTTTGTGTGACAAATGAACCAGTAGAAATGGCTTAAAATAGCAAAATCTTTGTACAATGACGTACATTAAAAATGAAGACCATTTTTCCATCTCCTATAAAATTACCACTTTGGAGATGGGTTTGTTATGACAACAGCAAAAAGAAACACCTGCACATCTAAGGCACCCAGTTTTTCAATAAGCATTTATCGATTTTTAAAAGCAACCGTGACCAGTCATGCCTGACAACACCAATGAAAGGACTTATTGTGTTGATTAGCTTATAGAAGTGACTGTCTTAGGCTTCAAAGAAAAATAAAAGTGAGCAAACAAGTATACAAATGCACATTTAGACGGCTGAGAATGCAAGATGAATCATATCGACTTGGCAGATAACATTTAGCCATAGAATAGTTCAGTCTATTAGAGTAATAGCTCAATCGTTGGCATGGTACATTATAAGTGGCTTACATAACAGTGTTTTAAAACATTTCAGTTGTAATGAAGTGATAAGCCACCATGAAAAGCACAATGACATTAGGGCTTTTAATACACCTCTATCAATTCAACAGGACAATAGAGAACATTCTGTGAGTACTATATGAAAGCACATGTGTACAATCAAGTACCATGAAAATATATCTCTCAGGTATATCTTGTGCCCTCTTGTGGTAGCAAGAAATTTTGTGCTGTGCTGGGTTTCGTATTGCAAAAACAAAAAAAACTTTTATATTTTATATATATATATATATATGCACACCCCTCACATTTTTGTAAATATTTTATTATGTCTTTTCATGGGACAACACTGAAGACATGACACTTTGACACAACATAAAGTAGTCAGTGTACAGCTTGTATAACAGTGTAAATTTGCTGTCCCCTCAAAATAACTAAAACACACAGCCATTCATGTCTAAACCGCTGGCAACAAAAGTGAGTACACCTATAAGTGAAAATGTCCAAATTGTGACTCGTTAGTGTTACAAGGTCTCAGGTGTTAATGGGGAGCAGGTGTGTTAAACTTGGTATTATCGCCCTCTCTCCCATACTGGTCACTGGACGTTCAACATGGCACCTCATGGTAAAGAACTCTCTGAGGATCTGACAAAAAAGATTTGTTGCTCTACATAAAGATGGCCTAGGCTATAAGAAGATCGCCAACACCCTGAGCTGCAGCACGGTAGCCAAGACCATACAGCGGTTTTACAGGACAGGTTCCACTCAGAACAGGCCTCACCATGGTCGACCAAAGAAGTTGAGTGCACGTGCTCAGCGTCATATCCAGAGGTTGTCTTTTGAAAATAGACATATGAGTGCTGCCAGCATTGCTGCAGAGGTTGAAGGGGTGGGGGG
>JBBPCZ010000136.1:10660433-10678661 GCA_037974445.1 Brycinus macrolepidotus
GCACTGGGGAGCTACAGTTCATTGAGGGAACCATGAATGCCAACATGTACTGTGACATACTGAAGCAGAGCATGATCTCCTCCCTTCAGAAACTTGGCCGCAGGGCAGTATTCCAACATGATAACGACCCCAAACACACCTGCAAGACGACCACTGCCTTGCTAAAGAAACAGAGGGTGAAGGTGCTGGACTGGCCAAGCATGTCTCCAGACCTAAACCCTATTGAGCATCTGTGGGGCACCCTCAAACGGAAGGTGGAGGAGCGCAAGGTCTCTAACATCCACCAGCTCCGTGATGTCGTCATGGTGGAGCGGAGGAGGATTCCAGTGGCAACCTGTGAAGCTCTAGTGAACTCCATGCCCAAGAGAGTTAAGATAGTACAGGAAATTAATGGTGGCCACACAAAATATTGACACTTTGGGCACAATTTGGACACTTTCACTTTTGTTGCCAGCAGTTTAGACATGAATGGCTGTGTTTATTTTTGAGGGGACAGCAAATTTACACTGTTATACAAGCTGTACACTGACTACTTTACATTGTATCAAAGTGTCATATCTTCAGTGTTGTCCCATGAAAAGACATAATAAAATATTTACAAAAATGTGAGGGGTATGCTCACTTTTGTGAGATACTGTGTGTGTGTGTGTGTGTGTGTGTGTGTGTGTACATATATATATATATATATATATATATACACATACACACAGATGTAAAGAGAGATGTAAACAGATTATTAGACATTTAGAAAGACAGATGCTTTGAGTGTAAAGTGATTTAGAATGGCTTTATAGATGTACTAAGTATCTTTAATGTTTCAGTTATGTTACCATTATGGCATCTCTATTGCATCAACTCATTCTTCTCTGAGTTTATGGATCAGAGTTCAAGTGCAGTATCTCAGTAACCCTGAGAAACCACATCGTTAGACAGCTGGTCTGGTTACTGATAGAGCTGTTAGTAGTGGAAAAACTGGCCGTTATTCTCAGAAATGTTCAATCCTTTTATGGATTTTTTTTATCAGCAGAGAGCATACTATATCACCCTTTTTTGTTCTGTGTTTTATGGCCTGAGGGAGATTTCACTGAGAATAAATGACATTTTACGTGCAGAACAGTGGCCAGTGTTTTTCCCAAGCTGGCTTATTTACTATGAACAGTAAGGTCAGGAGGTATTAAACATTTCATACCGAAATAAGCATTTAAGCTAATTCTCCACTATAAAAATATTCTGGCATATATTACTATGGGTTCAGCTAGAGGTGAATCATAAAACACACATCAGCTACAGATTATACATGCATTCTTTCCTTGAAGATTTAAATATAATTTGAAGCAATCAAAGCAAAGCAATGTCTGATATAATTTAAATCTAAAGATGATGACAATAATTCCAGTGTGTTGCTCAGACCTAAAAGACAGTTAAACAGGAAACTTGTAAGTGTATGCATTATCCGGTAATGGCCTGCTCTATATCAGAAAAAGAATTGCTTGACAATTTTCCAAAATCCCTTTCTTACACATACACACACTCTTTTCTTTGTATAATGAAGGTGACCCTTGTCCTAGTGAACCACAGCTGGTTCTAATCATCACTGACTACTTTATAATCAGCATCATGTGTTTAAAGCCACCTATAAATGTGACCTTGCAAAACATTTTGTACCCCTATGCCACTTCAAAGAGGGAACAGTCACACCGTTTCAGGATAAGCATCATGCTGCCAACTCTTTAATTAAACGTGAATCAGAGGGAACGGGTTTTATATGGCAATTTTCATGAGGACCACTAGAGGTCAGTATCATGACATTTGTTTGGCAAAGGCCCACCATTGATCCAGGTCAAAAGGTAAAGAGGGGAGAGTTGGAGGTCAGGAGATGCTAAACAACACAGAGCCAACGACCAGGACACTTTATTTAAATATTTAGTGTCTTCTGGGAGAAGGTGACAGGACTTCATTGCTTGTATTCTATCCTTTTCTTACCTTTACTATTCTTTCTCCTTCTGATAATTAATTTCTTGTTTGCTAGAGTGGACTCACCTGTGTACTGTCTTATATGGAGGGGAATCATCATGTTCAGTTTGGATTCTTGCAAAATGAATATAGACGTGTTGAGGTTTGGCCATGTCTGTGACAAAAAGCAATACAGATTGTTTCAGTTTTGCTTCTTTTCTTTGCCAAGAACCAGAAGCCCATCTCCCACGCAAGTCATGCACAGGACTATTATTCCTACCCACCTGCAGTGATTCATGGGCATAGTGGAAGAATGCGGTGGGAGTGGGCTCCCTCTTCTTCCCTTTCATTTTGCCGAACTAAACAGGGCATGGCACGCATGGCTCAGTCTTTACTGTTATTCTGGTGCATCCTGACCCCTGTGTACCTTCTGACAGAGAAGAGTACTCCCTTCTCTTCATGCAACAGAGCTCGTCTCATATAAGACATGCATTGTTTGGTCAGAGAAGCAGGCATGTGGAAGGCAGGTCTACTCCCCGGGGGCCTTCAAAATAGACACGGACTTTGTCTTGATACTGAGCTGCCAATCGAATATGCTCCGTTCAGAAGGAACATCAACATGACTGTGGGTGTTCAATCTGAAGTGTACTGCTGAGTGAAAATACACGCAGCTAATTTTCAAATGCACTTCTCCACCGTCTAATAAAATCCTATTCGCCTACACAATCTTTTTTCCCTTTTTAGGCCTCATTAATGGCAAATTCTTTGTGTACGCAGGCTGCGATTCAAAAAATCATCTCTAAGACAATGCTCTCACAGTCAGCCTTCCAGTGAGTAAGTGTTTATGATTAAACCTGCGATGGCAGACACAAACACAACAAAGCTCGTCTCTGTCAGGGGTTTGTGGTTGTAAAAAGACATCACAGAGGATGGGCTGTGTTCAGGAGACCGGCCTTGTGACCCCTATAAATGTTTGATGCTGGTCCTCCCTTCCCTGCCTTGAGTCACAGTGACTCATTGACTCACCTGATTCATGTAACATACGAGAGTCTTTGTAAAAAAAAAAAAAAAAAAGAAAAGAAAAATGTAAATAAAAGATATTGTTGCCGTTTGACCTCTAGGAACTGATAAGAAGGCCACATTAAGAAGGAGCTTTGTACTCCAGGCCAAACTACTTTGGCTCTTCTACTTCGGGTCATGTGAAAGCAATTAGTACAGGTTGAACTGAGTGGTCATCTGAAGCTGTCCTCCTTCATCACGTGGTAAATGAGGCCGTGTGCTTAAGCCTGCAGTCACACAAATGAATCTTGTCCAGTCTGTGATATTTTCTCTTTTTTTTCCCTTTGAACTGGTGTCCAGTCAGTGCAGAGCAAAGCTGAGTGAGAGAAAGTTCTAAAGTGTTCAACACCTCTAAAAGCTAACATTACCTACAGTAAAGAGGAATTCCACTGAATTTTCTGCACACTTCAATGGTTTAGATGCAAACAGAAACATTCAGTGAGGTAATGTGAAAATGCTCTGTTCTGGGAAGCCTTGCCGAGTCAGAATTGTTTACAGACGTGGGTGATAGGGACCAGACGCTGGAAGCGTTTAATACCTCTAAAAGCTTCCTTACAGAAAGTAATTGCGTGAAATGGTTACAAATACACAGTCTAATACCTGAGGCAGTTTTACACTACTCTGACAAAATGCTTCAGGCCTGAGATATATTTTTCAACGTCCAATTACGGCACAGAGTTACATGAAGGACACATGAACTTTTTATCAGCAGCATAAAAAAACATGTGTAGGTTCACAGGTGGTCCTGGACAGTAAATAATATGGCTATATTTGGATTGTTCATGTTTTTGAATAGCTTATGGTTTACTTAAATGAAATAGCATGGAAGAAAACAGTATCCAAAGAAAAAATATTTTAATGGACTTTATGCATTCTACCATCATAAACATCAGAATAACACCTAGATGGTTGCTTAGATAAGAAAGCAGCTGTGTGGACCCCTGGTTCATGTCATTAGCACTGTAGAAACACTAAAGTTGGTCAGATTCTCTAAGATGGACCCACTCCACGTGACTTGGCATTTTTTTATAACATGGGTGGACTTCTCCTTTCGAACCCATCTACATGAAATGTTTAGAGTGTACAGTGTGCAGGACTGGCAACCCTGCTCAGATGTGCAGGGCTCTCCTCCCGCCAGCTCCTTTATGTTAATAGGGTGGCGTTGGAGCCCAGCTCCTCGGTGGGGGACCCTAATAACGGGGGCGGAGCTTGAGTGTGGAGGGAGGACCACAGGCTTGCTGCCTCTCTAACATCAACTCATCTCTCATGCGCGGAGAGTGCTGGATTTTTCAGGTAGGAATGTGCGGTTCAGTATGCATGCTTTTTTATATTTGTTTATTTATTTCATTTCTGCAGCGCTCCGTGTCCTGGACGCGGGTCGGATGGAGAGGCAGGCGCGTCCTCCTCCTCCCTCGCCCGAGCCTGCACCGCCTCGCTCCGCTAGGTGAAGGCTGCAGCCTCGACATGTGAGAGTGGAGAATGAATGGGCGGTTAGTCTCGTGTTTCCAGAGTTTAGCTGCGGATCACTTCTGGATCTGAGCCTCGAAACCTGGACGCGAGTTTTCCAGTTAGTTCGCGTTTTTGGCTCCCAGTAGCACCGAAGACACTTTGCCTGTTGATTCGTTTCGTTTTATCCTCGTTTGTGTGCACGATAGGACCGTGTTCATTCTTGATGTGGTCTTTTGGGGTCAAGCAGTCTCTCGGCCAGCCCTCGGATGGCAGCAGTGTGGAGAGAAGCGAGCGCGCAGGGAGAAGGAGGGTCTCAGCGTCCTGTACCCCCAAAGTGCAGGGCACAATGTGTGGAAACACGAGCTCCTTTTGCACGACGTGCATGTTTTGCATCCCCCCTCCCAGGCAGGCAGGCAGGCAGGCAGTGGGGTCATTGCTAAAGGGCGATATTTGACGCCGCCATATTTCAGTGGTATGTCCATTATCCTCCTGATGTTCATCTCTACATTTCTGGAGCCCTTTCAGCCTCAGTCCTGGTCAGTTTCTGAGATATTCCTGAGTCTGTAGGTTCGTTTGATCAGAAGGAGCCCAGCTTTACGATGCAAACAGCTCGTTATCAAACGGTTTCTGGTGTTTGTGGACGTGAAGTAATCCATCTTGACTCGTTTTGACGCTGCAGCCATCGATTGGTGATGATCAGCTGGAGAGTGGTCGAAGCGCCCCTCTGTGCAGCTGACCCTCATCTGTGTGCGTTTTTGATGGATGTGTGGAGATCAGCCCTGTTCCTCCATTGCTGAGCCCCACGACGGAGCATTAACCCGTCTGTGAAAATAAAATCAGTCATAAATCTTGTTGTATTTGCTAGAGACCCCCATTCTACACTGAGCAGGGAGCATCTCCCCCTTGATGGAGTCTAGGTGCCTCACTGGAAGCACCATTAGAGAATTACTACAAGCACGCACGCACGCACGCATGTCTCTGTTTCTCAGTAGAGATGGGATCGAGTGTGTGTACACGGCTGTGTGCTCAGAGAAGGTGGGCTTGGTCGGAAAATCGCTCCTGCATCAGGTCGTCCTTCACGTGAAGTTCTGTTCGCGTGGGCGCTGAAACAGAGCCACACCCCTCCGAGCTGGGGTCCTCAGGCATGGCAGCCCCTCGGTGATAGAGCAGCCTCTATCCGAGTGCACACCCGAGCAGGGACCAGGCTAACCCGAGATGTAATTATCTCCTCTATTTATAGAGCTTTCTGCAGCGAGCCCTTTTTTTCATGACACATCAATCGTACATGACATTCTTTACAAAATGAGTAAAAAAAGGAGCTTATTTCTTTAAAGGGTCCCTATCATGAGAAAGCCAGACTGTCCTTTCAAAATGTATCTTGCGTCACTACCATATCCAAATGCTTTGACATTATTTCTGCCTAGTAAATCTACAGCAGTTCCTCATATTTCTATGTGAAGTTATAAGGAGTGTTTCATCCTGAGTTGCTTTCTAAATTGGGCGCTATAAGATAAGATGGGATAACCCTTATCTTATCCTGTCTTATTTCTTTAAAGGGTCCGTATCATGGGAAAAGCAGTGTCCTTTCAAAATGTACCCTTGACAAATGCTGCGAAAACAGTCCATTTTGAACTGACTTTGTGATGTCTCAACCTATTTCTGCCTAGTCAGTCTACACAGCAGTTCCTCAGATTCATGTGTGAAGTTATAAGGAGTGTTTCATCCACAATTGCTTTCTAAATTAGGCACGATAAGATAAGATAACCATTATGTTACCTGATCTTATCTTATCTTATCTTATCTTATGTCTTTAAAGGGTCTCTATCATGGGAAAACAAGATTGTCAGTTCAAAAATCTACCTTGGCAAATGATGCGAGAACGGCCCATTTTGAACTGACTTTGTGACATCACAACCATATCAAAATGCTTTTACATTATTTCTGCCTGTTTGGCCTACAGCGGATCCTCAGATTCCTATGCGAATTTATAAGGAGTGTTTCATCCTGAATTGCTTTCTGAGTTAGGCACAATACACAGCAGCCAATTAGAATGAAAGCCATTTTTTCGCTCTTAAAGACACAGCAACACCCAGTTTACATCCACAGAGGTGGAAGATGGACATGCGAACATGTATGATGACTGCTTGTTGCTAAAGAAAGCTATTTGACATAAGAAGATTTGAGGTGTAAAAACAAAATGCAAGAACAATGTAGGATATGGGCCCTTTATTTATTTATTTCAAGTGTGCATACATAATACAGCATACATAAACGACACAAGATTAGGCTTTGTAGTGTTAAGATTACATCAGTACACATGAGCATCAGTGATGTTCACTTAATGTAAAAGTGCTGTCAGGTTGATGTATTTCTGTTTGTCAGTGTTGCAGTGAATGTTGCGCTCAGACATGCTCCAAACTGCATACATTCTTTTATTTGCTAGTCCTGTATTAAATGCCAGTGGTGTGACGAGTATGTCCCAATTGTATTCCTGACGTGTGCACAGACATTCAGAGGCCTGGACTTTATGGTGTACGCTAGACGACATAGGCTGTGAGCAGGAAGCTGCACAGGAAGAGACGGATGTTTAATACTGCTGTGCAATAGACTTTCTGGCTGTTACACGAGGTCAGGCCTGCTGTTGTCCTTTTTGTCCTAAAAAGGGCTTTGTTAGGACAGGCAAGGCTTTACTATGCTTTGTGGGTCCAGCACATTGTGTTACTGGCTGATTAATGTGCACGAACTGTAAATGTTAGGAAGGTGCAAATCAAAAACTGATGTGATTGAATTGTATGGTTGAAAGGACATACAGGCATGTAACGAAAGTGCAGCTGATACTGGGTGCCATGTGATTCAGGTTAATAAGTGGGAGACACATCGCTCTATTAATGAAATGAAAATAAAATGAAAAGCACACACCTACTCCAGATGCACTATGCCGTCACTATGCAGTTACTATTTGCCATTATCAGAATAATGAGTTTATTGCTGTGTAGTTTTTTAGCTAGGCCTTTAAAGGACTGATCCAAATGACATCTCAATGTGCTAGTACAGTGACAATAATGATATCTTGTATCTTGTCAGTCAGCCAAAACACATGCTACTTTATTTTAGCGCTTGAGCTATTAGGCTAACACGCTCACAAAGTCAGTAGTGACCCTAATTCTCTCAACCTGCTCAAACCACATCCAGCTCTTCATTAAGGTGGTGCAGATTTTTCAGTGTGGTTTAGGACACAGTGACTTACTGTGAGTTATAAAAATGAACAAAACTTCCCCACGTCCGGACCAGCCTTTTATCTAAGGACTGATCCTGGATTGAATTCCTCCATGTTTATGGTTTTTGACACAAGAACTGATTCAGCTTTCTTTGCATAATAATTACTATTAGGCTCAAATGTGGCCTAATTGAGATGTGCTGGAGAATGTGCTCTTCAGATGTGGTGAGGACTCCCCTGCAGATTTGACCTGGAGAAAACACTTCAGAGGATTTATGGACAGACGGTTTGAAGGTCATTGCTGGTGCTGATGGACTTTGCTTGATTACTCAGTATGACCACTCTCCCTCACCTAAAAACTTGCAACTTTTGCAAATGCTGGCTTTCCACTCTCTCTCTTTACTCCATATGCATGGCTATAATTAGCTGCTCTGCACAGCAAGTGTCACAAGCTGGGATACAGCTTTCGCCTGCCAACAGAGGCTGATAAAATCCGACAATTCCAGTGACATCAGGCACCAACTGAGAGCAGTGAGGAAAGGCGGCCGTGTGACCGGGTTTGTTCTCGGATACTGTACTGCCGAGGCAAGAAGTGATGCTGATATCAGGAACAAGCATTCAGGCTCCAGTTTAGAAGAGTGCTCAATAGGACAGTGCATTTTGAAGTCCTTCTATTTCTGTGCAGATACATTTGTGGCTTGGGGTCAGGGCGGCACGTTATTACTCTCACTTCACTGATGCATGAGAGCATGGGGCCCTCCATAGGTGCCTGACTCTGGAGAAACTGGAGCTCTGATTGCTATCTGAGGCTTTATGAAGTCGTGCCTGATTGCATCATCTTTCAGTTCATTCAGGTGACCTCATGTGCTTAAAGTTTAGTTATTTTTTTTCCCTGTGCAATCTCAATGAAACAATCAAGGCAAAACATCAGATGAGCACAGCTGGTATGAAGCATTTTAATGACATAATGTTAGCAGAATGTGGAGAATATTTTCCATAGTTCCATAGTTTTCCATTACTGTACTGCATTTTAAAACATTTCATTTTAAAACTGTATTAGACCTGCATAGTATGGACAAAATATTAATGTTGCAATTATGCAGCTACATAATGCGATTGTGATATGTTCAGTCCCCCACCCATACAGTACATATACAGGAAATAACCTGCACAAACACACTGTTTTCAAATCTGAATAAGCGGATTTATTTAAATGCATTGCTTTTTGTGACATTACAAAAACAATGAATTTACAATGGGCAGTTTTAATAGCTTTACTTGCATATATGGACTGCATGAACTAGGGTGTGTATGGTACATTGTTACAATGTACATATACTTAAAAAAAGATTTTTTCCAAAAGCAAGGGAAATTTTTCATCATATAGGTCCTTTAACACAAAGTGTCAAAAGGCAAATTGACTCTTGCTGTTAGAATCAAGAATTATACTGAACCTGAAAATGTATTGTTACGCCTGATAGTTACTGATTATACTGCATATGGCTTAGCTTCATCACTTGTATTCTAAGGGCAACCAGAGGTCACAGTCTATAATTAAAACTGAGCAATCTCTGACTGGAATTGTGTTTTTGTTGTGTGGGTTCCTGTCATGTTCTAATCATCCATTTTTAATCCACCATTAAATTCATAGGAAGATCCTCCTTTTACAAAGATACCTACTGCAAAACTCTTCACGAGAACCAGGTCTGCAGAGAGCCTTTCTAAAGCTAGTAAGAAGTAATATGATAAGGTAATTACTGTGAGTGATATCAGCTTACCTCTTATTGTAGTTCCCCTCCAATGTATTCTCATATTGGGAAAGTAATTAAAATCAAGCTCTCTAAATGATTTGTCCATTGACTTTGCCTGATGGCAGGCGTGCAGTTGAAGAGGCCATTATCAAAATTACTTTGGATTATAGCGCGCCATTAAGGCTAGGGTTATAGCAAATTGCGTTCGTGCAAGATTGTCTTATAAAAATGAAATGACAAAAACTCGAGGTCGTTCTTTTGTTTAAGGTTCACCTTAGAAATAATTTTAGGCAAAGTGTTGAAACACTGAATGTGGCTAAAATACATTATTTAATTTGGCTTTAGTGTCTTAAAGATCTCATAATTACTTCAAGCCCCATTCAGCACATCTGTATCTTCATGCTACCAGATGCTTGGGTTAGCATATAATAACACATGACAATTATGATTATGTGTAGTTAATTACGTTTAGCACACTTATGTGACCATAGTAAACCCTAATTAATTGTTTGCATTGATCAGTGTCCATAATAAGTAAGAGGTAATTACAGTAATTTAAGTTAGAAGCGCCCATCATTTATAACATGAGAGCTCTTGATCTTAGTGCAGGCCTACACAGATGTCCTAACCTTTGGTTTTGGAGAAATCATACTGAAACCTCAGTGTACATCCATGAACTTCCATCTGCCAGTTGCGCACATCAGTGCAGTGGCCTAGCATTTGTTACGCAGATGCCATACTAATTTTCACATTTCACAGAAACAACTGAGCAAATGATGTCGGGGTCACAGGTTGTGTGGATTACTGCACTGAATGTGTTTAGAGCCTTCAGTTTTGTAGGCACTTTAGAAAACTAACACGATTTAATGAGTTAACTTAAACAGCACTAACACATACAGTGCTCAGGCTGCAGTGTTTATATTTGTTTAACTGGAGACAGTCAAAACATTTTCTTCACAACAGAGACAACACCGATGGCAAAATAAGAGCCATATTTTGCATTTAAAAAAAAAATCATTTTTGCATGCTTTTGAATTTTGCATCTGAAAGCACATGGTGAGAGGCATATGTGTCCCATGAGATCATTTTGCCATTTAGCACCAGAACTGGCATAATCTCATAGATGTTCCTTGTTTTTTTGCCACAGCACTCGTGTTTACACCCCTCCCATATCTAATGCAGTATTAACAGCATTCTTTTCTCTATCCTGAAGTCCCCAAATGAGCAGTAACTCATCAGCTCATTTAGTTCAGCTATAGACTGGGTGAGAAGTACTGACCAAAATCCTCCAAAGTGACATCATGGTAAGGAGTTCTGCATGGAATTATGGATTCTGAATGGAATGCTTTTGCATGCCTTGATCAATTTTGAGCCTCTGATAGGTTCAATATAACAGAGTGACAGATTAATTCACCTGAGCTCCGCTCAATTCTAATTCGGTGCAGCTTCATTTAGTTACAGTAGATGAAGCATAGCACGTAGTAGAGCTCTAATTCCGAAGCTATTGACTGCAGCATTCACAGCGTATGACTTATTAGATTGACTGAATTCATTTATTAACTCTGCTTATGCAGTTGATTCTTGCTTATTACTCATATCTAGCACTGGAATTGACCTTTGGATTCCTCTGTGTCAGCAGATGAGATATTTGCTTTGCTTTGGCTTGGCATGATTTAGTAATCCGTGTTCTGGCCTTTAGTAAAATCCGCTGTTTACCACTGAGATGAGACACATTGAACAAACACTTTTTGTGCTGTCAGCTTGAATAAAGGCTGGTGTAACTGGAATAATGATATCTGGCATATCTGGCAGATTTCTGTTTCCTTATACACAAAGCTGTGCGGTAGAGATGGTGAATAAAACTAATAGAAGTCAGTCTAGCTGAGGAAGGTGTCACTCATACACTTCAAGGTCATCCATTATAAAGATTGGTCATTTCCTTCAAACATAGTTCCGGCCTTCAGATAGTTCTGAATGATAAACTGTCATGTATTAGCCAGAGAGGCTCTCAATTTCCGAGCACAATCTGTTAGAAAGGGTTTTTTTTTGCTGCTTTTGTGGTTGTTTCATCCCCAAAAACAACATGCCTGATCAGGAAATGTTTAGTTGTGGTCTGGGAGCACGAAAGGCTCTCGAGTCATCGGAGAAAGGGAGAGTGCAATTGTGCAGAAGTGTGTGTGTTAATGTTTTGAGTGTGTGGGTGTTTTTGTCAAATTGCTGAACTGCCACACACCCAGTGCTCTGAAGGTCTGGCTGGTCCTTTGTGCTCTCTGCCCTTCTGACAGTTCAGGCCAGGCGAGTACAGTCTGGAGTTGCTCTAAGTAGAAGTTCTTCTTTTTTTTCCTACTTCAGAATTTAGCTTTTCTTCCGTAAGATCTTCCATACTAATTGGAGAGACGTAATTTATTTGACTTTACTGATATTTTCATATTTCTCACAGTTACTATTTCCAGTGGGATCATTTTACTATTTGGTACCAACCCTGGGACAATCTCTAGGATAATCCTCTTTTTTTTTTTTTTTTACAGTATCCTTTATATTTTGACTATGAACTACATTCTCTTCCCTATCCTGTCACCGGTTGAGTACTATTTCACCACCTGCTTGTTTAGCTTACTTACAGCACGTGTGTTGACCAAATTCTTCCAAACTGACACCACGAGAATGTCATTAAATTATAGATTTTAAATGAAATGCACTTTTTTAACTTGCATCTTGAAGATTTTGGTACATACAGAACTGACCTGAGAGCGGTAAATTCTTTAGCAGCAACCCTGCTGCCCTGACTGCTGGCTTGGTAAGATCATGACCCTGCTGATAGCACTGGTAATTAGCGAAGACTCTTTTATCCACGGGCCAGCAAACAAAGAGGAAGGACTTCAGTGTGCTGTGCCTTCATCCCTCATTGCAGCTGTTTGGGTGAATACAGTGGAGTTAATAGGGCTTGTCCATGTGAGTGTGCTCAATTAGAGGTTTCTCCTTTGACTCTATTGTGCTGGTAAAGGTCTTGGGTGTGGAAGTTCTTGTTGTCAGCATTGTTTCTTTTGAGTTATGCAGTGTGTTGTATTAACCCCTAAAAAGTACATGCTGTTTTCCTGTACATACATTAAGCCTTGTTTTTGAGAATATCTGAACACATGTAGAGTGGGAGGGGGTGATCAGTGCCATGGTATCTCCTGTTTAACACCACTGTATCTTCTGATACTGCAGTATGGTTGTTATTGTTGCAGCCGTAGGCTGTATGATTAAAAACTTCACAGTACGCCCAGAGTCCAGTTGTATAATGTGTTAATTGTTTGTGTGTAGTCCTTGTAAAGTTTTAGCCATATCTGCCCACACTTTCCCATAGATTCCCTCAAGAAAAACACATCCACTCAACCCGTAGCACTTTTCCAGATGATCTAACCTTGTTTCAGTAAAAGAGGTGGATCACACCCAGTTATACTGCTTGTTCTGCGAGTCTGTGGGGGGGTGAGGGTGGATAGGGGGTGGATTCTCAGTGAGGGTCTCATTGTTGGAATTATTTACTCCTCGTCCACATTTTCCAGCACTCCTCTCATTTCCTCTCCTCCCTCGAAGCCTAAGCTTTTCTGAGGGACTTTTTGACCGGTCTCAGGAGTGAGCATAATAAAGGGAAGGCCGACGGAGAGGCCAGGCAGGCCGGTGCTGAGTGATTAGGGTTCCTCTATCTCTTTGGCTTTGTTGTGGAACTGTTGCTGGGCTACAGTGTCCGGGCTTCTATGTGTTGGGAAATATTTCCATTGAGAGGAAGTCATTGTTTGAGTGGGTTAGTAAGGAGTTGATCACAAACCATCAATTGTCTTGCCATGGAGGACTGTTATCACATACAGCTGTAAGAATAAAGACAGCCTTTGTTTACTGTAAGTAGGAAGAGATTACCTTGATGGCTGTGGTGATGAAGAGCATGATGATAATGACAGAGTTGCTGTTGCAGCTAAGAGTGATTGCAATGAGGTTTATGCTGATGGTGGTGCTGATGAGATAATGATGAAGAACATGAAAAAGATACAGCGGCGAGAGTGACGATGGTGTTTCTGAAGGGGGGGGAGGGGAAGGATGCTGCTGCATCTCCTTCTAAGAATATGTATGATGAGCACAGTAGGGCTGCACAATGTCAGAAAGACCATTTGTATGTATATATATATGGCGTATACTCACCTCACATCATACTCACAAGACATCTAAAAGTATACCCATCTAAAAGTAGAAAAAATACATTTGTATGTGATTGTGTGATTGACTGTGATTTGATCATGACTGAGAAGTGCACTTTTTTAGTTATACTGCCTAATACGTAGTAGCAAGCAGTATAGCGGTTTATCTGGAACACCATAGAAAATCCATCCTAAGGTATGACATTCTTAATTTTCATACCAAAATGCCACAAATAAGCGGTGAACTTGCCTGAGACTGCGGTGTACATTTGGATGCATTACAAACAGCACAAAAGCTTAATGTGTTGCTAGTGAGGCTGGCACAAATGCGCCCACACGGACACAGTCACCGGTGAGAGTTTCCCTGCTGGAGAAACAGACCTGCAGAGTGAAGAGAGGGAGAAAGGTGATGACAAGGAGGAATTTGTGCCAAAGACTGGAGCTTCGAATGTCATTTGAAAATGGTTTAGGGAGTAAAAAGACTGAATTAGCGTAAAAGAACATACATTGCAGTTTGCCACACCAGAGTTTTTATTTGTGGCCAGTGGTGAAACACAAGCAACCTGTTTCACCTCAAAACAAAACATTTGCTTGAATACCAAGACAGCTCATCAGAGGTGAGGGTCTGTGAAACACAGAAGGGTCAGACACATGCTCAGACCTTGATGGAATTAGCATTTTCATTAGGCTCTGAGTATGACTGTAAAAACAAACGCCGGATCAGTTGAAAAAAGGCATACTTTTGTGTTCTTTCTAGCTAATGTTCAGTTTTTATAAACAGTTATTAAAAGTTGAGTTTTAAAAAACAACCAGTAATGATATGTTTACTTATTTATTGTTCAGTTGTTTTTGTTATTTTGCACAAAAATATTTGACATGTACTTCAGTTGTAAAGGGATGCTAAGGGGACAGTGGAAAACAGGCTACCTAACCAGTTTAGCTGATTCATGTAGGCCAGGAAATGTCCCTAGAAATCAATACAATTTAGTATTAAACACTGAATTAACACTGCCGTCAGTAGTAAATGAGATAAATGTTTGCCTACGGAAGTTTTTTCACTCGCAATAGAACATGAACTTGACCCTGTTAAAATACCTATGAAAACTCACAGCTAAACAAAGATTTAGAATATGAACATTTTAAACTTATAGAGGCAAGCAGATATTCTGTCAAACTCCTTTCTCTGTTTGTCATCAGTCTTTTAACAGCCCTATTGTTTTAACAGAGCTACAACACAGCACAACTCTACAAACAGGTGACCACAAACTAAAGCTTTGTGAAAGATAAAGGTCTCAGCTCAGATAGATGCAGTTAAGTGCAGAGGTGCACTTTTACAACAGCAGCTTCACGTCAGTGTCGTTGAATGCATATGCATTGAATGCACATCCAGGGGTGTCGGAAGGAGGTGGTGGTGATAGCGTCTCACGTGTTTCCCTCATACAAATCACTGGATGGATGAGTGGGGGGGAGAAACAAATGATTTTTAAATGATTTTCAATATGATGGTTTCAGTGCCCATGAGGACATCATGAGAACCTGCTCACTCACAAGGCTGTGCCAGTTAGACAGTGACATTCTTGCTGGTTTAATCTGTTGCCATGTGTGTTACCGTTCAGGAAGACATATCGTTGCTAATATATGAGCGATGTTGTACCTTCTACAACAAATTCCACTGCTCTTTTTCTTCCTCAGAATATTATAAGCCAACAGCAGCAGGTAAATGTCAGTGAAGTTGCATTCTTGCTTATGTAAGTGTTTAGGTGGTTAAAATATAATAATATGCTCAGTTTAAACCTGTTTGAAAGAACATTTTATTCCTACACGTGTAGTGTAAATGTACATTTAAAGCCCACATATTTTAAAAGTTCACTAGCAACTTTAAAATGAAATTCAAGGGTAACTAAGCGATATTCTGTGCTGATAAATATTTCCGCTATAGTATTAAGTTCTTAGGCCTCCTCATATCCAATTTTGGTGTGTCTTCATAACCTGGTATCTTACCCAGGCTTCAAAACATATAGTAGTGTAATATTTACCCTGTGAAAGTCATAGCATACAGTAAAACGTTCAGCTGTTGTTTAAAGATGTATTTGCAATTTGCTGCCTCATGTAGTATCAGTATTGCAAAGGCCAAATGTCAATCTGTTGATTAACAAATTATATATTGTGCAGTTCCAGTGTTCACGATGAAAATGCTCACATGTGGCATGCGCGGTCTGGAGCTTTTGTCTCCTTTCTCTGTGTCCTTCTCCTGAATTCACACCGGCAGAAGTGACGAAGCTCCAGACTGCTGCAGAAGTAGGTCAGTGTAAAGTAGGCTGGTACAGACATGAACTTCCAGCATATATACATACATTCATACCTATGCACTAGAGATAGATCAGGATTTTTGAATATTAAAATAGTTGTTAGAATATATTATTTAGAAAGTAGCAGTGGCTTCATGTGACTCAAAGGAAGCATGTGCTAGCCTTCACCCTCCATGTGTTGGTGGTATCGTGTGATTGGTGAGAGTCCCAGCAAGTATGAAAAGGGTGCAGCATGTGTCAAGCTGCTTGTTCACATTACTGCTTTTTGACTGGATGCTTCTTCATGTAAACATAAAGTGAATATAGACTTTTTTTCATTTAGTATATTTATTCCTTATTGTGCTTTATTTGTTTGAACTTGGTCCATATTACATGGTACCCTGGGACTTTTACATCAATTATTAATCCAACCACTCGTCCTGTGCTGTTACTATCAGCTACATCCTCACCAATTAGGCCTGGTGTCTTTGGCCTGTGTGGAGCTAAAGGCCAAGCAAAGGTTGATCAGAGTACAGGTTGTTGCTTTTAATTGCCTCTCTTGAAAGGACTACTTTAGAATGGGAACAGTAATTGGGAAAAAAATGGGACGGAATTGTCTTGGGAAATAAGCTTTATCTGCCATCTTTTCGCCTATGGGTTCATTGATTTTATGCTAAAGATACTGAGATATTGTCTTGTTTGCTCTCAAGGGGAATGAGAAAGGACAGTGTCAAACTCCGCAGGCCAATACTAATGTTTTGTGAGTAAATGCTAAGAGAAACATGAGTGAGTGAGTCAATCCCCAGAACTGAATAACTAAGGCTGAGGTCCTCTTGGCTTTAATATTGTTCTTCCTTTTTGATGATTAGTGGATGACTAATGTCTGTGTGGTCTGCTTTACAATCCTTTATGAGTATGGAACAAAAAGACCAGTTTAGAAAGCATTTAGGTCCCATTTAACAGCTGTAAGAGAGCAGACATACTCGTACGAGGCATTACAGGCTGGAACATGCATGATTGCTCTTTTATTAGAGAGTTAGCTTTCTGTTTTTGTTTTGAAACGTGTCCTTGAGTAATAAAGCCTACATTTGTTATAGCCCAGATTCAGTGGGGTTCTGATGATAGTTAAAAACAGCTTCCCAAATAGATTGTATATACATTGATGAACCACTTTAAGTACAACAACCTTGTATCTGCACTCATTGTCCATTTTATCAGCTCCACATACCATTTAGATGCATTTTGTAAGACTGTGTCTGTCTCTGCATCGCTTTACCCCACTTACATATTAATGGTCAGACCAGGTATTATTTGGCTGGTGAATGATTCTCAACACCACAGTGAAAATAACATGGTAGTGGCATGTATAATATTTGAAACTGAAAATATCTGATTGCATGCAACCCTAATAGATATTTAAAATTCCAGACAATGACTGATTTCATATTGGACTAACATTACAGAGTATCTTTCCTAGGCATCTTGTAAGCTTGTAATACATTCATAGGTATTTTTTCCACACTCATAGTAAAAGGTTCCACACTTTTTTACCTATTTATTAAGAACTTCAAAAACAAATTACATCACTTTTCTACATAGTCACCTTCCTTTGTGATGCTATTTTCCCAGCGTTAGACCAACTTTTTAATGCCATCAGCAAAAAATGTTTTTGGTTGCGTGTGTAGCCACTGATACACCGCTGCGTTCACATCGTCACCTGAAAATCTTCTTCCCCCTAAAACCTCTTTGAGGGGTCCAAAAAGGGGGAAATCAGATGGCGCTAAACTCTCAGTCAAGCCCAATTACTTCTCTTCTAGCCTTCACCGTTTCCAACGAAAATATAAAAGTGTGGAAACTTTTTGAATACAAAAATTTAAAACTTAGGCTGCTAAATGTCCTGTGACTTAGGGGTTAGTAATGTGGCAAAAATATAACATCACAGGCTTAGTCAGTATCTATTTCATAAATTCTTACCTTCCTGACAATTCATCAGCAGTACATGGTATCTGACTGGCCAGATGAAGGCATACTACAAAAGTCTAGATGTGGCTGAATCCGTGACCTTGAAACCAAAGTAGCTTTTAGTAACTGCCATCTTGTTTCCACTTGGTGTGCTATAGAATTACTGTGGTTTTATACTGTTACTTATCATCACTCTATGGGATTTGTTCTGCAGGTTGTGTTTTGGAGTTTTAGCTAGCTAGTTATCTCCTGGTAACTAACAAAAACTGCAAAGCACCTTGTTCTGTATTTTTTGTCAGTTTTAGCTCGCTATGTTGGTAATAAAATGACTTTAGCCTTACTTTAGCCTTAAAATGACTTTAGCCTTACTTTAG
>JBBPCZ010000136.1:10693257-10712392 GCA_037974445.1 Brycinus macrolepidotus
TATATAGTCCACTGCTTGGGTTTTAGCCTGTTTGTAAGACACTATGTTCAGAGTGATAAGCACAGATGACTGGACAATTAGGTTACCTTTGCCAGCAGACAGGGACATTAAATGAGGCTAGGAAGCTAAGGGACTCCTTGTAGTTCTCTCTATTATCACATTTGCCCCATAAAGTATTTTTAAACCAGTTCTTTTTACAATCTTCAAAAATCAGGTTGGCACACTCACACATGCACATAGTTCCCCTTACAGGCCTTAGAGCATGGCCTTGAAAACACAGAAAACTGAGCAACAAGCTGTTTTTGTGGAGTAAGTTAATCAGAATAGTAGAGTACATTCAAGGAGCACAGCTCCAAATTTTTTAATTGTAGCGGTGGAACGGCAAGGAACAGCAGGGCTACACTAACGATTCGAGTCAGACATGTGTTCTTAGAGGACCCCTCATGGCGAAGCACTAGACCTTTGGTCCAGCTGGCAGGAGCTGCAAACTTGTGGCCCCTCCAGCATGGAGACTAAATTATGGCACAGATGTAAGAGGAGCAACTAGTTGTTGTTGTTGATATTGTTGACTCCTCCTATCCTCAGGGCAGCTGCTATGTCCTCGGCACATGAAGAGTGTCACCTGATCTCCAGCTTTACTTTATGGACTGCGAGCGAGTCAACCATACTTACCTCTAGTGAATGTGTCAGTGAGGAAGCGCCATAAAGCTTAACTGTGCAGCTCCAGATGTTATGGTGCTTTTGTGCAGCTTCAGTATGGCTGCACAATATGGACAGAATATCACTATTGTGATTATACTGGTACATATTGCGATTACAATGTCTTTCAATATATCAAAGGGCCCGTATTATCACTTTTCTGCAATTCGGCTTAAATTATGTAATTATTGTTCAAGTTTCAAAATGTACATTCACTACTACATCCATAAAGTCCAAACCAAGCTGCAAAAATAATCAGTTTTCCAAAAAATAATATCGTAATATCACAAAACCAACACATTTACATACATCTCCTTATACAGGTAAGTGGTCATGTGGGAATGAATGATTTTGAGTACACAAAAAGTTTTGGTACACAAATCTACAGGAATGTCTTGGAAAAATGAAACAGAAGGAAAATGTATAATACGGCCCTTTAAAAAAGAAAAAAGCAAAGAAAAAAAAATAAAGAAAAGCAAAGAATCCCCAAATTATGTTATATGTTTTAAACTGGTGATTCCTTCTGCCAAAAAAGCATTTTGCATTGCGGATTTTGCAACTGTTCTCTGTTTTTTCCAGATTTACTTGAATATGGTTTTGGTCTAACCAGTCTGTAAAGCATTTCTCAGTCTATCTTGTTTACCAATTTGTGTACTATTCGTTTTTGTCTCCAGTTTGTTTAATGTTAAGTTAGCTATTCCTAGCTGTCACACTCTTCTTCTGCGTATGGCCAAATAGACTGTATTAAAAGTAATCTTAACAAAGTTATATAAGGTATAGTTTAGTATGTACTAAAGTAGAATATTATGAACAGCTAGCTGCAGTGTAAAGTGAGTCAATCATTTTGTGATGTCACAAAAACAACACTTTTACTTACATCTCCTTATTCAGGTAGTGGTCATGTAAGAATGAGTTATGGTGAATTTTGAGTTATATTTTTGGTACACAAACCCACAGGAATGTTATGGAAAAATGAAATGGAAGGAAAATGAACAATATGACCCATTTAAAAATATCTAGGGCGCTCAGTGTCTTTAATGGTCAAAGACTGACCAAAATAATTGTGCTTTTGTTGGATTACTAGAAAACCTCTTTTCATCAAAACACCCAGTAACTCGGCTACAGCTGTGAATGTTTGTTCTGCGCAACATGCTGTTACTGGTTAGAGGCTCATTTGTATGTTGCAACCTTGTATATAGCAGAAGATATTGTGCAGCCCTACTTCGGGGCAATGGAATGTATTCAGTTTCTGTTCTAGAGGTGCAGTGAAGTCCTGCAATGCTGTGATCACTGCTGTATTCAGAACAAAAGAAAATAATAAAAGAGTAAAGAAATATTTAACAGGCGTAGGTGGTTAAGGGCTCTGTGTGTAATAGGAAATGCTCTACAGGCAGTCAGCTGTTGATTCGTAACGAGAGCTATAATTGTGTCTCACATTAATGGGCGCATGTGGCACCTCTCTCGGTCAACACACATTTTAACACAAATCTGTTTACCAGACTAGCTGTGGAGTAATATGGCTTGTGTTGTTCATAAACATTTTTACACACTCACTCCATTATTTGCACTCAGTCAACACTCACTGTAAGACTGCTGGCAAATTTAGGCCCACACTCCCTGTATAATCTTATTAATCCTTTAGGCTTCACCACCACTTTACCACTACTGCTTCTGTGGAAATTCTTCTTATATTGAAGTTGCTTCTTTTTTCACTAATGTACAATTTGCAATATGAGTTAATTTTCATGATAAACTGTGTCACATCACAGTTTATTATAATATGCTTTTCTGGGCATATTATGGATATCGTCATTACTTCTGCATCATGTCATTACAAAGGGGACATCTTTAGTCATGTTGAAGTGAGTACTGTATTCACTATTTTTGATATTGGTTTGATGTGGCACTACTGGACTTCTTTCAGTTTCAAACCTCAGAAAAACTAAATTGTGTGAGACATATCACCCACCTGCCCCTATTTTACATGTATAGCCAATGGCTTAAATTGAAGACATCTGTGAAAAACGTCAGGCACACAGAAATTTTCTTTCATGATATATGAACATGTTGTTGTTGTAACAAAACCTCGTATCTCCAAAAAATGACTTTGTAATGTAACATTATTATGACATTATATTTAGCCTATACTGGTAATTTAAAGAACATGACGTGGGCCTAAAAATGGTTCTAAAAAATCCATCACTTCATGCCAGTGCTGTTGAGGATTGTATAACTCACCCAGCATGAACTAGTGTCTGAATTCGCCTCAGTCCTCAGTGACACTGCTTCACCCGTTCATTTATCACATCCCTGAATAGCGGCATCGCTCCTCCGGGGCTGAAATTCTGTATCCTTCAAACCCGAACTCCAAACAAGGGGCTCATTCCATGGCACAGAAAGATTCCTTCAATACCCAGCGGGGCTGACGTCAACGTGCAGCCGCTAGCTGAACCATAATGTCGCCGCTGCTGACCCACACAAAGTGTGGCTTTTATTCTCATGGCCTTGAATTCTTGCCGTCTTTGGACTGAATCCCTGCGTTCTGCGTTTTGTCTCTGAGCGTTTTACTTGAGTGGTCCTTATAGTTTTGACTTATGTGTTTTCTATGATGTATGAAGGAATTTGGTCTTAGTGTACAATGCCTTCTCTTCATGTCAAAGAACCTATAGACCAGCCGTTTAAGGGACAGTAGTTCCTTAATGCTCAAGCAGACATGACTATCCGTATTGTTCCACTGTGTCAGACTGTCTACATTTGACATGTATAGATGGCCTGTGCACACATAGCATAAGTCTTTTCATTTGAGATGCTTTCCAAATGGAGATTATCCATGGAGGTCATCTGTAGGCTTGAGTAAGTTCTAGCTATTTGTGATTGCTATGAGACATGTGAGGAAATGTTCTTTAGTCCTCTGAGGCTCCTATTCTCTCTCTCTCTCTCTTTCTCTCAAGCCCACTCTGCAATGTACAGGCTACAAAATGACTCTCTAGTGGTCCCCAGGCTGCAGCAAAAATTATAAATCATTGCACACTTTAATGGATTCATCTTGCAAAATGTACGGAACTCTACAAAGTGCAGCCTGAGCAGGAAGAGATGGGATCAGCGTATGGACGTTTCCGCGGGTTTAATAGAGCGCACTCTTTAAGTGTGTTTTAGGCAAGTCCGCCCTGTCAGCAGCACCATCTCATCTCAAAGCCCTCTAGTCCACATCTTTCAGGCAATGCGGGGGAACAAAATGTCATGGTGGATCTAGTGTGGAGTGTAAGCGTGCCACCCGATCACTTCTCTTCAGAAAGCTGAGGAACAGAAGGCAAGGGTACTTTGAACTGTGATGCAACAAATATTTAATACAGTCAGTAACTAAAATATAAAAACTGAAATTTGAACAGTGGTTTCTGTTGACACTTTTACCAAAAAACTCACACTTGGGGAGAAACAAATGTGTATCAAGCTAAATTCTAACTTGCTTTTAGTAGAATGCAGTTGCCAGTTCTGCACACTGGTTGTAAAACTTGGCTTAAAAACCTTCATCATTCCGTGTTCACTGACTAACTTTTTTCTCCTCTCTCCTGCTCTGACACTCACTTACTGAAACAGGGCCCCAAATTAGTTCTGGGTTGCCAGATTGGTTAGTATCCCAAGTATAGCATTGTACTATAAAATAATTGTTTATCAGTAATGTTTTTTATTTATGTATTAGTTCAGTTAAATTCATTAACTTTAAAGCACAACAATAATAATAATAATAGTAGTAATAACAAATAAGAACTTATTTTTAGTCTTATTGAATATTTGAATATCTGAGATCCTTTTCAAAAATGAAAAAACCTTTGTATTTGCAGCCTTTGTTTAAAGCAAACAGCAATCCTTTGAAGAATTTATGAGGATATAAAGTTGAATACAGCTTGGGTTTTTATAGTATGATGGTGATATCAGTGCACAATAACTCAGTTCTATACTCTGTCCATCTGCAATTTGACTTGTGACTGAAGGTGCTCTCCTGTTGGGAGTAAATTTTAAGGTGTGTTAGGATGTCTGAGGAGGATGTGGTTCTGGAAACAGTTGTCTAACCATTAGCAGTGAGACTGTTTAAATACAGATATGTGATATACACAGATAAGGGAGTGGCTGATATTAGTACTGATTACTGATATACAGTACAGTGCAAGAAGTTTTAGGCACCTGAGAAAAGTATGCTTAAAAATATATTTAATTGGGAAATAAGCAGTGTTTAGTTTCTCAGAAAACCAGGGACAGTTGGTATTCTGGTGGTTAGGGAATTGGCTTGCGATCAGAAGGTTGTGGGTTTGAATCTCAGGACTGCTGGTGGCACCATTGAGGTACGCTTGAGCAAGGTACTGTCCCCGCACACTGCTCCCTGTCCACCCCCCGTTGGTGGTGCGTCACTTGGTGAATGGGTTAAATGCAGAAAAGGAATTTCACATTGTTCACACTGTGTACTGTGCTGTGGTGTGTTCACGTGTGACTATAAATCAGCTCAACTACTTAGATATCAACTACTTTCTTAAAAACAAGACACTCTTGGTACTTTTTGCTGCATTAATGTTTGTCTGCATTTGTTTCTATGGTGATTTTCAAGCATAAACACCATTATTTATCTATTACCTCAGATAAACTTTCTGACAAGTATCACAATATAAGGCTGTTGCCACATCAACCATGCCTAAGTGTCTTTCTTTCTCAGGCTTCGGCAGTTCATCTCTTCATTTAGTCAATAGATTAAATGCACTGGGGCACCATTCAATTTGTATATCATTTGTTTCTGGATGATTCGATTGTGCTGTCTGCTACTCCAGAAACTTTGTTGCGCTAGCAAGCATCAATATTGTTCTTTCTAAGAGCCAAACATTTGGCAGCATCTACAGTGCTTGTGTTGTTGTTTGTCTTTTCCTTGGAGGATTCTTTGTGCTGTGTCCAGACAGATTGGGTAATACGCAGACCGTATTAAGTTTCACCAGCCGCAGCAGAGAGGCACGCTGTCATTCCCCTCGTTTCCCTGCATTTTATGGAGCTGCCTCTCAGTGGCCTGCTGTATATGTTGTCTTTCAACCTCTGTTTCAGCTGTGCTTTGAAAGCTTGTAAATATTCACAGACTGTTTACGTGCACCACAGTTTTTACCATTCGTCACGACATTCCAGGGCCTTCTTCAGCTTCTAATGGTGCTTCTCGCCTCTCACCAGTTCACCCTTACACGTATACAATGTACAGTCTCTGCCTCCACTTTTTCCACAAAACCTTAGCATGTTGTGGTTGGCTGAGTTGTGTGATTGCTTGTTTACTTTAGTGTCTTTCTGCAGTTTAGAACTTCTCAGCAGGCCCACCATCTGATACCCAGAATCTGCTCTGCTGGTGTCCCTGGCAAGACAGCAGGGAATACAGCCTCCTTAGACACTGATCTGAGAACAGATTTGCCATCTCACACAGTGGTTAAGTTTAGAAGAAGCAGGTCCTGGAGCAGCGTAACAAAGCGAGTGCCATGTGGAATGTCTAGGTCTGTGCTGAGCGGAGTTTTGGGCAGGCCTCTAAGCTCATTACTGTAATCAGGTTAAAGGCGTGGGCTTTTGGGAAGGACTGGGCCTCTGGCTCTTTCCCTCTGGCTATTCGCATTACTGGGTGTCCCCTGCTGAGGGACTAGGGACTAAGCCCCCACATCATCACTCCAACTTCTCTTCAGCTTCTCTCTACAACCACTGCCTTACCCTCTTTCTGCCTTACCCTACTTTCTGTAGTTGCTCTCTACTCGTCTGCATCTGGATAGTTTCAATGCACATACAATAATCAAGGATTACAAATGTACATGTTCTTTTTAATTGATTTAATTTAAATTTGTCTTAGTAGTTCGTGGTTAAAAAGGGCTACCCCATCTTGCCCCAGGTTTAGTAAATATTACAGGATGCTGATAGAGCTATCTTCATGAGGTACTGCATTCCAAAATGTAATCCTGTCATTTTGGGAGAATGTAACCACTGACACGTACACTATATGGACAAAAAGTTTTGAGACTTTGACATTGCACTCAAATACATAGACAATAATATGGAGCTGGTCCCCCCTTTGCAGCTATAAGAGCTTCCTCTCTTCTTGGAGTGTTTCTGTGGGAATTTGTGCCCATTCATTCTGTAGAACATCAGGCACTGATGTTGCACGAGAAGGCCTGGCTTGCAATCTCCGTTCCAGTTAATACCAAAGGTGTTGGAAGGGGTTGAGGTCAGGGCTCTGTGCGGGCCAGTTCTTCCACACCGAACTGGAGCGCAGTCAGGTTGGAATAGAAAAGGGCCTTTCCCAAACAGGCTGGAAGCATGGCGTTGTCCAAAATGTCTTAGTATGCTGAAGCATTAGGATTGTCTTTCACTGGAAGTAAGAGGCCTAGGCCAAACCCTGAGAAACAGGTGTGTCCCAATACTTTTGTCCATATAGTGTATTTTCACTGCAGACCCTGTAGGACAGCAGAATACTTTTGTCTCATTCTGGATAGTATCCTGTGTACTACTACTGAAGAAGAGCAGTATACAGTATATGCTGGTGCAGTATGCAGTGTATATTACACTATATGCTGTTTGAAACACAAGCAGAGCTTCAATTTCAGTAATGTGACCTTTTGCTTGCAGTCACTCAGTGGGAGTCAAATAGTCAGATAGGTGTTTGTCATTTCAACCACATACACAATACACAACAAAATGAAACATTAAAAGATATCAATTCTTAGATCTGAAAAAAGTTTTATGTTATAAAAATTTTATATTGCTGTGGATGAGTGCCTGCTAAGGATGCATATGTAATGTTTAATTAGAGCATATCTGTGTTTTGGTGAAAGCCTGAACATTATTAAATGTAGCCTGCTTATGTCTTCTACTTCATTGCTGCATGGACAGCAGATTTAAGGTTGAGAACGCTGTCTGAGAACAGAAGAATGTGTGATGCTTTATATAAGTAAAATAATGTGCCTTGTTTTACTAAGATAGATTGTCCATTGACCTGTGTGGTGTTGCAGTGAACTGTGTGGTGACTGCAGCATTTCTCAGAACAATGATGTTTTGACCATGCTGAACAGTAGCAGACCCTTCACCAAGTAATGGGTTACGCTGGGAGTGCATTCTCACCACTTTGCACATTTCTGCTTCTTAAATTTTGCAGAAGCACCTGTTGTCGGCTGATTTGACGGACCCTCTTCTCTGCTGTGCACCAGGTCCAGTTTAACACTCTGAGCTGGATGGTGTGTCTTGAGATGTTCCTTTAGATAGGTAGTACTGCCACATTTGGTAATAACATATTTCCTGCACAGACAGCATAGTCACTATATGACCAACAGTATGTGGTCAACTCTGCGAATTATTGAGATAATGTGTATTCACCACATCCATTGCTAACAGGTATAAAAAATCAAGCACAGAGCCATGCATTCTTCATAGACACTGGCAGAAGAATGGGTTGCACTGAAGAGGTCAGTGATCTTAAATGTGGCACTGTCATAGGATGCCACCTTTGCCATGTTTTCAGTGTTGTGGCAACAGTTTTAGAAAGTGCCTCTCCTGTTCCGGCATGACTGTTCTCCTGTGCACCAAACGAGGCACATAAAGACATGGGTTAGCAAGTTTGGTGTGGAGGAGCTCTGCACAGAGCCCTGACCTCAACCAAGAGGAACACCTTTGAGATTAACTGTAGTGATTGCAATCCAGGTCTTCTCCTCATTGTCTGATTTCACGAGCACAAATGTGACTAAACGGGCACAAATTCCCACAATACACTCCCAAGTCTTGTGGAAGGCGTTCAACAGATCTATATTGTATTGTTAATTATATTATTATATTACCATTCAGTGGTTCTCTGCGTTCATTCATTTGGGAACCAAAATATTGCCAAATGGTGCATAAGAAACCTTCTTATGGACAAGCTCATCCATTTACTTTCTACCAAAAACCAGATTTCAGGTTCATATACTGAAATTTTTCATTTGTGTGTACTGAAATCTTTGTTAGACTGAAAGTCAAAATAATCTTTCTAAGTGGCATTTAAAGTATATGTGTGTGCAGTTAATTTGATGGTGCTCCGTTTGTACAACCTATAATCAAGTGCAGTCATTTCTATTGAATACATTTTTAATCTAATCATAGAATAGAATGATACATTATTAGACATTTAATAGTATTATTTATTGTCCCCTCGCCTATTGTCTCTCCTACAGTTTTGACTGGCTCAGATGACTCAGCACAGTGATCCATACTGGCATAATGAGGAGACTGTAGTAGTACAGCTCTCCAGAACAAAACATAAACATACACTGATCTGCCACAAATTTAAAACCAATGACGGGTCAAGTGAATAACATTGATTATCTTGTTACAGTGGCACCTGTCAGTGGGTGGGATATATTAGGCAATGAGTGAATAATCAGTTCTTGAAGTTGATATGTTGGAAGCAGAAAGTGTAAGAATCTGAGCAACAGTGACAAGGGCCAAATTGTGAGGGCTTAATGACTTGGTCAGAGCATTTCCAAAATGGCAGGTGGGGTGTTCCTGGTATGCAGTCATTAGTGCTGACCAAATATGGTCCAAGAAATGACAGTGGGTCATGGATGCCTAATGTTCACTGATGGACGAGGCAAGCCACTCTGTACTGGAGCGTAGAGCATTTAAAGAAGGTGGCCTGGTCTGATGAGTCATGTTTTGTTTTACATCATGTGGACGGCTGGGTTCGCGTGGGTCTCTCACCTGAAGAAGAGATGGCACCAGGGTGCACTATGAGAATAAGGCAGGCCGGCAGAAGCAGTGTGGTGGTCTGTTTTTTTTGGCATTCATGTGGATGTTAATTTGACACGTACCACCTACCACTTTCAGAGGTCTTATGGAGTTCATGCCTCAAAGTTTCAGCTGTTTTGGCAGCACAAGTGAGACCTACACAATATTAGGCAGGTGGCTTTAATGTTATTGGTGATTGCTGAATTGCTGCAGTGGCAACAAAAGCATCTTAGTTTAATTCATTACTGTATTGTGGGTATACAGATCTGAGCTTGGTGTTCAAGCTGCAGCTTCTGTAGATTTGGAGTGACTCGGTTTCATATTGAGCCTGTCAAGTGCTATTAGCAGAATGTGCTCTGTTCAAGAACAGTGATTCAGCAGGAATCTGGTGTAAATCCTGCTGATCTGCTTCCTGTTTCTAACTGGCTTTTTGTTTTATTCTCAGCCGTGGAGAGCCCCTGAGGTCCTTCGCCATTGTATGTCCGAACAATAAGGTAGGACTCATTTACTTCTAATCTTTGGAGAAAACTGTACAGTGTTCATTTTTTAATGAGGATTGCATACTTACAAGAGAGTAAAAGCTCAGTAAATTTAAGGTGTTTTTTTTTTTTTTGTCTTTTTTTTACCCGTCTTTCAATTAGTTGTTCAGTTTTGCAGTCCGCAGGACCAGGTGTTCCTTGTCAAAGGGTCTGCAGTCTTGCTGGTGATTAGTGTTAAATGTCGCAGTCAATGAGCGCGTACTCTTCGGGAGAGTTGGTAATGAAATTCAGGGCTCTTTTGTCGCTCTTAGCAGGGGCCTCAGTGCTCTGAATAGTCCAGGGCTGCTCAGAATGAGGCCTTATGCTCTGTTGACTGGAGCCAAGCGAAAGCCACCAGCCCTGGGAAGGGCCCAAACTCCGGTTGCCGTGGCAACCTGCGGATGTAGCGCATGAAATAGTGCCGCCTGCAAGTCGCTAACAAAGCGTGGCAGCATCCTTCCCTCCTTCATGTACTGGGGCTCTAATCCTTCGGCTGCTCTGTTTCTCTCCATCTCTCTCTCTCTCTCACTCTCTCTCTCTCCCCGTATCTCTCTCTCTTCTTCTCTGTTACTACCGCAAGCCCTGTAGAAGCTGAAAGAGCCCTGCTTTTTCTCCAGGGTCTAAAGAAGTTCTCCCCTGTGGTCTTTGCAGACATTTCTTTAGCTGCTGTGGCAGAAAGTGCATGGCCAGCTGTGTGAAGAGACTGGACCCTAGCCCCACAGACAGGGCTTTGTAGAACAAGGGACATTTGAGCCCAGCTCAGCCGTAATGGCTTTCAGGGAGACGGTGTAAATGCACACTAGTGGTTTAGCAGTTTGGGAGCTTATGAGGCATGCCGCTGTTTGATAGCTCTCTCCCTGTTAGCATGTTATTCACACATTGAAAGGGCTCGTCTGGGGCCGGACCACAACTGGCAAGGCTAAACATCCTTGCTGTATTCATAAGCTGTGCTCAGTGCTATGATAGGTGTGAATGTTTTTGTCTGTGTGGGGGCATCTATTAAGGACATGTAGAATCAGGAAGCAGTCCTGTCAGACTGGCAGGCAGGAATTTCTCTGTTGTTCTTCAGAGCCACCCTAATTGCACATAGTCGGACAGAATCCTGCGCCTTCAGGAAAGCTCTGTGAAGTGAATAATGCGCTGGAAGAAAAGCTGTTGTTTTCACCTTTTCCAGTCAATTGAAACAGTTGATTTTTCCAACACTTTTCAACTCATGCTGCAAAAAAGCCTGTCACACACACACAAACTTGAAAAGCTGTATGTTTAGAACCCTCTGTGTTTTCATGAAATAATGAATCTGTTCGTTGTCTTGGACTTCCAGCATTTGGTTCTCATTTCTATCAGTGGGTCTGGATGTTGACCAATCATTAATCATCTGGAAAGGGAGCATCCAGTCAGAGAGGTGCAAAACTAATTGAGTGTGGGGGGGGTGGGGGGTGGGGGGGGTTGTGCATGAGTGCTTTATCTACTGGCTGGCCCAGCTGTCTCATTTGGGGTTTGTTTGGTTACCTCGGCTCTTTCTCCACAGGAGGAAAGTTTCACTTTGTTTGCGGGCCAAGTGTGCTCTCTGTGTGTTTGTGGGTAATTGGTAGGTAAGAGTAATGAGTTATGGCGTGTGGAGGAGCAGACATGCAGGCAGGGTTGTGTACTGTAGCAAGATGAAAGAGAACCATCTGAACTCCGAAACAGACCTGTTGCTGGATAACTGGACTTGGGAGCGAACACTTATCCTGTTATTTTAAACTTTAACTAAAGTTTAATTCCTCATCAAACTCCAACCCTAACCTGGTTAAAGGTACAATAAGGTGATGATGGAACATTACACATTACATATGATTATTACATATACATACATTATTGACCACTAAATTCTTGACTTTTTGACTTTGTTGGTTTTTCCTTTTATTTGTCAGCAACACACATATATGTGGCGGGTGTCTGCCATGTGCATCATTGTGCCTTGAAAGATAGCCTATCTGGTCCAGTCCCTTAGAAAAGCTACTACAGCACAAATTTCTGAAAAACTTTTACACTGGCTATGATAGAAAGGTGTCAGAACCCACAGTGCATTTCAGCTTGCTGTGTATTAGGTTAAGTAGCCATCGACCAATCAGAGTGTCTGTGCTGACCCCCGTCCACCACTCAATATGCCTGCAAAGGCCATGTCAAGGCCAAGTACCAAAGAACCACAATTTGTAATTTACAGTTACAGACTATGTTCTATCTCTGCATTCCATTTCTCTGCTTCATTTTTAGCCCCCTTTACCTCATTCATTAATGGTCAAGACCCCCACAGGACCACCAATGAGAAGATGTTGTTCTGAGTGGTGGATTCACAACACAGCAATGACACTGACATGGTTGCATGCAGGCTTTATAGAGTGGATCACTAACAGCAGTGCTGCTCAAGTTTTTTTTTTTTAATACACGGTGTCCATTTACTTTTTTAGATACATCTACTTTGTTGCACCACTTGCAGATATAAAGTTGGAGATGACAGCTCATCTGTTGATGCACAGTTTGTGTTGGTCTTCCTATAGCTATTCTTCAGTGATCAGCTTCCGGCCACAGGACACTGTTGGACGGATGTTTTGGTCAGTGGATTATTCTCAGGAGCAGTGACACTGAGGTGTCAGAGCAAAAACGTTTCTCCGTCACCTTTTTTTGTTTTTTGTCATTTTCCTATTTTGATACTATTTTTTGAAATACTAGCTGTGTTCAAACTAATTTTTTTTCCCCCCAAAAGAGCATGACAGCCTTATTGCTTAGTCGAATGTGGTCTGGGATGGAGCATAAAGAAGGTTAGTACTATGACTGAGCTTTTTGCATTGGTACACTCTTCTGTTCCTTCTGCCCAGCTCTCTGCAGGAGCTCCTGCTCTGATGCAGCTAAAAAGAGGTGACAGACGGTGTTCCCCAGTCGCTCTTTCAATTTCTTACACCTGGTCAGGACAGATCAGATTTATTCCACCCAATCACATCTCCTCCCCATCAGCCTCTCCACAGGAATACTGCTTTCAGTGAAAGGTGTTGAGGCTACTGATTACTTGTGCTTCCAAATAAAAGCAGTGGCGAACACTGATGAGGCGCTGTGGTGAGAGAGAATTTGCATGTGGAGGTATGAACATGCAAATAATTGGGTTAGGCATGAAGCCTGAAGCACCCGTACAAAAAATGAATTTAAATATGTCTTAAAGTGTCCAAAATATATGTGTAAATACACAGCAGTTTGCATTGCCGTACACATATGTGTAATTTTAATATGTATTTAGAAACTGTAATGGTAAGTGTGAAATATATTCAAATATATATACATTTTTGCATGAAATGCAACATATGTGATCATGAAAGTGTAGCTGACTGTAACTGATGAAAACCCCTCTTCAGCTATACAAGTTTAACCTCAGAAGTACCTCATTGATAAAGCTGGGGTGAAATATTCTGTTTTTGTAGACTAGTTGTTGTTTAAAAATGAAATGAAAATAAATGAAATGTGAAAGTGAATGAGAATGAAAAAGAATAAAAATGTATAATAAACTGAACATGTGGACAGCATGCTGGTGCAGTGGTTATCTGGATGGAGTTTGCATGTCCCCACCGTGTTTGTATGGGTTTCTGCCAGGAGCTCCGATTACAGTCAAATGATGTGTATGTAAGGTGAACTGGAGATGCTAAATTGCCCCATGTGTATGTGCAAATAAATATACTTAATAATGTAAAATATTGACATTGTTAGCCATAGTACATATATTGACATATTTCACAACATTTACATATTTTATATGTATTTCTTGAGCAAAAAATATGAACAAGTACTTCTGTACACGAACGTACTCAGTGGTCATGCTTTCACCTAAACCACAGGAAAGAAGAGAACAGGTAGATGGGCTGTCATGGCAACAGAGCCAAGATAGTGGGAGAAATACATCCAGCATGCAATCCCATCTCTTTATCAGCAAACACACTCAGCAACACTTTCCCTCCAGTTGAGGAGTGCTGCCTCTCCTCATCAACAAAACTTTCAGTCTATGACTAACAGCAGTCCACCTTTCTGAGCAAGAACAGTAACTAGACTAACAACATAGATCTGGTCTTGGGCACTGCTGTAACCTTGCTGTTAACACCACTTAAACCCTTCTATTCTCAGTCGCCACATCTTGATACTGCTTTTCTTACGTTATGCTTCGTCTCCTCTGTTGTTGTTTCAATATGTGATCATATGGGAGATGTGTACCTACACTATATGGCCAAAAGTAATTAGAAACGTTCAGGTGAGTTCAGTTGTTTCAGCCAAACTGTTTGCTTACATTTGTATAAAATAGCCATGCAATATCCATAGACAAACAGTAGAATCAGTAGAATGAAGAGCTTAGTGACTCACTATCATAGGATGCCACCTGTGCCACGAGTTGAAATTTCTGCCCTGCTAGATCTACCCCTACTGTAAGCGTTATTATTGTGAAATAGAAGAATCAATGTGCAGCAACAGAATTAGACCATGCAAATGCACATTTTCTGCGCCATGTGTCCTTTTGGCTACATAAAAAAGAACCTGACTGCCTCTGGAAGCAACCTGAGACCAAGAACTGTGTCAGGAGCTTCCACTGTGAACTTCAGAGAATTTTCCCAGAAGAATTTGGGTAGTTATACTATGAAAGGGGGGGGGGCTCCATATTAATGACCATGGTTTTTCAAATGGATGTCTAATAAGCTCATATAGGTGTGATGGTCAGATGTTGACATTCTTTTGGGCATGTAGTGTGTGTAGCTTGCATGCTCTGTCATTAAACACAGAACTGTTACATCACTATTAAATAGTCTTGTTGAACTGGATTTAGTGCAGGACAATTTATGAAACCTCTAATTTAAAATTATTTTACTCAGTTATTTGTAGTATTTTGTAAATATGAGACTACTGGGACTTTTCTGTCTGAATCTTGAAAATGAAAAGTATTGTGATATATTTTCGCTGTATCTCCCACTCCTGTTTCTGGTATAAACTTCATATATACTGATCAGCCATAACATTAACACCACCTGCCTAATATTCTGTAGGTAACATCATGCAAACAAAACAGGTCATCGAGGCATGGGCTCCACAATACCTCTAAAGTGGCGCTGTATCACTGTGTAGTCCTTACCTTGGTGAGCCGTTTTGGTGGCAAGTCAACACTTTGAACTCTTTTTTATGTCCATCGCCAGCTCCCCAATTGCCACCGGGTATTTCACACACTGCACATAAACCTGTCAGTACTTAACCTGTTGTCTTTCCTCAGACCACTTTTGGTAGTTGCTAACCACTGCATTCCAGGAACATCTCACAAGACCAGGAGATGTTCTGACCCAATCATCTAACCATCACAATTTGGCCCATGTCAAAGTCGCTCAATGTAGTATTCAGACTTTTCACACATTGCAAAAGTTTCTTTTTCCTTGAAGTGAAGTATACTAAAATATGGAACCTGTCAGACTAGCTCCGGAGTACAATCAGCCTTTTAATTCCATCTGACGGATGTTACAGTAACATTCTGCCTGAGCAGGACCATTTACTTTACAACTTTTATGACACAAATTCCCTTTTCCCTCTTTCCTTTGCATGCATTAATGCCATAATGTTTCCAACCCATCTCCTGTTCCTTTTCTCCTCAATCCCTGCTCCACCATGTCTTACCTCATCAAGGTCCCAGTCCCTACTCCACCTGACAGGACAATCAGCAGCTGACACTGGAGCCCCAGGCCCATTCTGAGCCCTCTCTTTTGGGCTGAGTGGTCCTGCCTGCACAGCCCCTGCTGGATGATTGCACTGATCACTGACCATGTTACTGACCATGTCCTGTGCCTTCGGATACCACTGACAAACAGCTAGTGGATATGTTGTTCGGTAATGATGGCCTGTGTGCTGGTTAAATAGCTGAAAAATGTGCCTATGACAAATAAGGACAAGTAAAGAAAGATGAATTGTCCTTTGCAGCATTAATATCACATTTGTTTTCCCTGCAACTGGATAAGCAATGATGCATTTGTATTTATCCTGGGTTTATATCATGCACCTGTCTTCTTTTCATGCAAGCTGGTGATTTTGCTACTGATGACGATATCTTGTTGCTTGTTATACTCTAAACTTGGATCAGATGTAGTTGGTTTGTGTCTACAGTAGTTTATCTTTACGCTAATCCTACTGTAATAAGTGAACAACGTCAATTCTTGTTTTTAAAAATGGCTAAATATGGCTATAATCTGTCAGGATTATGTAAAATGAACCTGCTTCCCTGTAAGTGCGGACTAACAGGACCAAATCAAACCTACACGTTATTCATATAAGACAAAATACACTTGGGTGATAACCACTGTTGGACGGACACTAGTTGACAAGATAAATGCTTGTTTTTTCTTCCTGACTAGAATGCAGATAACTTGTATTTGCACTCAGGTTTAGCAAAGTATCACATCCATGCAAGTGCATTGAGATTAATGTTTGAATGGAATATTTTTAATTGAGCAAAACTGCTGCACATACAGCCCTGGAAATATTTATACACCATGCTCTAACTCAGGGGTGTCAAACTCCGGTCCTGGAGGGCCGTTGTCCAGCACGTTTTGGTGATTTCCCGGCTCAGAAACACCTGGTTCACCTCACCAGTTAATTGCCAGGTTTAGTAAATGCATTTGAGTAGGAGAACCATCAAACTGTGCTGGACACCGGCCCCCCAGGACCGGAGTTTAACACCCGTGCTCTAACTACTCAAACACTACCCTACTAAAATCACATGATATTACATTTACGGCATTTAGCAGACGCTTTTATCCGAAGCGACTTCCATTCCCTAACTACAGGGGACAGTCTCCCTGGAGCAACTTGGGGTTAAGGGTCTTGCTCAGGAACCCAGTGGTGGTGCACTGAAGGTAGGATTAGAACCCACAACCTCTTGGTCCACAGGCAAGTATCCTACCCACTAGGCCTAAATCTAATTTCATGCTGTTCACACTGTGCTGTGCTGTGGTGTGTGCGTATGACAAATGGACACTTTACAAGGTCTGCATTAACAAAGCAACAGTTTGTTCAGACATACTCAAGTATTTCCTTTGTTTACTTCTATTCAGTCAGCTGAGTTTCTGGTCTCCCTGCTTGGACCCCGTTAAGAGTTTTAGTCCACTGATTGTCATGTCCCCTGGGGGAGGGTCTCTGGTACATCTTGAACGAGCCTGGTGTTTTCCCTCTGGGGAGACTGAGCATGAACTCTGCAGTCTGGAACTGGCCATGTCCAACTTTAGCTCCTCCCTCTCATAAGCACACACACCTGCAGCTCATTCCTGGACTTGTTACCTAACAAACATACACACCAGTGTTGGTGTGTGTGGTCTGAGCATTTTCTTTTGCATTTCTGAGCCAAAGCCCTGTGTGGTTTCTTTACTGGCTTGGAGTCTCGGAAACTTTGTAGTTTTGTTATGGTTTCAATTGCTTTGTGCCTGCCTATGCTTTGACTAGTACATGTGATAGGTGTTTGATTGCCCCAAAAAAAAGCTACACTGTATCTTGTTACAAGCTGCCCCTACTACTACTCACTTTTACTATCACTTCTTTGGAGAAATCCCTTAGAAGAGCCACAAAAATGGTTATTTCCTAAAGAAGACTTCATTGGAAGGTTCTTTAAAAAGATGTTTTTATAAATGTGTCATGGAAGTATGAGACCCCTTTAAAGTTTAAAGAGCTTTAGGCTCTACATCAGTTACTTTTTTTGTTCAAGTCAACAACCTTTTACGCTTCTTTATTGTAAAGAATGTGGGAGCCTCTTTGAAACTAGCTTTCCAACATTACAATCAATAATGCATTAATGTCTCTTCATTTTTTTTCACATGTGCTGTTTTACTACCATTGTTGTATTTCTCAATGGAGGGATTTCAGAAAATTGTATAGTTTCTATCAGTAGTGTAACCAAGTGTGATTTGCAGAATGAAACAGTGTATCTGGGGTTAAACTATGTTACTTTTGGGTGGCTCTGGTTTTTCTGTGTGGCATACTGAAGTACTTCAGCTGACAGGAACAGACCGCAGTCCAGCTGCAGCCCCCCCACTTATATCAGAGAACACTCTTTCTCATGTGTATTTCTTTAACACCACCATAACATGACCCATTCTTACAGCCACTTTTGTGTTTGTGAAACATTGTGGAAACGTTCTCTGGCTAACATATGTCACTGATGACAGCACATTATTGGAGCTCCACAGCATGTTATCAAGCGCGGCTAGGCACACACCAGTCTACTCAGGAGGACAGCAGGAGGAGGCAGGGTTGTGCATTCGTAATTGAGTCTTCTTTTGTTGCTCTGAGGAGAAGCAAGAGCACAAATAGCCCACAACAACAGGACAAGATTCCTGTCTGATGTGATTACATTGCCACGAGTGTGTTTTGATGTTTTGAGGCAGCAGGCTAAAGGCTTAGCCCCTCCTCCTCCCTCTGACTGACAGCCGCTCTGAAAGAGGAGTGAGAAGACTGTGGATGGCCAGGGTTAGAAAGCGTCTTCCCAGGCTGATTGATAATGTCAGCTGTCTGCCACACATCAAAAAATAATTCCTTTCGCTCTTTCTCCCTCCATCTGTCTCTCTGTCTACTGTGGCAAGTTCATAAATTGGAGGTTTTGCTGCCTTCTGAGCCATTGTGTCATCAGTTTGAGTGCACCAATCCATGATGGCTGGTTGTGTGTGTTTTTTTGAGTACATGAACTCATGTCACTCACAGAGCGCATGTCATTCAGTCAGAGTGCCTCTTCTACGCTGTTGCCCACAACAGTGGAAAGCTGTGTTTTGGACTGTGTGAGTGTGTGTATTGTGTAATAGAGAAAAGGAGTGCGGAAGAGTTGGAGTAGGCCAGTCCCCTGAGCTTTAGCTGGAGCTCCTCCCATCCTGGGCCCGCTCTGAGGCTGAGCTTGGGGCCGGACACACTCCATGGCCATGACGACCCTTCCTGGGTGTGTTTGTGTGTGACTGAGTAAATGCAGCTGTCAGGGTGGAGCGCTACTGAAGTTTCTTCCGTTCTCTCTCTCTCTCTCTTTCCCCACCCCTCTCTCTGTCTCTCCCTCTCTCTCTCTCTCTCTTTCTCTCTCTCTCTCTCTCTCTCTCTCTCTCTCTCTTTCCCCACCCCTCTCTCTGTCTCTCCCTCTCTCT
>JBBPCZ010000136.1:10712492-10729992 GCA_037974445.1 Brycinus macrolepidotus
CTCTTTCCCTCTCTCTCTCTCTCTCTCTCTCCCCCATCCTCAGAGTTCTAAGACTCTGTAATAAGATAAGAAAGGATTTTGAATGTATTATGTGTTCTTCAGCCTTCAGCGGCATGTCTTAATGAATCCTTTCTTGGATTTTCCCTTTTTCTATCTTTCTCTTTTCCATATTCACAACCTCATACCAATTAATGGGGGTTTCCACTTTGGAAAAAGAGCAATGAATCTAGCTTCACTAAATTGAAGCTAAAAATGTGTGTTTGTGAGTGTGTGTGTGTGTGTGTGTGTGTGTGTGTGTGTGTGTGTGTGTGTGTGTGCAAAATATATAAAGTGTAAACATCTGCATTTGGGTGTGTGTCGGTTTCCCAGCCTAGCCCAGCTGCTGGTCAGGAATGTGACTGATCCCTGCCCTTTACTCATTAGAGCAGTCCTTTCACCAAAGACTTTGAAGCTGATTCGAAGAAATCATTATGAATCTCAATTCCTTTTATAGGCTCCAAACCCACAATAAGGCTTTAGTCTTGGATTTACAAAGTATTTTAAAATGCTTAAGGTATTTGCTTATATGATGTTGATATCACATGACCCTGTTTACCCATTGAGTAATTTAAGCAATGCTACCAGCATCAAAGATTGCAAATTGCCATATGGTTGAGAGAGGGACTGGAGAGAATGTCTATGGAGTGTGAGCGAGAGATAGAGAAAGTGAAAGTGAGAGAGAGTGATAGAGTGGGGGTTGCTTAGTGGCTCTGCGTGTGATAGCGCTGGAGGACGTTCTACTTTGTGGGGTATTTTTAGCGTGAAAGGAGATGGTTTTTTTTTTTCCTTCCATTCCCTGAGACAAGGGCAAGATTCATCATTTCTGTCAGCCAGCCAGGCTAACACTAAAGCAACCCCACACCTCACACAGGGTTATCAGGGTAACTTACAAAAGCATAGCCATTGCCATTTATTTATCTCTCTCTCTCTCTCTCTCTCTCTCTCTCTCTCCCCCTCTCCCTCTCTCTGTCTCACTCTCTCTTTCTCAGATAGAGATCCATGCAACTTTGATTATATATGCTGTTCAGTTCATGGAGTAGTGGTTTGCTCTCTTTGTCATGGGTATTGACAGGCAACTCAGTAGCTAGCTAGCCCTCAGTAGTAGAATTTATTTCTTCAGTGCTCACCGAACATCTGTAATAGAATTTTCAAGTGAGTATTCAGTTTTTTGGGGAGATATTAATTATTTGCTAATGCAGGGGTGTTAATCAGGGTAACCTACATTAGCAGCATAAGGTAGTAGCTGGCTCAAGAGGTGTGATGCTAGTCTGGGGGAAGCAACGGTAGCAACCTGGGAGGTAACTTGTAAGAGCTCACTGAATGCTGTAGTCCCTCAAAGTAAATTCTAATAACTTGTATCGTTGTGAGTCATCTGGGAATAGTCTAAAACATATTTCTTACCTCTTTAAAGGCATTTCCACTATCAACAACATCAGAATATTACTCAGCCAGAGAGACACCTGGCACAGTAAAAATAAAGCGAACACCAAGAAATTTGCATATAAGGGTACGGATGATAAGGAAGCACTCAATCTTGTAAGCGATGTGTAAATCTTCTGAATCAGGAGTTATCAAATTCTGAGTCAACTGCTGTTTGATTTTTTTGTCTCAGTTAGCCTTTACAGTTGCAAGATCAGGACACATGTAAAACATCTGGGCTTTCAGCACAATCCTTGAGGGAAACATACATATACATCGTAAGACTTGCACACAAGCCATAAGACTTCCTCTGTGACCAAACAGATTCAACTGTTTAGAGGTCTGCATAGATGTGAAATTGAAGCCCGAACACCTCTCGTACCCATGGCTTTGAGACTTGATCCGGCCTAACTGGTACTGCTAAACCTAAACCCCAGGATCACCAACAGAGATGGTTTGTCACAGACACGGTTTTATAGAGCTTTACTTACTTACTAAGCGCCTGAGCGTCTGGAAAGTCCTGCTGGAATAAACTGGTATTTTACAGACCTGTAATACACTCAGTGTTTATTATCAGTGTATTTTCGTAGATTTGCCGATTGTACCTGGCAGAAGAGAGCGTCACCCCTCCTCTGATCAACCATTATCCTCCTTGTGCTAATGTTCCTCTTGCTACTGCAGGATTGCTTAACACATTTCAGATGAGCTTAAAAAGAGAAAAGATCACCTTTCCACAAACCCTCCACTCTCGTTATTCATGGTTTTATTGAGGGGAACATTCATCCACTCCTCAAACTCCGGAGCCGTTCCAAATGCAACTAACGAGGGGGGGTTGGGGGCTGGTGCGCACAAGAAAGATAGGGATAGAGCTCTGCTCCATAAAAAATCACTCATTAGAAAACAAGCTAGAGTTCTACCCGAGCCTGATATTGCACATAAAAATATTGGATTTTTACATCATATGACTCACTTCTTTGGTTTAGTTTAAGTGGACGACTTTATTAAAGGTTCAGAATACTCAGACTTTTTAAGCATACTTTAGTAAACAGTTCTTGCATTGGTATTTGGCAAAAATAAACAATACCTTTCGTTTAGGAAGTGATTTCTCTTTACTCTGGAGGAACAGTCCTGACCGAGGTTTCTGGCCTCCATTGCAGGTGTGTATTCATAAGCATGTGTTATTTATTTGATCATTTTTTGTTTTCGGTTAAAGTTAATAGTGTTCTGAGCCGAAACTCACTTTCTAGTGTGTAATCAGAGCTCTGTGCAATCAAGTCATTTTTACCACATAAATTATAGAAAATTAAATGGACGCTTGACTTCAGAATTAAAAATTACATTGAACCTAAAAATCTTATGGTCTACAGGAAAGGTATATCATTACATCCCTAATGAAAACTTTATTCAGGGAAACATGTTGGCAATCATCTGTTTAATCATTTGAGAGCCTCTGAAGGCAGTGGCGTCCTGTTCATTCTATAACATATGCTATTCTAAAATGAATCCTTGAGGACTGCATCCCTCTCTCTCTCTCTCTCTCTCTTTCTCTCTCTCTCTGTCTCTCTTTCTGTTACAGATGTGTGCTAGCTCTTTTCACATATTCTTTCTGTGTGTTGCCTTACATCAGCAGTACTGTGAGCTTATGAATGGGTCTGTCTGGAAGGGTAGAAAGACATAAGTGATCTGATTGCTACTGAGTTAATGCTGGTCTAGCAGCTCATTTGTACAAAGAGGAGACTGAACGATGCCTCATTGGTAGGCATAGTCTCACCCAATCCAGTGCAAGGTTGCTCTGATTAGAGGATACGTTAAAGGTGGAACAGTACTGTGTTAATTGGAGCACTTCTCTTAGGATAGCCATCTAAAAATGTATATTAAACTACATAATAGCACCTTCCTTTTTTTCATCGGGCCTGTATATAGACATATTGGGAGGCAGGGCCTCAAGCGAAAAAAAGGGGCAACATGAATATGAACTAAACTTAATGTAATTTACTGCGTATTACAACTACTCTTTTTAAAAGAGACAAGGTAATCACATTAAAAATCCCCAGGCAACCAGGAAGAGTAGCCTTACAATAGTAGAGTTTTGAACATCTATCTCCAGTATGCAAGGCTGTAAAACTGCCCACTGTGGTATCTAATTGCAGTGAGTTGTTGCTCTATTTAAGAGCTCTACTGACCTTACTTAAATTCTTGCTCTTGATATTTATCTTGAAGGTAGTTTCAACTTATCAATCCTTATGTGTCTAAAAGTTAGTTTAAAATCTCTTACCACCCTTCATTTTGGTTGTGTTTCAGAATTACTGCTTTGTATAACATGACACTAGATTATGTGATGTTTTATTGGCAGGATTTACAGTGTTGTGACATTGTGCACATCCATGACAGAGGTTGACTAAGGTGAAATCTTCACTGGGGCTAGTATTGGACCAGAGGGGTCACCCAAGAACAATCAAGCTCTTGGAATACGAGCCTGTCCACAAACTCCATTCCCAAGGCTAAACCTGGCTTTGTTTCACTAAAACAAATATTGAAGAGTGACCATGTTAGATAAAGACAATTATCATACACGCCAACCAAGTCTGTGTGGAAAAGGGCAGGGACTGAAGCACCTGGCCGACTTCGCTTTACATTTTGTTACACTAAAAGCATTTCTAATTTTTGTCAGGTTAGATTTCTTACAGAATCACTCTTTTTTTTGTTTTCTGCTGATATTAACACCGAGGATAGAATTGGTGCCACCTCAGCCACATACCTTTGTTAAACATTTTATAGAAGAGGTGCATGTGATTTTAATTCTACCCCATGCAATTATGCTATAGACAGGTGTGGGGCCCGTGTGTATGTTTTATTGTGGTACTTATACGGAGCTGCGAGCTTATTAGCAGCTGTTCCAGATGAGCCTGATCTTCAAACAACACTGCACAATCCCAAGGTTTGCTATCTAAAACTTATTAAACAATCAGACCATGTCTGAGCATCCTGAAGATGAGTAGGCTCCTGTCTCACATTCTCCTTCTAATCACAGTGTGTTTAAATTTCATTTTGTAGGGACTGAAAAAGAGCTGAAGCCCTGATTACAATGATCTATCCCTGTCCTGTCACATCCTGCCACACACGGCTTGTAATGAAATAGATGGTTGATCATTTCATCATAAGTTGGTGGCATAAATCAAGCATTGCTTTTAATTGTGGTTGTATTTATGAAGGGTGATTAATGCTAGCCAAGCAGCAAGCTGTTCTTAGGGCCGCCTGATTTAAAGCTTTTCAATTAAGGCTGCAGATACTCAAATTGATGTCTCAAAGGCCATAAATGTGGAAATAACTGGTAGGAGCTGGAGAAGTGGGGAGATGGGCACCCTGTATGGTCTTTGCTGTACTATCTTGGCTTAGCCAGACCTGTGAAATGTGGCGGCAGTGCAAGACTACAGTGACCAGTATTTTTTTTTTCTTTAAACCTGCTAAACTTTGAAGCTAAGACTAGGCCTTGGTCAGCTTAGGCTATGAGGAGTATCTTGTAGTGTCTTATATTGGAGCATATGGCTGTAAACAGGTGATAGCGATTAATCAAATTGACACAGTTGACCTCTTCAATTAATACCGTTCATGTATAAATCATAGAAAAACAACATAATATGCATTTTAAAGGGAGAATACTGCTACATGCAAGGGAGGCTATGTGAGTGGATGACCAGATAAGTGGACTAAGAGCAGGAAATTGCATGGATGAGTCCTGTAATGAGCTACTTTGGTCCTGTTTATGTGGATGCAGCTCAGCGGTGGCCTCGCTGAGCCTCCACTCAGTTATTTTTTATTAATATTTCTGACTTATATGATCTCAGCTAGTGTCTGCCGATGGCTGATTGTGATTTGTAAAGAGTCACTAGTGGGAGCAGCCACGAGCAGCTTATCTGTTAACTGGAAATGGTGTTTAAAAATCAAAGACAAGTATTTCTTTTTTCTCTCTGTTCCTTTCATTCTCTCAGATCTCTCTCAGTTCCATCCCTCTCTCACATTATCTTTCAGTGAATACTGTGCCTCGATTAATTCTCTTAGTCTCCTTGTGACTCTATTTAATTTGCATATGATTACATGACAATTATTATGTAAAATGATGTGGCAGCTCTGGCTTATTAAATATATCTGAGATTTATGTGCGACCCAGGAGGTATTTACGTACCCTTTAAAGATTAGCACATCGGTGTACACCAAGACCCCTTTCTTGTTTGAAATCATATTAAAGCTTATTAACGTCTTATGTGTATGTGGCTAGAATGTTAATCCCAGAGTTAGTCTGATCTCTGCCTTGTTTTTACAACTCTCGAGTGACACCTGATGCATGATGCCTCCAACCAGTATAAAAAGTACATTCTGCTGACCTCTTGTTTCCATTATAATTTTCATATTCATTGTAAGCAACATTCACATGTATGGATCAGTCTTTTCAGATTTCAGCTCAAATCAAGACAAGTCAAGCAGGTGTTTCGTATACACAGTACACAGTGAAACGTCCTCCAGGACCATAATGCAACTCAAAGACAACACAAATGCGGAAAAGACAACAAAGAGTGCCAAAAAAAGAAAATGCAAGATTTTAAAATACAAAAGCAAACCGTATAATAGTACTGGACAAGACAGTGAACATGATTTATGAGGTAAGAAATAACAATAGTAAATTGTGAAAAAATACCAAATCACAACAAATACCAATTACAACAACAACATAAAAAGTCACAATATATAAATAAAGGGTACAGTAAGAGTTTGTTTGTGTGGGAGTGGCAGTTTGGGTGTGTTGTTTGTGGGGAACAGTTTATGCATGTGTGTGTGTTTAGCAGAGAGAAACAGTTAAGTTCAGGGATGTGTTTGCGTGTGAAGTACAGTTTTGATTCAGTTCTGGTTCAGGAGTCTGATGGCCTGGAGGAAGAAACTGTTTCCCATCCTGGCAATGAAGGCCTCCATGCTGCAGATCCTTTTGCCAGACAGTAGGAGGGAGGAGAGAGTGTGGGAGAGGTGAGTGGGGTCATCCACAATACTGGTGGCTTTATAGAGGCTCAGAGTGGTGTAGATCTCTGTGACAGAGGGGAAAAAGACCCCAATGATCTTTTAAGCTTTCCATTGCTATTCACTGTGAGGTCTTCTGCAATGTGAACACCAAGGAACTTGGTACTCCACACAGTGATCACAGAATGCTCTTCTGAAGTCAACAACCATCTTTTTTGTTTTGAGAGACAGTTTGTTGGTTCTGCATCTGTCTATGAGTCTCTCTTTATGTACCTCCTGTCTGTATGTTGCTATGTTGTTTCCCAGATCAAAACCTCCATATGTTGTTAGCGAACGCGGTACTGTGGTTTGAATTCAGTCATGGATCAGCAGCGTGAACAGCAGTGGATTGAGCCTACACTGTGTTTGGCAAAGCAAGACCCAAGAGTACTCCAAATCAGAGTGGTTTTAGGATTGGTTGTCAGAGGAATGGCAGCATTACAAACATTTTTGCATCCCATCTTCAAAGAATTACAAAAAACATTGAGTATTAATTCTTGCTGAGAGAAATGCAATAACTTCCTCTTTGTGTTCTGTGCATTCTGTATGCACCTTTATGTTGCATTCAAGTTTGTTGATAGACACCTGTGAAATGGAGAATATGAGTAACCATTACTTATCACTTACCTCCTCACTTAACTCCAAAAGCCTCCAAACTGCACGACTGTACCACACCAACAAAGCAGTAACAGTCTTAGCATTCTGCTGTGGAACTGTTTTGACAGTCGTCCCCCAGCCACCATTGGTCCTTCTCTGAGCTTACAGCTGTAGAGCGGTATTTAAAGACCACAGCTGGACATCCTGGGGTTTGTCCTTCAATGTTCAAATTCTTTCAAGTTCTGAGTGAAAAACTTTCAGAACCATTTTCCATGGAGCCTGACTTTCATGCCAACTAGGGCATGGGAAAATGAAAGCAAGCAGACTTATTGCAGAACTGCAAAAATTCAGAGCTCTAAAGTCTGATGGCTGGGAATTTATTCTAAGATGTTGACAAAAGCAGTTGAAAATCTGGTGTTAGCTCTAAACACTAAGCACTGGACTTTTTATGACTGAAACATAGAAAAATACAAAAGTGCATAGAAAAGGAGCAAAAGATCAATGTTCATCAAAGACATCTGCACACAAGTAGACATAATGACTATGCACTAAATCAGGGGTTCTCGCACACACTGACATAAGCACACTGAAATTAGCACACAAAGTCTCTAGGATAGCCTAGGATAGGTGATCAGTAAAGTAACCCTGTATTGATTAGCAGTGACGCCCATTTTCTTGGCGTCAGTTATGGAGGATATTTCAAAGGATGACTCATCTGACCATATCACCGTGTGCCACATCTCTATAGATCAGTGACTGGTTTTTATACCACTAAACTCTCAAATGTGCATGCTTCTTTGTAGTGAGGGGTTTCTGCACTGCAACGCTACTATAATATCCCTCTTTACGTAGTTGGGATGAGCTGTTTTTACTGCCACAGTCCTTGCCTGAAGAATAGTTGTTTTTGTGTTTCCCCTACATATCACACTAATGCATAAGCATCACGTTCACTGAATGTGACACACCTCTTAGCGATTGAATTCAGGTCGCCCCTTACTTCCAGTGAAGGACAGTCTTAATGCTTCAGTATACGAAGACATTTTGGACAACGCCATGCTTCCAACTTTGTGGACACAGTTTGAGGAAGAACCTTTTCTATTCCATCATGACTGAGCCCTAGTGCACAAAGCAAGCTCCATAAAGACATGGCTCGATGAGTTCAGTGTGGAAGAACTTGACTGGCCCGCACAGAGCCCTGACCTCAACCCCATCCAACATCTTTGGGATGAACTGGAATGGAGATTGCAAGCCAGGCCCTCTCCTCCAACATCAGTGCCTGAACTCATAAAAGCTGTACAGAATGAATGGGCACAACTCTTGTGGAAAGCCTTCCAAGAAGAGTGGAAGCTGCTATAGATGCAAAGGGGGGACCCACTCCATATTAAAGTCTATATATTTGAATGCAATGTCATTAAAGTCCCTGTTGGTGTAATTGTCAGTCATCCCAATACTTTTGTCCATATAGTGTAACTTTCCCACAGATCTAAATACAGATTTCACTTTAGTCACTGCTTATATTGAAACAATAGTGAGTTGAGCAGACTGAAGTTCCTGCCACCCATGCCCAAATAATTACTCCTCTTTCAAAATCTAGATCTTTTCCTCATACCATCTTGATCCAATATTGATGTCAGCTGGACCTGTTCGGCATTTTATACATGCCACAGAGCATGACAGGATGTTGCCTAGTTCATTCAGTGCACCTGCCTGGGAGCGTTTGTACTTATGTTTCTCCACTCATTTGTTCAGGTTTTTCCTTTAACTGACTGTCTGAATTAGACTGTCTCAGTTCGTGTCTCTTTGAGAATCCTTGTGTGTTGCCCTTACTGTAATACCTGGTTTTACACAACTCTCGGAAAGGACGGATCGTTTTCTGGTCTCGCATCGTACAAACATACACACACGTCTCATAAGGAGGCTCAAGGGCTGTGCTCTCTGCTATTGTTATTGCTGAAAATCACCACACAGCAATCCCGTCCAGATGGCCCCTGCTTTTCCTTGGCCCAATTGAATTGTCCATGTTTACAGCAGCAGCCTCCCAGAGAAAGTCCTCATACGCTCTTGTCTCAGTCCTATTAATGCTTTTTCAGCAGGATATAACAGCATAACTTGATGTTTCTACTGCAATAGAGGGTTAGGGAGCATGCCCTAGAGAGCCACTTTAGTGCGTAACTTTGAAAGCAGAGATGCTTTTTGTGTGTGGTGTGTGTGAGATGTCGTGAATTTGGTATCTTAGAGTCAGCAGGGACTGATTAGCTACTACTGTTCATTTGTACTCAGTGGCTTGGATGAAAGCACAGGAGGTAAAACGTGTAACACAGGTCAATCTGTACCACTTGTAGGCAAAATTCTATGTTTTCATTAAAAGTGGTCTCATTATCTCTTAACCGAAGTACAATTTTGCTTGCCTTTCAATTATTTGATATGAGTAGTAATGATTTAATGGTTAGTAAATTGATAGCTTTGGTATGAGCATAGTAGTTGTTTGTCAATCAGTATTTTTATTCTGGACAAAAATAACACCTGTGCAACAGTTATGGCACATTTTATATTATATTTCATTTTTCCAAATGTTCCAAACTCAGCAAATTAATAGAATTTACAAAAAAGGATGTAGAGGATGTGTACTTATTTTTTTTTTTAGAAATGAAAGAAAATGCATTATTTGGTGTTTAAACTTTTGCATCTATACCATTTTAGTGTTGTGTAAACTGCATGCCTAAATCACACACCTGCTGCAGACCACGTCATGTAGTTAAGTAAGTAATCTCATATAGACTTGTCTGTGTGGTTTCTGATTATGTTTGACACACTGTTTTAGCAATAGAAATTAATCAAAATACAGGGGGTCCTCAGGTTACGACACAGTTCAGAGTATCGTAAACTCGAAACGTCTTATGTCGAGACTGTCGTAACCCGAGGACCCCCTGTATGGAAAAAATTGTCCTCAAGATGGCTGTTTTTAGCTATGCTTCATTTCCATTTTAATAAGAGTATGCCACAGTGTCAGATACCATATAAACATGTCTTTCTGTTTATATGGTGGGGGTGTGGGTTTGGGTGTGGGTGTGGGTGTGGGTGTGTGTGTGTGTGTGTGTGGGTGTGTGTGTGTGTGTATGTATGTGTGGGTGTGTATGTGTGTGTATGTATGTGTGGGTGTGTGTGTAGGAAACCAAAGAAAAACAGCTGTAATAATGCATCTAAAAATTGTGATACCACAAAAACTTGACAGTGTGCGTTGTCGAGAATGTTATGTTGTTATTGCCGCGACAAAATTATCTTTGAAATGCTAACTTTACAAGAAATTAAATAAAATGAAAACACTCCCTATGTACATTAAAGAAAATTAGATTTTATGTCAAGCAGTTGCGGGCCTAAATGAGCAGCTATTCAACTGGTATACAAAATTTGAAGATTTAATAAAACAAGTACATCTAAATACACTTTATAATACATCTTGACAAGGTATAAAAATGTGTATGCGTGTGTAAAAAGACAGCAGGAGATGGCACTGAATGGATACAGTGAGTCAGTGGGGTGGCCCACGTACTAATCCATTGTCAGAGAAGATTATTCGCCTCTCTCCTGCTCTATCAAATCTACTCCAGTCCTATTGGAACGTGTCAGATAGACATTACTCACTTCAAACAGAGCATTTCGTTACACTGAGCCGTTTTATCCAGTCACTCTTTGTGCCTTATATTTTTGGAGAATAGCTGTAGAGACTGGGGATTTCATACAGAGCAGGAGAACTTTAAGGTTAATTTAACAGTAGAAGTTTGTCTATTTTAACCCACCAGTGGCAGAACTAGGATTTTAGACATGGGGCGGCCAAGGCTACTTAGACCATGACAGAAAATTAGTGTGATAATTCACTTAACTCAGAGTTCTTCCACGTGGTTCACTAGGGCTGTTTCACTAGAATTTTTGTGTATATATGAAAAGCTGGTGTCTCTATCTCAGAACTACAACTCAATTTCTTTCTCTCACATACACACACACACTCACACACACACACATACACACACATTCTAAAGAGACTTGGGTCAGTAGATGCTCTGACCTGGTGGTGGTAGACAGGGTCCTTGTGAAGTTTGACTACACCATCTTTGGAGAGCTGCTCTGGGGTATAGTGATTATGCGAGGCCTGGGGTCTTATTGCACTTGATCTGTCTGCTCTCATTTAAAAAGAAGAAATGTGATATCTCTCCCTTCATGATTGCTTTAATTGAAGACATTGCACTGTGTATGTGTGGTGTGCGTTACAAACTGTACACTGTAAACATAATGTTAGACTACATTGGGGACCAATCTCTCTTATCTGATTAGCTGTATGTGGTACAGCCAAATTGCCGATAGATATATATATATGGCTACTCGTCTTGCTTTAGGTTGTTCAGAAAACACAGTGCTGACCCTCTAACTTTCAAAACTGTGCTTTTGCCTCACGTATAGTTGTGTTGTGTAGTATAGTTATGCATACACGTGTAGTATCGTTGTACATACTACCACACTAAATAATGCATAAAATAGTACACAGGCATGTAGTACATGAATTATAAAAGTGTGTGGTTTGGTACACAGATAGTCTCTCATCCCCATCATTGATTTGAAAAAGGCACCACCGGATGTCAATATAAACACTTCTTTCAACAAGAGGTGAAATAAAATGTCAACAACATCAAATTGCCAGTAATGGTGAAGGCAATTTTAGGGTGACACCTAGCATGGCCAATCAGAAAGCAGGGATATCACACTCAGCCTCTCCAGTGTTTTCTTTGTACTTTTATTGGGTCAGGTGACTAGAATTGTACTTTTTGAATAACCAAACCCTCCAACTTTCGAGGGCATTTTCTAGAAAGACCTGTACGGGAAGGTTTTGCTTCTTGCTTAAAGGTTACAATGCTTTCGGTGTTCCACAGGGAATTAGTAAGCCTATGCTGAACACCTCATTGGCAATTGAGTGTTTCTTTTTTTACTTTTCTTACCCTTTAAAGGGCACAAGTGCACCTTTAATCCTGTGAAAATACTGCAGGAAGCACTAAGTAGCAGGAAGAAATTGATACTGTAAGCTTTATACTCTAAAGCTCAGCTCACATAGCCCTTATCTAACTGCAGGTGCAGAGAACTTGCCATGATCTGAGCACATGTTTAATTACATATCTACTCACCTGGTGCATTCACGTTGATCCTACTGCTCTGTATCAGATTGTAGTAATGTTGTTTGTTTTTGGGTAAAGTAAATGATGTTCATTGTCCGGGGTCAGTGGTATTATAATTATTCACGAGATGCCTTGCCTTGTTCTTTTGTGTTCTTTCTTGTGCTTGGCACTATTGATCTGTACTCTCTAGTTAGTATGATCTGTTGTATCTGCACTCCTGTTTGAGCAGAGGTCAAGATGGTGGCCCTGTCGCTGAAGATATGCGTGCGGCAGTGCAACGTAGTGAAGACCATGCAGTTTGAGCCCTCCACCCCGGTGTACGATGCCTGTCGCATCATCAGAGAGAGGGTTCCAGAAGCACAGACCGGACAAGGTAAGAGACTATCAAGGGGCTGCACAATATGTCATTTGTTCCTTGTTATTGCAATCTTGGCCATTAAAATTATGCAAATGAGCCCTCTAACCAATCACTGTTGTGTCCTGTGAACATCACAAATGTCCCTGATGAATATTATGGTTGTACTTTAATGAATGAAGCCGTATATTCAAACAAACATGAATAATTTTGGGTCAAAATAATGCGGATATTTAATATATCCTAAAGCCTATTGCAGTAGCAGTAGAATTATGGTAAGATACTTAGCCCTACAGTATATTTGGTAATGCATGTCTATGCAGATTAAATCTTAGAACAAAAATTAGAGACTGTCTGAATAAGACAATATGTCAAATTAACACAGAAATGTCAGCAACGTGAGTATAAATGTGTTTTCAATTTGAATTTCCCATGTAAAAAATAGGTCAAATTTATTTTTTTGTGGCTGTGTATTATAAATATTTGTCTCCCAGTTTTGAGGAGTGGAGCTGATAGGCTGCGCAAGGCTGCTCTCTAATTCTGGCTCAAAGTGAACTTGATGGATGAGAAGGCAGAACGCTAGCTGAGGAGATCTGTGTCACCACCATTCTCTCTCTCTTTCTCTCTTTCTGTCTCTCTGCTCTCCTCTCATCTCCAGTCATCAAAGTCGAACATTGGGGCTCAGTGTTTATTGAGGTTCGCTGAGTGCCGGGCTGTGGGCTGTAATGTTGTCTCTGCAGGAGGTGTCGTTTAGGCCGAGGCTTCAGCGTCTCTGCTCTGTGTACACTCATTAGACTCCAGGCCAGATTTACACCACCCTGTGCTGCATGGCCAGCATGATTTCCTCCTTGAGCCACAATGAATTGGATTTTCCTTTTAAATGTCAGTTACATTCACAGAGGGGCATCATCAGCCTCAGTGACAAAAAATACTTTGGTTGGATTTGAGACCTACTTTTATTTTGTTAGGCAGCTGGTGGCCTAGTGGTTAGGGAGTTGCCCCTGTGATCAGAAGGTTGTGGGTTCGAATACCAGGACGGCTAGTGCCACTACTGAGGTAGCCTTGAGCAAGGTACCATACCCACACACTGCTTCCCGGCGCCCCTCGTTGGTGGCAGCCCGCTGCTTCTGTTGGTGAATGGGTTAAATGCAGAGAAAGAATTTCACACTGTTCACACTGTGTGCTGTCCTGTGGTGTGTTCACATGTGACTATAAGGGCCCACTTTACTTTAACAGTTGTTAAAGTAAAGTGGGCCCTTATAGTACACTCACTTTACAATACACTCAGTTGTTGTTTGGCAGGTATAAAAGCAAAGGTGTGTGGGATAATATAATACTTATAGAGCCAGATTGGGACAGATAAACAAATAAATAGTTCACTGACTTTAGTTCCAGTTTGATATGATGCCTTTCAGAGGTCTATTACTGTGATTAAAATATTTTATCTTGCTCTGTTCCAGCATCAGATTATGGCCTGTTTTTGTCCGATGATGACCCCAGGAAAGGAATTTGGCTAGAGTCTGGACGTACGCTGGATTACTACATGCTCCGGAATGGGGTAAACTGTTCAGTGTATCAACATTTCATACATCGATTCAAACAGTTAAATAAAAATCTAAGTAAATAAGGATCTTGCCTTACTTAAAACATGACCACAGAGCTAACAGCCATGGGTGCTCATTAAAATGTTATCACCATACACAGACAGATCTCTCATAAGTCTGATCAGCAGTTTATTTATCTTTTCATTCCAGCTTTAGCATGATGTTTATTTATAACACTTGTTTTTAGTGTCAGTTTAGGAACACACATTTAACATTTAAACTGTGCTCTCTGGGATTCAAAGGCTGAGGCAAAAGTGTGTATTTCTGCCTTTTGAACTCACTTTTTCCTCTAATAACGAGATTTCTCAGTGCTGTTGTTGCTTTTATTTTTGTATGTTATGATGCTCTAAGAAACCTGAGGATTTGCAGATTTATTACACTGTTTTCAGAAATAGGAATGTACAATACAATGTACAGTACACTCTTCATTTGCCTTTTATTGTTTCTCTGATTAACCAATCCATATTCAATAATAAGCTCTTAGTTATCTGAATTCTGCTCTTAATTTGCATACGCTCACTCACTCTCACAGTGAATTGCATATTTTAATAAGTGAAAGATACTTGCGGTTAAAGCAGCCGTTGTGGAAGAATTTCTCAACTCAGAAAAAAACAGCACTTGCATCAATCTCTGCGTAAGTTTGTCTGTGCTGTGTCTGACTCTCTCTGAATGACAGGACATTTTGGAGTACAAGAAGAAGCAGAGGCCACAGAAAATTAAAATGCTTGATGGGGCCATCAAGACCATCATGGTAGATGACTCTAAAACAGTGGGGGAGCTGCTGGTCACCATCTGCAGTAGAATAGGTGAGTGCTACATCCTAACCGGGCAGCTTTCTGTCAGTCATCTGCATTCCCTGTGTGCTTTGAGTGGATTTTTTTATGCATGCTGTTAGAGCGTGGAACTGAAGCCACTGCTCCTTTGATGGAGAGTTCTCAGGAAATACTAGTGTAGCCAGGTGTGTTTCAGAGAAAAGGAGACAGTTTGGCTTTGGTAATGCTCCACCGCACCCTACCCCTCCCCTCCTCTCTCAAAACTGAGCTATTCCTGCAGTAGTAGATTTCAATTACAGCAGAGATGGCCTTGGAATGAAGCTGGGTGTGTTTTGTTGAGGGCAAGGAGGTGACTCCCTGGCATATATCTTAATAATTTGCTGTTTGTGTAGAGGTTTTCTTCTCCGCTTGAGATCATTTTACACGCCTGGCCCGTGCCCATTTCTTGGGTTGGTTCTTGTGAGACTTAAAGGAATAGCTTGGCTAAAAGAAATTACATTTGTACAATTACTCAATTCAAATATAGGCAGTTAGTAAAGTGTTAAATGATTTCAGGCATGAGAATGACTGTTACTAGTTTTAGCTAAAGCACAGAGCAGATAAAAACTGTACTGTACCGTCTCAAGTTGAGTCACTGGGGTTCGTGTCTGAGTTGAGTCTGGAGTCTCCGGGATACAAGCCTGAGGAAAATTCAGTTTTCTGTGATATGAGGTAAAACAACTTGAAACAGTTGGTTAGTTTATGGTTTGTGTATCAAGTTTGATAGATAGCTTAGAATCCAAAATAGCTTGAATTTTGGTATGTTTTAAAAGAATATGGTCTGTAATTTACTAACACTATAGCTAGACGGTCTTTGAACCTGTGTATGATCATAGCAAATGAGGTTGGAAACGAAAGGCTTTAATATTAAGGCTTTATTAGTTTACCACTTGAACACATTAAATCAGTTTAGTCACAAAGAGAGTCATGTGTCCAAGCTGAGTCATAAGTCAGTCAACATGCGACTCGAATGCGGCTGCAGTCCCAGTCGCTAACTTTGGTCCTTTTCAGCTTCCCTGTTTGTAACCTAAGCCTTATAGTTCCAGTGCAAAACTGAAGAAGCAAAAAACATAAGCCACCCAACTTGTCTTGCCTGATCGGACACGTTAACGGTAAAGGAAAAATTGTGCAAATTTGATATTTTGCCTTAAAGGCTTAAAGAAAGAGAGAGAGAGAGAGTGAGAGAGATTAAGAAAGAGAAATAAAAATTTTAAAGAGAGAGCTCGATAGAGTGAGGATGGGTAATGGAAGGATCTCAGGCTTTCTCCTATATATCTCTTTCTCGCTCTCAGGAATAACAAACTATGAGGAGTACTCACTGATCCAGGAGCAGGGAGAGGAGAGGAAGGAGGATGGCATGGGCACTCTGAAGAAGGACCGGACGCTCCTACGAGACGAGAGGAAGATGGAGAAACTCAAAGCCAAGCTCCATACAGATGATGATTGTAAGTCTGACCATAACATGGCAAATGTTTGTCTCTTAAGGTCCCACACATACATATAAGCTCTATATTAAGATATATAATAAGTAATATAGTATAGTAAGGCGCTTTGCTGTATCACATATTGCTTCCTTAATGCTTTCCTCGTACTTTGTAACTAAAAAAAATGGAGCAAGGGCAACTTCCACTGTGAGCACAGCATCCATCCATTCTTTAACTAATATGAATCTTTGTTTATACTGTGGAAGTGGAAAATTATTACTATGTTCATAAAGTCCGCAAAGCTGTTGAGGTTTTTCACAAACTCCCATATCATGTCTTGGAACATTGTGGCCCTGCTTTCATCACCGTCTTCACCTGCTTCTTGTTAGTTTTGTTTGTATTAATAACTCTTGGTTTGTGTTTTGCAAAGTGTTGTATGTATTTTGTTACTGCAGTTACTAGGTTGCTCCCTGATTAAATTGGCTTGTGTAACAGTCCCATTAAAATGTCCTAATAAACTTGACTTCACTTTCATTCCCTTAAAACTACCTTAAACCCTCCATGTTACAAGTTTTTTTAATTGCTTTGTTGGCTGAATTTTGACTTTGCCACTTCATAAAATAAACAGCCTAACCAACATTAATGATTTCTTGAAAATCTCATTGTCTGTATTGATTTTATAATCTGTTCTCCCTCTGTGTAGTCATGCAGCGTGTTTTATATTATGCAGTAGAATAAGAAAAAGTTTGTCGGCAGTTATCAGAAACAGCATGTTGTAAATGGTCACTTTGTTGTTTACAGTAAACTGGCTGGACCACAGTCGGACGTTCCGGGAGCAGGGAGTGGAGGAGAGTGAGACACTGCTTCTCAGAAGAAAATTCTTCTATTCTGACCAGAATGTGGACTCCCGTGACCCCGTCCAGCTCAACCTGCTATATGTACAGGTCAGCTGGCTGCTAATTCAGGCTCAGTGTGAACTTGATGGACGAGAATTCAGACTGTGCTGAGGAGAAGAAAATCTATCACATCTGCACACTTCCTG
>JBBPCZ010000136.1:10745390-10767056 GCA_037974445.1 Brycinus macrolepidotus
AGAGAGGGGCAAAGAGAGAAAGAGAGGGAGTGTGCATATGAGTGTGTGTGTGTGTGTGTGTGTGTGTGTGTGTGTGTCTGTTTTTCCCTCTCTCCCTGCAGCGTGCTTTTTATCCGTTCTGGGCCCAGGCTCTGACAGAATCTGATATACAGATGGGCTGCTCTCCTCTCAAGCAGCGCTGGGTAGTGGTTGTTATGGGAGACCGCATGTCGCATCTCTGCCTCACAGCCTCCTGTGCGAGACACTGGGCAACAGTGCCTGCATCTGTCAGCGTGCCAGTGCACTCGTGCCTGTCCACGTTACAATCCAAAAATTGAGGCCTCTCACAATGAGCTGTAATTAAGCATTAGAGCACGGAGCGCCTGGAGCGCGTACGGGAGAGAGAAGAGACTGCTCTATGGCTTCTAATGTCTGCGTATAATTACTACCATTCTGCCCGCTCTTCTATATTCATTTAGAGACACAAAAAGCAAGTTAGAATCTCTACGCCGTGCACTAAAGGGGCCAAGCTATTCTTCTTACCTTACCTTTCTGAAACAAAAGCATTTGAAATACTGTGTAACAGTTGCTAAAGCACTGTTCACTCTCCATTCTATATTTGGAACCTGAGCCTAAAACAACAGCCTGGTTTGAATTCATTATGGCTGTGATGTCACATCTGTGAACACATTTATATACGATCATGTATTTAGGCAGCAACATTTTGGCCACCCGTTCACATGCATGTTGTTAGTGCAGAAAATATATAGTATAGTCGTTAAAGCAGAAGGAAAACCCTTACATTTTGCCCTGTTCTTGGCTGTTGAGGAGCGTAATTGTTTTCTTCTAAATAGGAGTGTTCACAAAATTCATTATTTGATTCAATGCTGCCTATAGCAAAAATAAGAGGAGCTAAAAATGTACATTAATATGTTATTTCCATTCTGTTTATTAAAGAATGGCTGGGCAAGTAAGCGCGTTATCGCGTTAACCCATTATTTACTTAACGCCGACAATTGTTTTATCACGCATTAACGCAATTTTTTTATTACTATTATTTTGAAAGTTTGTTGGTTTTTTTTGTGCTGGACCACTTCACCTCACTCTAACAGAGACACTTGCTACTGAACATAGACTGTTTATGCTGCTCCCTGATAAAAGAAAAATGTTTCTGCTGGTACCTCTTCAGAAAAAAAAAAAGAAAACAGATTTATAAATGTTAGCCTGCTGCTGCTCAGAAGGTGCCTGTTATAATGTTATGATCGTGGCTCTGGACTCTGAGGGTAACAATGCAATTAATCACAGAAAATCATGCAATTAATCACATTAAAAAAAAAAAATTAAATCATTGCCCAGCATTACAAAGAATATAACATTACAGAAGTGCAACATTTGAAATAAAAGCTGTGCTTTATAGTGACCCTGTGTAACGGTCTAACCTCAAGCTATAATTCTAGTCATGATATAACAGTGTGTTAAAATACAGTAGGCCATACTGTGATAGAATTCTATACTGTGCTATACATTGTATAGTTACATCTTTACTTTAAAAGGATCCAGACAAAAAAGAGTGGCTGATGTTTATTTTTTTAAACAAGGCCAATACAGGACAAACAGTCAGAACAATGATTCTTTTGTATACACAGCAACAAAAATTCGGATCTGGTGCCACACAAAGACCACACACATTTTATAAGATGACTTTTATAAGAAGACAATAGTTTTCTGGTGATAATTAGAAGTGGTCTTGAATATGTGGAAAAATGTGTTTAAGTCAAAAGAATGTGTTTAACACTGGGTTTTGTTTGCGTGTGTGGTCCACTAGGTCCACTATCCTGCAGCAACAGTTTAACCGGGTGGGGAGAGTAGAGCATGGATCAGTGGCCTTGCCCGGTATTATGCGTTCAGGTTCCATCGGTGGGCCAGACACTTTTAATATGGGTACCATGCCTGCCCCCCAGCAGCAAATCACTACAGGTCAGATGCACCGAGGACACATGCCCCCGCTGGTGAGAACCACACAACCACCTGTGTAAATCCACACTACCACAGTGCACTGCAGTTCACTCTTTTAATTTGAATGTTAAAAAGCATTCTGTGTACAACTTTGTCACCTGTTGATATTGGTACACTGTGTGTGTGTGTGTGTGTGTGTGTGTGTGTCATACCAGAGCCTGGCTCAGCAGGCACTGATGGGGACCATTAACAGCAGCATGCAGGCGGTGCAGCAGGCCCAGGCTGACCTCGGGGAGGTGGACAACTTACCTCCACTTGGACAGGACAGAGTGAGCACACACTCATTCACATACCCTACACTACAACAGTGACCATCTTGTTAAAATGAAACATGGTTTAAACCTGAGAAGTGACCATTCTTGCTAAAAAGCAAGCTGTAATTCTCACTGGCGAACCATGACCATTAGAGCTACCTTTCAGGTTTGGGCCTTAAGTATTATGTATTTAAGAACTGAGCTAATGCCATTGCATATGAACCTTTTTTTAACCGTTTTATTACACCTGACACCTGATGCTTGTTGAATGTTGTATTTGAACTTGTAACAGACAGTATTAACAAATCTTTTTTACCTTCTATGAAAAGGTTTCTAGTGTGATTCCTTCAGTAAACAGCCTCAGCATAGAGCTGCCATTGTTGAGATCTGACAAAGGCTCATTGGTTGTCACTTGTATTCACAGTCTAGGACATATCTAGAACTTCCAGAAGGCCTAAAGTGACATTTTCCCTCATTAAATTGTTCCCAGTCTTTAGAATTTAAAAGGTGATTGGTCACTTCCTAAATATGTTGGTGATCTGACATATCAGGACTTTAGTCCTACTCCTGAAGGCCTAACCAAGGGGAGAATTTGTTTATTATGTCTCCCTAGATACCATAGAGAGAAAAATCTGATTGGACAATTTTATGTAATAATTTAGCCTGGTTGATTCCAACTTTATAATGAAATAAGAGTACTACTGCAATACTTGCAGAGAGTTTAAATACAGTCATGATTCTGTTCAACTGGAGCTAAATAAAAATTTCAAACATGCACTTTTTTTAGCAATTATTAGGTCTTCCCTGGAGGCCTAGAAAGCTGTAAGAGTTCCCATCTAGTAATTCAATGAAATTTGGAATGTAAATATAATCTGAATACAACTATGTCATGTAATCATGTAATTACTTTGCAATAATTATGTAATTTAAATCACATGTATGACAATATTAACTATAGATTTTTAAAGATTGGTAGTTTTATTATAACATTTGTGACAGCAGTTTTATCAAACTGGCTGTGCCCCAAAACTTTTGGGGGTTGAGGTCATTCACTCAGCCAAGTCTCCAGATGCAGAGCAGGCTCACCTCGCTTTGACATATTACAACAGTGTATGTGAAACCATGAACTGTTTATTTTATTTCAGATAACACCAATGTTCTGCATTGGAGAAAAGCCAAAGAAAACAGAAACTCATGTAAATAAGACTCCCTGTATGTGAGGATTTTGTGTATTGATGGTTGTTACATTTTTCTCCCTTCTAAAAGGCATCCAGGGTTTGGGTCCAGAATAAAGTGGATGAATCTAAGCATGAAATCCACTCACAAGTAGACGCCATCACTGCTGGAACTGCATCCGTAGTCAATCTGACTGCAGGTAGAGACGGCTGTAATATCGTTCCATCTGTACTCTCTTCATCTGTTGCCTCCATTCCTCCTGTTTGTATCTCTAGTGGAATGCTTTTAAAGTCAGGTACCAACAGATGTATCATGTTTCTTAATGGCCCTCGCTGAATCGAAAATCATTTTATTAAGTTGCAGAAAAAAATGCTGACAATGAAAACATGAAACTGATGGCTCGAATATCAACACGTCTTCATCCAGTCCACATCAAGGGCGCAGTCAGGAAGCAGCTTCGACTCGATGCTAAATAATGAGCTACTCTCCATTTGCCCTAATAAATATTTCCATTGATGAATGAATATGGAGTGTGGTGTCCTGAAGCTGAACTTGTTGGCAGGCTCAGTGTATTCCTCCTTGGCTTCTGGAGCCATGCCATGCTGGCCCAGGCCAGATTTTGCTGGATTTAATCTCAGAGTGCCATCTGTTTAATAGGCCAGAGATTTGCCTGTTAACTACCAGCCTAGAAACTTTTACACTTTCCATCCCAGCCTTTATACTTTAGAAAGGGAAACAATGCAAAATAATGTGAGGAGTGTGTGTCCCTTATTTTTATTGTGTTTTTTTGTTCCTTTGTGTTATTTATTTGTTTGGTTCACAGTATGAGGATACTAATTGGAATGATCAGAAATTAGAATCCATATAGGACTGGATTCTATCTTATCCAAATAGGACTGTTACATACTGTTTCATTAAATCTGTGCCCTCTTTCTCTTTCTCTGTCTTTCTCTCTCTCTCTCTCTCTGTCTTTCTAGGTGACCCCACAGATACAGACTACACAGCTGTAGGCTGTGCAATCACCACCATCTCTTCTAATCTGACGGAGATGTCGAAGGGTGTGAAGCTCTTGGCGGCTCTGATGGAGGACGAAGTGGGCAGTGGTCAGAACCTGATGAGTGCAGCCAGAACCCTTACTGGAGCAGTGTCAGACTTGCTGCGTGCTGTGGAGCCTGCGTCTGGAGAGGTATTTCTATACACTCGGCCCTGCAGTGTTCTGTTACTGAGGGTGTGGTCAGTTGGGTTACTTTCACGTTCTTTTTCAGCCCAGGCAGACGGTGCTGACAGCAGCAGGCAGCATCGGGCAGGCCAGTGGAGACCTCCTACGGCAAATGGGAGAGGGAGAGACAGACGAGAGATTCCAGGTCAGCCTTTCACCTCTCTCTGTCTGTCTACTTGTCTTTCTGCATCTGTCTCTCTCCTGCACTTCTGCCAGTCTTTCTACAAATGTTGTTTCAGAGATGCTTATTATGCACAGTGTGTGTCAGCCTCAAAAACTGCACCCCAGAGAGACTTGGGTAACCCTGTCACACACACAACCCCTTAAATCCTACACTTATTATTCCATTGTTAATCTTAGGACTTAAGACTGAAGTGAGGACCCAAGTAGTTTAAAATAAAATACATTTGACAAATAAATAAATGAATACACGTCTTTATATTTGTAACTACTAACTACTCTTAATACTCTTAATACTCTTAATTAATATTTGTTTTTTTGGTTTTGGATGTTATAGGATACAGGTGATATATGATCTTTTTAATTGCGTAATTCAGTGATATATAACATGATGTGATATATAACATGACAGGATTGTGCTTAGTGTGGGTGGAGCTAAGCCTTCATTAATGGTGCTGCATTTTGAAAAATATTGTTACACAAATGGATGTGAATGAGCTAAATTTCTTTGATAAAATTAAATATTTCTGTTGAGTTCCATGAAATTGATAATAGCAATTAATCTAAAAATCTGAAAAATATGTTACGTCCAGCAAAATTATATGTAAACATTTTTCAAAAAGCAAATAATGAAGTATAAGCAAGACAAAATCAGAAGTTCCAAATATAAAACCTCTTAAACTCTAACTGCCTGTGTGGAGCCCACACTTCTCTTCCTCACTCTCATAACTATATTTATAACTTACATCTCACAGTAGTTTTTGAGTAAGGAATAGCAGTTGTCCTTAATAATAATCTTGCAGTTCCTCCACTATGATTCTGGTGTCTCACACAGCCTTCTGTTTCAATCTTGACTTTATCTGACCTCATTCCTCAGCTTAGGTTCGCACAGCAGAGGACAGAATGCTTTATAAAGTGTGTTTGCCAATGTTTCAGGACATCATGATGAACCTGGCCAAAGCGGTGGCCAACGCGGCTGCCATGCTGGTCCTGAAAGCGAAAAACGTGGCTCAGGTGGCCGAAGACACGGTGCTACAGAACCGCGTCATTACTGCAGCGACACAGTGCGCCCTCTCCACCTCCCAGCTGGTGGCCTGCACCAAGGTACTGCCTCCCACATTCTATAGGCTTAGCAACCACACTGCATGCTGGTTTAGGTGAAGCCCACAGTGAACTAAGTGAAATAGCTCCGTGAGAAGTGTCTGTGTCTGTAACAATTACATTTACCTGCTGTGCTGTGTGCAAAAGTATGCAGTGGTCTAATAGAAAAGACCCTTAGGCCTCTGCAGGCTGTCTCCTGCTATCAAGCAAAGGTAGCTGTGTAGATAAAATGCTGGTTTTAGTCATGAAACATTTTTTGACCTCCCTGTATTGTTTTATAAAGCCATGCTGTGCCATTCTATGTCGCTCCTGCTGTTATTATATTTACGAAGTAAGTACTGGTAACCTTTCTTGTAATGTGCACTTTCTAGAAAGTCTGACTGTCTGTCATAATATATAACACTCTTTCCCTGTCTGAACATTTGGCAAAAAATCCAATTTGCACAATTTTCTCCTGCTCCCAGATATGGTTGATCAGCTAAGACAAAAGTACCGACACAGTCCAAGCCTCAAGATATCTGCTCCTACTACAATTTTTTTTAATGCGGCATACATTTGTCTTCTCCTAATGATAACACTAAGTCACATAGTGTCAGAAAACACAGAAAATTGTGTAAATTAACAATGAACAGTAGTCATGAATCAGTTAGCTCTTATGCAACTTAAACAGTGGGAGGATGATGGTGACCCTATATCTTCTGTGCACTTTAAATGAAATCTGATGGTTAAGATGGTCAAGGAAGACAAATTAGTCTCTTTCTGTCTCTCTCTCTCTCTCTCCCTCTCTCTCTCCCTCTCTCTTTCTTGGGATCCCCGCTGTAGGTGGTGAGTCCAACCATCAGCTCGCCTGTGTGTCAGGAGCAGCTGGTGGAGGCTGGGCGGCTGGTGGAGCGCTCAGTAGAGGCTTGTGTGAAGGCGTGCCATGCTGCCTCTGAGGAGGCAGAACTGCTGAGGCAGGTGAATGGTGCGGCAGGGGCTGTCAGCCAGGCCCTTAGTGACCTGCTCCAGCACGTCCGCCACTACGCCAGCTGTGGAGAACCCATCGGCCGTTACGACCAGGCCACTGACACAATCATGACTGTCACGGAGAGCATCTTCACCTCCATGGGAGATGCAGGTAAAGCCACACTTCCCTTTAACTCTACCGAAGTATCACTAAAGACACATTAAAATCTGTCCCCAGAGTAACTTTGATGCATGCGTGTCCATGTTGGTTTGGATGCATGTGTAAGTGTAGATTTCTGTGTGTACCACATTTATACTGCGTTTATTGCTGGATATGTGCGAGGATATGGCGAATGGAATTCACTGAATCAAGAACTTTGTGCTGATTTCTTTCAGTAAGGCCAATATTTGACTGTGTAGTATATTCATATTATTATATTGTATTATTAGATCTTTTTTCTCTTTTGCTAGTTCAGGTTTACATGTCACAAGGTACAACAGACTTTAGAAGTTACATTGTTAAAGGAGGAGAGAAGAGAAAAGGCATTAAAGTACCACATATACAATTTATGCTGGTCTATATTAACGGTACATGAAATGTGCATCATGATTCAGCAGTCTGTTGGTAGTGGTTCGGCTGTGTTGATTTTGGAGCGTTACAGTTGGCGCCCAAGAATTGCAGCTGTTTAAGCATTGGCTCTAGTGTTGGGAGATCACAAGCTTATGGCTAAAATAAAGTCCAAAGTAGCATTGGAGTTCAAAAGAGCAAAACTGGCCTCTTTCTCTCTCTCTCTGCGTGGGTAATAAGGCCCTCCCTCTTACTCCACTGCTGGCATATAGTAGCTGCTGTTACAGAATTGTAAGTTATCAAACTCCTCCAAGTACATTGAGCTGTTATTATTTCTTAATTTAGTTAGTTAGCTTTTACATTCTGTTGTTATAATGTACAGTACAATATACTTACGAAATAAAAGTCTCAGGTATTTATCAAATCTACATAAGCTTGGTGTATTGTTTTTATTGCTGATCTCCAGAGGCTCTGTCAGTGTGTTTTTTAAATAATTCTTAGTTATACCAGAATAATTTAATCACACTGCAGTGAAGCATACACTTCGTGATTTCTTTAAAAGTCATAAGTGTTTGGAGTTATGGTGAGGTCAGAGATTTACATTGTGGTCTACCCAGTGTCTCTAAATCATGATATTGTTATAGTAGCATCAGACAGTGGAGTCAGGTCAGGGCAAAAGGGCAGTGACTGCCTGGCAGGCAGCCAGCTGGTCGAAGCACCATGAGCAGTCAGCCCTGTGGCTTGAATTGATGTCAGAGATTAGGTTTTCATGCCTGGAAGGGGTTGTTTTAAAAAAGGATATCTCAGGATGGACCGTGATACAATAATACACCATGGGTCAATAAAGTCTTTCATTCAGATCTTCCAAGCAAAGCATATCTGTGTTGTGGCTTAAAGGGATAAATATTATTTTAGCCTTTCTATCTTCAGCATTGCATCACAAAGGAATACAACCAGTGCATGTTTCCCAGTAGAGATCCCACTAGTTCCTGTTAAAGGCGTTCTCATACACCACATTGTGCTGTCTTACACAGCCGTCCAAATGCCTATCAATGAATAATGAATGCCAGTGTGGCCAGTGGAAAGCCTAAAGCTTTGATTCATCAGGTAGATTATCTAGCTTTGTCTTTCTTTTTTCCAGTGTTTCATCTTTTTATGCTGTTGACGTTCTTGGTCTTCCTCAGTTTATTTTAGTCTCAGCAAGATTTTTTTTGGCTGTGTTTTTTTGTTAACAGACTTTAAGATATACTGTGCTGTGGGGATGTTTTCAAACCCAGAACTATTTGTTTTGGTATGGCCATGAGGCTGAAGAACATCAGGTCTGCTCTCTACTTGCTGGCTTGTTGAAAACATGTAATGTAAAACCGCTACACGGCTTCAAATCTGGTCTCAATCAAGCACACTCGCTTTGAAAAGTTAGAAGAAAACACATGACAAGAGGCTGACTTGGGGTTTGGCTGCTGGTACTCCAGCAAAACAATTACTATACAAATACTTCAGTTCAGTTGATCAGTTTCTGGACACAGTGCTGAAAGTAGTTTGGCACCACTGAAAGAGCACATCCAACTTTGTAGAGGTTACTCATCCCCCCGCAGAAACATCTCTCTTTTGATAACTGCATCAGTGGTTTTATTTCTGGCTCCATGTAGGTGTTGGGGTAATCCAGACACTAGACACATCTATTCCGGCTTGTATAGATGAAGAGTGAGTGTGATTTAAAACGCTCTTGAATCGATGGTGTGCTTTAGGTCACCTGTATGCTTTTATATAGCTCCTGCAGCTGTAATTCCTAACAGAGATCTGCTTCAGTGTAGCCAGTTTACTGCACATCTCAGGAATGAGGAATGCCTGTGTTATCTCTTCAGTGTCAGGCTACATGATATGGACACAGTTCTTGCACTGTGATTTTATTGTTACATCTGATTATTACATCTGTTTTGTGGCTACATCTGATAAGCCATGTTTTATTTTAAAAAATGCAGCGGTGAATTAATAATGTTACATGGTTGTTCTGCATTATTTTGCCCAAAACATTTTACTCCTGTTGGATTTCTGTTGGCTGCATTTAAAGAATGTTTTGATAGATTATTCATGTGAATTCATGTGATTTAAGTAATTAATTATTCCTCAGAAATATAATGAGCTGGAAAAAAATATTCTGGTATTTGTTTCTCAATAAACGTAAGTCTGCAATAACAAGAGTATTGACATATAGTTAATTTAAGCTACATTTTAGGAAAAATCTATTTTTAAAAACAAAAAAAAGTATACACTGCTTTGTTACATGCATCTCTCTTAAATCTGCCCATAAACTATAGCCACAGTAAGTGATATGCAGCAGTCAATATAATACAACATGGGACAATCAAAAATGTGTAAATTAAGGCTATATCTCTGTAGGCTACAGCATCGTTTAACTGGTTTTACATTTTAGTGAGTCATTTTGATGATATTTTTGTCTCCCTAGACAAGCTGTGTGAAAAGGTTTCCAAGATGAGTTGATGGTATTTTTCATGTGACAAAAGGAGTTGTATTTAAGCTAAGTAATAAGTTTTATGTTGGTAGATAATGAAATTACACTGACAGGATGAGCTTCTGAATGTTCACTTGTATTTGAAGGAGCTGCTGAATACTTTTGATAAGTCAAGTCAAGTCAAGTAGGTTTTGTCGTCATTTCGACCATACACACACAGTTCACAGTGAAATGAGATATCGTGCCTCCAGGACCATGGTGCAACACAAGAGCAGAACAGAGCAGAGCAGCACCACAAGTGCAGACAGGACACAAGTATTCAATAAACACAACAGCTGAGAATATTCCAGTGACTAGCATTAGTAATGTAACACTGTGAGATTTAGTGCTTTTTTTTTTTAGGGTAGCTCATTCAGACAAATCACTTACAGCGTGAGCAGGGCATCCTCAGAGAGCAGTCTGGTTTGTCAAAACACCAGCATCCAGGGAAAGCTTCTGTCAACTGACTGTTCTGCTGCTTCAGAACTGACACTCGGATGTTTTCAGCTGGTCAAGGGTAACGTTCTGCTTCTGTGGAAACCCAAGCCAGAACTGCTAATGTTGTACTGTGTGTGACTATTTTATTCATTTAATGAAAATTCTCCCAGATATAATTTGAGTCTTGCTTACTTCTCTTTGGTCTGTATTTGATATAGGTAAACTGCTGCCCTCCTTAGGTTAACTTTCTCTTCTTTGGACACCGCTGGATAAATGTAAATGACAAAAAGGAAAATACTTTTACCGATTTTTATAGTCAACATTATCACTAGCATTGAATACATGTTTCAACCCTAGCTGGATTACATGAATGGCTTGATTTACTAAAACACCCACAGAAACACTAGAATTGTGATGGTTCAAGAAGGAACTTGCAGCACTTAGTATAAACATTGTGTTTTGGCTCATTTGTATGTCGTAGCTTTTTGGGATATCAGTATTACAAAGACTACTATAGCGATAAAGATCTGTTACTCTCTTCTACTGTCATGGTTGGAAGAGAAAATGGAGCTGAAATATGCTGGCAGTTTTGGTACGTGAAATAAGTAACTAGGATTCATTTTCTTTTATTTTGATATGTAAGTGTGGCTTTGTGCTCATTCACAGGTGAGATGGTACGGCAGGCCCGTGTCCTGGCCCAAGCCACATCAGACCTAGTGAACGCCATGCGATCAGATGCTGAAGCAGAGGTGGACGTGGATAACTCTAAGAAGCTACTGGCAGCAGCCAAACTACTAGCTGATGCAACTGCCAGGATGGTGGAGGCTGCAAAGGTGAGAATTGGCATTATAAAGACAAATTGTGGGAAAAGTCGTAACAGATTCTGCGACTGTCTGGAACTGATCCATAGGGATAGAACACCAACACCATTCTTCCGAAAGATAATCGTGCAGTTGGTGTTTTAATGGTTGTGGTACGGAGCACTGTCTAAGTCCAAAATCTTCCACAGATGTTCAGTTGGTTTGAGATCTGGTGACTGAGAAGGCCATTGCATATGATTTGCATTATTTTCATACTCATCAGACTATTTAATGACCCCACATGCCCTGTGGATGAGGGCATCGTCATCCTGAAAGAGTCCACTTCCATCAGGATAAAAATGAGAATAAAAATGTAGGATGAAACAGTCAGATTAGTCAGAGTATCTCTGTACTGATTTATAGGGAACCTACACCATGCCAGCAAATCAAGCCCCCAAACTGTAAGGGTCAAGCATTCAGGTCTGTACTGTTTTCTTGTTGTAAGCCACATATGAATTCACCTACTTGTGGAGAATATGGTGAAGGATGGCTCTTTTGACAAAACCTATTTTTTCCACATCTCTGTAGATCTGGATCTCTCTAATGTACATTCATCTTTGTAACGAGGCCCCAGTATAACATCTTTGTGTACGTAACTGTGGATAGACTGCTTTATAGTCTGATCATTACTGGGACTTGTGAAATGCAAGCTTATTGCTCGTTAGATGCTTTAAAAACCTGATATGTTAGCCCCGACATCCCTCATCACAGATACAGGCGGGTGGCATGCAGTTTCCTAGGTAACACTGAAAGCTGCATTGAATATATGCATTAAGAGAGCGAGAAAGTGTGTGCGCTTGCATGCTAGTGTGTGTGCCTGTGTGTGTGTGGATTTTGACATTGGGGAGGATTTTCTTTCCTGCTGGCAGCTGAAGTATGGTCTTGGTCACACTGGATTGGCTTGGTTAAGGTGATTTTGCTATAACCCTAGCTATGTTCAAATTACTAGGTTGAAGTGGTACACTCCTGTTTTTTGACTTAATTTGAATCTGATGTTTTCAGATCTGTGTGGAAACCCAAATCTGATGATTTAAAACTGTATATTAGCCACTTTCATATGCGGTCCTTGATTAAATTCACATCCTGGCCATGTGACCTTAATGAGAGCAGTCATATCAGAATTCATGTTTTTTGTGCCAGTGTTCATCTTGCTGTAATGATGTACAGCTGAGAACTGTTTAGAACAAATTATTTTTATGATGGCCTTTGCTGCCACTTAAGCTGAATCAAAATGGTTGTCTATTCCTGATGTAGAGCATTACAAAAGTCATAAAAATCAGTGCATTATATGTCTAACAAAGAGTCATTTGGGATTTAGTTCACGTGCACAGATCCCTACTGGACTATTCTGGTGTAGAGTTCTTAGTTTCAGTACCCACAGACTGCACAAGAGAGTAGGGATCCATTTGGGATTCAGCCTTATTTTGATTTTAATGAGGCACATGATTGAATGAGTTCATGATTCGGTTGATTCGCACACTTAATTCTGATGCACACATGCAGGTCAATTCAGGATGCAGGTTCATTCACACAAAAGACTGATACACATACACACAAATGCAAACTAGCATGGTATAAATATCAGATTTGACCAAAAAATGGAATCAAGCAATGAGGCATGTAATGTGAACTTAGCCTCCCTGCAGATTTATTTGAAACAGCTGATCCATAATTGAAGATTTAATATTATTTATTGTAAATAAATATTTAATTTTAATGCCAGCCTTATGCTGGGTATTTTTTTCAGTTAAAATCAGTGAAATCAGAGAACATTTCACAGATTACACACTCTCAGAACAGTTCTGCAGCGAGACGAGAGTGTGTGACAGCAGTGTGTATATTTGGACAGGGGGCTGCAGCACACCCAGAGAATGAGGACCAGCAGCAGAGACTCAGAGAGGCCGCAGAGGGCCTGCGCGTAGCCACCAACGCTGCAGCTCAAAACGCCATCAAAAAGAAGCTTGTCAACAGACTGGAGGTGAGAGATGCACTCTGCACTGCTGTCAGTTTCTCTTCTCTCTCTCTTCTCTCTTTCTCTCTCTCTCTCTCCCTCTCTCCTCTCTTTTTCTCTCTCTGACACTACTCTGACACAGCCACTCCAGCTTCTACTCAGCTGTTACAAGCCCTTCTGCTGGTGTCGTACAGTTAAGTGGTGTGGAAGTAGTTAATGAAGTGTAAGAATGTGTGATGAGGCCTGAGGAGGACCAGGGCAAAGGGCACTGCCCCATCTCATGCTCTTTTCATTCACACGACGGCCACTTCCAGTGCACTGCCAAAAAGTTGACGTGAGTCAGATACAACAATCAGCACATTTTGTTTATGTGCACTCAGTTTGAAACGTGCACATTCAGAGCACCACTGTGATGCCCAGGTTTCTGCCAAGATTTTTTTCACATAAAACAGCATTTGTACTGTACATTTACTTATATTGTGCAGCTTTTCACTGTATAGTACTTTGGGTACATTTTATAACACTTTGCCTGATGTTCATCAGAAGTCTTTCTTGGTGCGGAAAGTTTTGCATAAATCATGATATGAAAGCTTATATTCAAAGACGTTTTTTCCCAAAAGTGGTTTAAACTGCTGAAAAGTCTGAGTGCTGACATAATAGCAAGACTGTAAAATGGCAAAATTGGCTGCATTATTCCCAAAGTATTGTCATGATTGTGTGTCAGCTTGCAGAACCCCTTCATTTTTTCAAGTTTTGACTTTTTTGTTTCTTTAAAGGCTAAATTCACAAACTTTATTACTTATACATTATTACTTACACAAATAATATTAAAAGTTAATACTACATATAATAAATAATGTTTTCCTATCAACACTGCTGCTCAGTTGGTTAACCTGCTGCAGACCCTTTACACAGTTGTAACTCTCATGACTTCAGTTTCTGGAGCGATGGAAAATCACTTTACATTAAAAATTGATATAATCACGCACATGCATTTTGAACTTTGTTCATGTTTATCCCATGTGAGATTCTTCAATCATCTGACAGTATTTATGCTGTTTGTCGATGCAGGTGTAACGTTCACAGAGGTTTAGCTAATTTTACTCACACCTGAATTTATTTAAACGATAACCTGACAATCTTTATGCTCCTCTTTTTGCTGTGAAAGAATGACAAAGGCAGTATTAACACTGGTGCTAACAGGCTGTCCTGTTCACCAGCAAGTTACCTCTCCTAAGAAACATAATGTAACATCCCATCCTGTGTTGCCCCTTCTTGCGTGTTTCCTCCTGTGTCATGTGACTTTTGTTTCGTTATGCTCCACCAGCCTCGTCCTGCTTCCCGTTCTGTGTATTCACCTGTGTGTTTGCAGCCCCTCCTCACCCAGGTGTTCCCTATTCCTAGCCATGTATATATACCCATGTTAGTCTTCCTCCCACGGTCGATCCACTGTAACCTCTAGTTTTCCTTTCAAGGACCTAGTCCTTTTGTCTGTCTTGTCTGTCTTCATTGCTTGTTTCTTGTTGTTTTGTAGATTCATTTAGAGCTTATGCTTTCAAATTAATATTTTCCTCACACATGCGTCTCCCTCCTGTCCTCCCATCACCACGTTACACATAAACATTAAAATCAAGCTTTCATTCATAATTTCATTCACAACTTTTTTCTGCAAAATAGATGTCTATGTCAAGGGCTAATAGCACTGTCCCTGTAATGTCACAGGTATTTTGTACATGAGATGTGTTCCTTAGAATAAGTCAGTTAATAATATGTTAAGTCATTGCAAACAGATGCTCATTTATTTGAAAAACGATTTGGAACACTAGGTCTCCCTATACTTTTGACAGACAAAGGATAATTAAATGCCATTGTATAAGAATGTGGACTGATCTTGTAACAGCATGTGTTACTCTGAAGTCCTGATATACCGTTAAGATAATAAAACTTTCTGAAGCTACCCAATATTTTCTACTTGTTTTCCCCAGAGGTTCTCCTCAGACCTGCTCTGTTATCTAATGTTCACGCTCCTATTGTGCGCTACTCTTATCCCAAGCAGCTAGTTTCAAGTGTTGCTAACCGAGTGGGCTATTTGATTGTGTGCTGCTAGAAGAATGTGTTCTATGTCCCTATTGGGACTTCTCTCCTCCAGAGAGATCCGCCAGCGTTTGGAGCCCTATTTGGCCTTCCCTCGTCAACAAAGATGGCATTGTTGTTGCGATTCCTCAGCCTTCATCGTTCCTCCTCCAGAACATGGAATGCCCCTTCTTTCTGCCTCTTTTCTCCGTTTTAACTTCAAAAGCTCATCGTGAAGCTCAGCAGTCATTTGCACCGGCAGACACGCAAGACTGAGTGTTTTAGGATTATTTGACTGCACTTTTTGTAAGAGTAATCAGCACATTAAAGGATAGCAGTTGAATGCAACAGTTGTGACAGAATAAAGGATGAGCAGCTCAGAGACTTCAGAGGATCACAGAAACATCCAAAAACACTCCACACTCTCACTTGTCTCTCTTATCTGTCGTAGTATTGAATTCAAGTTTGGACTTTAAAACTTTGTTTAATGTTCTTGCCCGGCATAACTGCTTCAGGTTGTTATCATGTAGCACTAAATTATTAGTATCTTCCTGTGTCCCTGCACTACTACTAGTGCAAAGTGTAGAGGATTATTCTATTTACTGTATATATTTACTTTGTTACAACGGACAGTTGTAGTGTTCATGGGCAATGTTTTATTTATTTGGGTCAGATCGCTGCCAAGCAGGCTGCAGCAGCAGCTACTCAGACCATCGCAGCTGCTCAGAATGCAGCTGCTTCCAACAAGAACACTGCCTCTCACCAGCAGCTTGTGCACAGCTGCAAGGTACTGTGGCTGATCGTTTCATTTAATTCATTAGATTCACAGTGTTCGTTATTAGTGTTCATATTCATATTCATTTAATTTATTAGCTCTGTGATATTCATTAGAATCATAACTGAATGATGAAAGCCAAAAGTTTGTTTTATCTGGCTTCTGTTTGTCTGTGTGTGTGTGTGTGTGTGTGTGTGTGTGTGTGTGTGTGTGTGTATGTGTGTGTGTGTGTGTGTGTTTCTGAAGGCTGTTGCAGACCATATCCCACAGCTGGTTCAGGGCATGAGAAGTAGCCAGGCCCAACCAGAGGACTTGAGCGCCCAGCTGACCCTCATCATCGCTAGTCAGACCTTTCTACAGGTGCAGCCCCATCTACTGAATTACTTTGCATTTGGAAATGCTTCTCAGTCCATCAATATTTAACCCCTAAAACTTTGAGGACCTGTTGACTGATCTGCACCTCAGTTCCTTACTCTCATAACCATATACCATAGAAATTACTTTTAGTTATTGGTTAATTAATAGTAGCTACTTAAGGGTTTAAATTTTAAATTACCTCTACAAACGTGGGTCAATCACATTTAAAAACATGTGTTTTCTGAGCATTTTCTTGTGCTTAAATAGCTAAAAGATTGACTTATAAGGGATGTTATTGTTGGTTTCCTCTCAAAGCCCGGAAGCAAAATGGTGACCTCAGCAAAATCAGCCGTTCCTACAGTAACTGACCAGGCCGCAGCTATGCAACTGGGTCAATGCGCCAAGAACCTGGCCACCTGTCTGGCAGAGCTACGAACAGCTGCCCAGAAGGTAGCCACAACTCTTCATCATTCACTGCAGAGCTCGTGATTGCGAGAGCTGTTGTACAATTATACAGTTTATTTTCTCATTCCCAGTGTGCTGTTTTGAAATTGCCTTTAGTTGTCTGCAGTATCATGCTCCCTCTCTGTAGTAGTACGGGAAGAGTTTTTTTTCATTATTAATTTTGACCTGTTTTAGGCTCATGAAGCTTGTGGGCCTCTGGAAATAGACTCAGCTCTAAGTGCAGTTCAGACCTTGAAGAACGAACTCCAAGATGCCAAGATGGCCACTCTTGACGGACAACTCAAACCGCTACCCGGAGACTCGGTCAGTACCTTTCTGACATGTAAATCAAGTATTTAGACCTTATAATGCATTTATAAGGTCTGTTTCCAACATTTCTCTTTTCCAACATTTCTCTTCTCTCTTTTAATGCATATTTACAAAACCATGACCATGGAAACTGAAATTTATGTTTTGAAGCTTCAAAGAAGGTGAATTGAAGGATAATTCACCATCACGTGGGTCCTATAAGAACATTAAGAACTTTCTCTCTTGCATTTGTAGCTAGAGAAGTGTGCTCAGGATCTGGGAAGTACCTCCAAGGCTGTGGGCTCCTCCATGGCCCAGCTGCTGACCTGTGCAGCCCAAGGCAATGAACACTACACTGGTAAGACCACCTGTAGCCATTTTATGTCATAAGAAACAGAATTAGACAGGACCCACGTATTTTGAACAGACCATGCAATGCGGTGATTTCCTTTTGGCAGACAAGGCATTGTTCTTCATAGTCCAAAGACTATGACAATTAAATGGCAAACAGATGCAGAGATCCTAATCACTATCTAACAGAGATTTTAATATAACTATGCTGTCTCCTCGGCTGGCAGACTGACTGTGAAGGTTCTGTTGCTGCCCTCCTATTTAGCGTGGTGATTTTTCACTCCCTCTGCTGTCTGGATGGCTCGTCTCAGAGGGCCTTGTGCGGCTGGACTGTAATGGCATTGCTGAAAGAATGTGCTCTCTGCTCTCCTTGTCCTTCTTGCTTACCCAGCCACTGCAACCCAGGGTGCCACTTCCCTCCCTCATTAATCTTATTTTTACTACATTTAACATAGCATCAGCAATCAGGGGCTACTTGGCTGGATAATGCAATTTGATGCAATTTGCCTGCATTGGCGCTCTGCCTTTTTCTTCCTGTGGGATGAGGAAAGGCCAGCTTTCACGTGGAGCCTCCGTTTATTGCGTAGCTCAGCCGCTTGAGCACTGAGGAGAGTTTTGCTTTGGCCCACTCCCCCGTTGAGGCTGTGGAGAGGACTGAAAGCTAGAGCTGATGGGTGGGCGATTTTTGCACATTATGTTACTTAACAGTAATAAAGAACACTTTGAGTGGACTGGTTATTTCGCACCCTTTTTTGGGCCATTTATTGGGAGACATTATGGAGATTGAGATGATACAGTGTGGAACTTAAAAGCGCTGTTACAGTGAATGGTGTCTCTTATCTGCTCTGGGGGGAGTGATACAACATTGAGGAGCATTAAATGTAATGATGGAATTTATGACAACTGAGGAAGCCTTTCAGGCATGAAATTTCCTGGCTGTGTGCGTGTGTGTGTTCAGGCGTAGCTGCGAGGGAGACTGCCCAGGCTCTGCGGACTCTAGCCCAGGCTGCTCGGGGAGTGGCTGCCTGCACAGCGGAGAGGCAGTCTGCAGCAGCCATGCTGGACTCAGCCAGCCATGTGATGGAGGGCTCAGCCATGCTGATCCACGAAGCCCACCAGGCCCTGCTGTCTCCTGGTGATGCTGAGAGCCAACAAAGACTAGCCCAGGTCAGATACACTGACTGCATCTCCTGACCTTCACACTAGGCCAGGTCACATCAAAGATAAACACCTCAGAGTTAACATTTAGCATTATCATAGTTGCTAAAATGCAGCCATTCAATCCCTTTATCAATCTTAATATATTATATAGTATTCAGTAACTGCAATGAATTACTCTGACTTCTATGATGTACCTATGCCATATCACTAATATGGAAGTAGTATAGTTAATATGGTACATATTTGAAATGCCCACATTGCAGTTTAAATACTCTTTTATTAATGGTTTTATGGTTTTCCTGAATTGATATGCAATACATTATTTCCTCTCCTGCTATGAAATCCAGAACATTTCTTCATAAAAGGAAGTAAGTCAGTAATTTCTGGAAACAATCTGGATTCTGCTGCCTCTCTTGTTCTCTCTCGCTGTCTTTCTCTGCCTCTCTCTCTAGCTCTCACTTTCTCACACTTCTCAGAAGTTGAAAAGTAGTGCACCACCCACCTCCAAAGCAATTATGTCCTGTTAACCAAGCTATTTTCTATTGTCTGTTTAGGGCTCTGCGGCCTGCTTTCTGGAAGGCTGCGGCATTTTTCCTGATTTGCTGGAGCTCCTTTGGGAGATAAACATATTGCTTGGCATATGTCTATGACAGTGGCATAAATTAGGGACATGGATTTCTCTGCTCTGTTTTGGGGCTGATTAGCATTTTAGATTCAAGCTGCTTTTCCCTAGGACATTGTAGGGTTGTTAGGATGCCTGATGTAATATCACAGCGCTGACGGAGGGTGTGTGTGTGTGTGTGTGTGTGTGTTTGTGTGTGTGTGTATGTGTGTGTGTTTCAGGTAGCAAAGGCTGTCTCTCACTCTCTGAATAACTGTGTGAACTGCTTACCCGGACAGAAGGATGTGGACATGGCTCTGAGGAGCATAGGAGAAGCCAGCAAGAAACTGCTGGTGGAAAGTGTAAGTCTTTTTTGGTTGATATATACAGGCACTAACAGATTCCACCCCTGTCCTAAGAAAATGTATTTTTGTTTTTAGCTATTTTTTTTATATGTAGTGCTAAAAATTCTGGGTACTAAAAAAATTGGCCCGGATTTATTTGCCCTAAAACCACTTCACGATAAGACTACCCAAATAAAGGGTTTATGAATGACTTAAAATTATTTTATTTATTTTAAACTTTATTTTCCATTTATAAGGGAAATCTTACTCTAAATTTGTACCATTTTGGAGATAAAAGGCTTTCATGCAAACTTTTCTTTTTTCCTTTGTTGCAGTTATTAATTGCTAAAATAATTCTCATTTATTTTTATTGCAATTTTCTCATTGTGATAGTAAATGAGTGTTCAAAGGTTCAAATGATTAATTAAATAAAAAAATTAAAAATGTTTCCTTTCACAGTGACAGCACTGACTCTTAACTCCTGTCTGTGTAGTTGCCCCCATGCTCCAAGTCTTTCCAGGAGGCTCAGACGGATCTGAATCACACGGCCGCTGAGCTGAACCACTCGGCTGGGGAGGTGGTGCACTCTTCCCGCGGCACCAGCAGTCAACTGGCTGTGGCCTCCGGCAAATTTAGCCGAGACTTTGACGAGTTTCTGGATGCTGGCATAGAGATGGCTGGACACACTCAGGTACACACAGCTGTCAGTACACAGCCCACTGCCACCAGGAACAAGGCTGCGACCTCCAACACCACAGTAGGGTTTCATTCTGCATTAACATATAAAGGAGCATTTAAGCTGGCATTAAACAGGCATCATGCTGACGTGTCATGTCTATTAAAGATCATTTGCTTGCAGACTAGAATGCTTTGACGCAAAGACACAAATGGGAAATTTTTGGCTGATCCTGTACAGTCACAACTGAATATTATCAATCATTCATTCTAAATAGAACCAAATATATAAATTACAGGCCATTTAAAATCACCTCCAGTTAAGCTTTTTCTTAATACTTCTATGCACTGAGAATAGTATGTTATTATCTTGTCGGATTTGTGTCATAGCCTGAGCATCAGAGTCAGTGTGTAAAAAGTTAGTGTTGCTCTGAATGTTGATCTGAACATATATTGTTAGTGTTTTCACTGTGAATGTGATTAACTCAAACTTATTAAACATTATTTGATAGAGTACTGCCTACTGAAGCCTTGTTCCCATTGCAAACCCTATAGAGACCATCTCTGTTAAAATCTGTATGTTGCATACATATTTGCAAATTGCATGGATCCACTGACCAGATGGCAGAGAAGATCAGTTTAGGTTTGAATATTCAAACAAGTTAACCTGTATTATCAGCAGGTTTGACTTCATGATGGAAAACAGGAACATAGATCATTAGTATCTTCAGGTTAAGAAAATCTAGCGAGTTACTGAAAAATGGCTGAAACCGTAAGGCAGCAAGTATTGAAGAATTACTAAAACCATATCATGCTTGGCAATTTTGAAACACTTTTGATTTGTTTGTTAATTAGACCTTCTCATTTAATTCATTAAGACACATGATCATGCCTGGGAACGTGCAGTGCACTTCATCGTAATGAGATCGTTGATGATGTTCTCGTTCTGCTTATTTTGCTCATTAATTTGGAGAGATGGGTTGGGGAAGGGGGGTGATGGAGCATGACATGCCTAATAAGAGTAAGTGAGGGATGGGGAGAGAGCAGCCATCAGCTGGTGCTGCCGCTTGCTCAGTATTCACGTCCGTTTAGCTCTGACTACTATAGTGTGGCATCACTTTAGAGGGTCTTTTTGGCCCTGTGCTAACCAAGTATTGCAGCAAAAATATAAAGGGCTGACACTGATAGTGAATTTACACTCAGAGTTTTTAAAACCATTTAGCACTTCATTTAACCCAAGGCAAAGCTTTTTTTAGCAGTGACAAACTGTTACAGAGAAATTTATATAACTGTTTTCTGACTATTCTTTGTGGCTGGAGGGGGGGGGGGGGGGGGGGGGGAGGGGGGGGGGGGGGGGGGGGGGGGGGGGGGGGGGGG
>JBBPCZ010000136.1:10799808-10822384 GCA_037974445.1 Brycinus macrolepidotus
ATGGAGCTTGCTTTGTGCACTGGGGCTCAGTCATGCTGGAATAGAAAAGGTTCTTCCCCAAACTGTGTCCACAAAGTAGGAAGCATGGCATTGTCCAAAATGTCTTGGTATGCTGAAGCAGTAAGACTGTCCTTCACTGGAAGTAAGGGTCCTAGCCCAAACCCTGAAAAACAGGTATGCCCCAATACTTTCGTCGATATAATGTATGTTTTTCCTAGAACCATATAAAGAATTTGTATTTTAAGAATGTACTATATATTTTTAGATTTTAGTGACACTTTTCTTGTGGACTTCAGGTCCAGATCATTCAGTACAGCAACACTTCATCCTGTATAGTCTCACCATGGTTTGGTCTTCCTCTTCTTCTCCATCTCTCCCTTGCTGAACTGGTGAGGTTTTGGGGGATTATAGTTGCTTTGGGTCCACTCCATGTTGGAAATGTGCTGTATTTCAAAGCAGCGGTGGTTTACCAAGCATCCACAGCTGTCTCTCATGCTGTCCCGAGAAGCGCTCACATTCCTGAGCCTCACAAAAGAGCCCATGTGCTCCCTTTTCATCCTGGAGCGGCTGAGTCACTGAGGAGTGGAAGTACGACTGTTCAAAGCCCTGGTCCCTCTTTTTGTTCCCCCGCATTGCTTTGTCTTCATCTAGAGAGGGCATCCAAACATTGCACACATCTAAGAAAAGGGCTGTGAGAAACTAGGCCATGCATGTGTTTGCGTATGTGTGCATGCAATGTTTGCAGCCAGCTCCTCCCCAGAGGAGAAGCGTTTCTTACAGTTTTGGTCTCTCTGAAGGTTTCCCAGCCTTAATCCGCACCCAAGTCCAAATCTCTCAAATCCAAAAGTGAGAAAACCCAGTGGAACAAGCATCCTGTTCCTGACTGTACACATACACATAAGAAGAACAAAGGCAGAAATTTAATGCACCATAAAGCTGTTCTTATCTGTATACAATAGGTCCACTGCAGGTTGCATTTTTTTAAAGGCTTCGCAGCACCTACAGCATCTTTTTGCCACTAAGGTCTCTCACAGGCAGTGGTGAGCTGGATAAGGAAACAGTGCTAAAATAGGAGCAAATTAGTGTCAGATGGCACACATACCACACAATAGAAGCTATTTACAAAAGTAGACAACTAAAACGTACAATGGCATTTGACAGGCCGTTAACATTAAAGACCATGTATAAAAAGAAGCATTTTTTAAAGCAGAGTTATTGTAGAGTTGTTTTTATGGAATTATTCCTAAGTGGAGATTTTCTAAATTAAAAAAATGGCCCTCTCTTAAAAAATAGATACATACTGAAAATTCATGGATGCTTTTTTATGGCTGTGCAGTTATGTTAATTACAGGCTTGACTGGAATAAAACGCACCGAAAGCATTTTGCTAAGCCAGTGGAACTCAGGCTGTGCCCAAGATGAAGTGTTCATGCTTACAGAGAGAATATCATGAAACTGGATACCACAGTGCCATGGAGGATTCATTTTAGCTTTCATTTTTCATTCAGGGGGATGGGGTGGATGCTCAGAACACTGGCCTGAGATCAGTTAATGCCTTGGTTATTTCAATCAGTAAATTCACTCATGCCAGGCATGTTACAGGGCTGATTCTTTGCTTAATCTTCACAGATCATTGCCGCACAGGAGGAGATGCTGAGGAAGGAGAGAGAGCTGGAGGAGGCCCGGAAGAAGTTGGCTCACATCAGACAGCAACAATATAAATTTCTGCCCAGCGAGCTGCGGGAAGATCACAGCTGAGCACTGATAATTACACACTGAAGGACTGAGATGTTAACAGTGAGGCTGACTTCTTCCCGGCGATTGTCTGTCATTAGTGTTGGAGCAGAACTGTGATGTCTGATTGGCTACTCTTCTCATAGATGGTGAGGTGAATTATGTGAAATGGCTGCTTAGGGTTGGGTATGTGATTGGCTTCTCATTCACAGAAGGGTGGGACTTATTCTGATTCCACTGATTGGCCGTTCTCCTCGCTAGAAAATGGTGTTTTTCTTCATAATGGATGGCTCTTTTCACAGAGGGCTTTGTTTTTCTGTTTTCTGCCATTTACTGATGAAGTTTCAACTGGCTTAATGTAAGAAGCACTTATTGGCATTTTGTGTGTGTGCGCGCGTGCGTGTGGATGTGTGTGTGCATGTGTGCATGTGTGCGTGTGTGTGTGTGTGTGTGTGTGCGTGTATGTGTGTCTATGGGTGCATATATATATATGTGTGGATAGCTGTGTGCCAGACATTTTAATAATACCAGAAGACACCTAATAATAATAATTTTGACCTTACAGTTCATATGTCTTTAAGTACGCACAGTTTCAATCCCTATTATCCTTGATGTCTGTAGTGTTCTGAAGTCCTGAAAGCTCTAATTCAAATCTTGTTTGAGCTTCTAACATGCAAGTTAATGCTCATTCAGAAGCTTTCATAACTTATATAGAATAAGTTGCTGGAGCTCCTATTCTAGAGTATTATTCTTCAAGAATATTTATCATCTAAAGTCTTTGCTGAAGCTCTCAACGTAAACATATGACAAAGGCTTAAAACTGTTGTAGGACTGTGTCGTATTCAGCCAGACATAACCTGGTGAGAACGTAGAAGCTGTATGGCTGTGCTTTGTTGTGTTATGTATTGATCAGAGAATTGCAACTGAGTCACAAATGAGCCTCACCAAAAGCATCAAAGTTTTGTATGATCTGTTGTTTATTGATGGCTGATCAGAGCAAGTGAGACTGAGACAGATACCATTCCATCATTTGAAGTGATGAAGCACTCTTCAGGTATACCTCAGATCTTAACACATTTTAAAGGCATCTTTACAGCCATATTCCCTACCTGTGTCTTACATGCAGTGTGTAGTGAGACATATCCTGCATCAGTCAGCCTGTCGGTTGTTTCACACACACACTCACAAATACACAGGATGCACAACGAATACATTCAGTCCACACATGGCCTGGCTACCCCTGTGTGTTACAAAAATATCCGAGGGTGTACATGCATGGCTCAATGGAAAGAGACAATACAGCACTTCTAGCTTTGTAGGATGCACTGACATTGTCTGTATTTCAGTGTACTCTTCTCTGCAAATAACACAAGTACATACGCTTCTTGTGAACTTGGTAGACATTAGTGAGAAAATTGTGGTTTCCTTTGAGATGGATATATAGCTATACCCTTGTTTGTTTGTTGTTTGCATATTAAGGATTACACAAAGTGGCACTTCAGCAACTCCAGCCGTGCGTATATTGTGCTAAGGTTTTTTTGTGTCAAACTGCAATACCCCACTCTCCAAATTTGGACTGCATTGTATATTAGTGCCTTATACTGTCCGATTCAGAGTGACTGCTGATACAAGTTGCCCTTTTAGGCTGATTAGAGACACAGACCTTAACCTCAACTGTTATAAGAGCAACCGCAAGGCTGGTCTTAGATCAGTGAAACGGGGCAACTTTTACCAGTGATTGGTAAGTACAGTTCTACGGGTTTCTGATTAGGTAAACAATGGCGTACCTTATAAAAGTCTAGGCCTTTTGGATGTGGGCAGTGTTGTGTCTGGTCAAAGCCTGGTGTCAGGTTTGGTAACAGTCACTTGGGTCTGCTCTGCCGTATTGTTCTACCTAATGTGGCCTGAAGCTCTTGCCTTGGTAGACTGCTGAACTGCCAGCCATAATCAACTCAACTCTACGAAGTATTAGAGTATAACAGCTTCAGCATTTACATATGCTGTGATGGTGAACAGGAAGAGTAAGAAAATGATACTGTATCCCTTCAGCATGTATGTATTCTTAACTATTCATCACGCTTAAAGCCCCGATCAGAAACTGCTAAGGAAAAAAAAAAGCAAAGAAACAAAAAAACCCAACATGGCAACCCCAGAACTGGCTGTGAGTTTACTAACAAAAGGCCTATGGTGACCATACATATTGCTGTGGTTGACTTGGTGTGGTCTTGTAATGGTTTTATTGTTGGAAGACTTATTGTAGTCATACCAAAAAACCCGCCTGCTGGTTGCAGCAATTCCTGATTGAGGCTTTAATGGAAATTATGTTTCAATTATGTCTCAAATAAAAGCGTAGATGACTTTCCCAAATCTTTCTTCAGTAAACCACTACATATGAAGTTTTTGTATTAAGTAATAAATGTAATGAAGATATTGCAATATGTGGTTAAATATGTGGTGTCTTTCAGTGGAGCAGAAGAAAAAAAAAAAGAAATAACGCCTTCATTTGAGCTAGAGTTTAGGGCTTTCTTTAACCGACTGAAATAGTCACAATAATGAAATAATGACAATGATGCTGTATGTAAAATATTTATCTGGTCACGAAGATATTTTTTGTATTCCCTGCAAATAAAGAGTTTCAACAAACATGAAGTTGTACAGTTGTTTGTTCTGTGTCTTTTGTTGAGCCTGTGCGCCTGTTTAGTCTGTTTTATTTTCTAGCAGAAAAGAATAATATTTGCTGTTTGGCCCACTTTCTCTGCTGACTTGCTTAAGTGGGCAGGGGGAAGAATGTCCAACTCAGTAAGCCAAACCATTCCAGATTGATGCTGACGTAAACACTGACACCAAAGAATGCGTTCACAGACTCTCTGGGGCCTAACTAAGGTTCAATTTTATGCTATGATAATATTTGTATTACTCCACTGATATGGCTATACATGACCCTGTAGCTTTTTGATTGTTTGTTCAACGTATCCTGTGATAAATTCTCTCCTGTGGGTGTCGCTGTTATACCTCTGAGCTGTGCTGTGTATTGAGAACTTGTGGAGAGCCAAATTCCTGTCTGTGTCCAAATAAGGACAAATAGTAGTTTGGTTGTAGTCCAAGGACCAAACTTTGAACTGACAGTGCATTTGTTACTATAAAGTCAGGTCTATAAAATTCATAAATGACTAAATATACTAGACAAAACAGTATCATACAAAATCTCAATTGCACATGGCAGCTTCCTTCTCATTCCATCCTGCATCATATTTTTAAAATAAATGTCTGAGCATTGTGGTAAATGTCCAGCTCATTATTTCTGAAGAGTAACGGCTGTCTATTGAGCTTATACTAGAGCAATGTGTGTCGTGTACCCAAACTACATGCGAGGGAAAGGAAGCTGTTTGGAGAGCTTAAAGAGGTTTCATGAATTTCTGATTTTGTGTGGCACACTAGAAATGCATGATAGCTTCAGTCTGTTTCTTATTTGTTAGGAAACAATAAAAGTTTGAGCTCGCCTTGGGAGTCTAAGAGTCTGTGCAGGAGTTTATTTTTTAAGTTGCTGATTCTGAGCGCTGTCGCCCACTGAGTGGTGAAGAAATCTGGGTAAAATGTTGAAATCTTTGCCAAGTTAAATTCACGTGTGTTGTGGCTAAATGGGAGTTGACTCAGCTCTGTCCTGTGTAGTCATACAGAGTGCTGTGGACTCTGTGAAGTGTGATCTCCAGTGTAATATGCGGTAAATGATAAAGACTCCTCTGAGGGGCCCAAGGAATCCACTGTAATTTGCTTTAGTTACAGCAACCTCTTACTTTAGCTTTGTTGTGTGTGCATGTGAATGATAGTCACTGTTATTGGGTTTGAGCTCATAGGAAAAAGTTCAGGCCAAGCTTGATTGTTTATCATTTTCATTAATGTTCATATTTTATTAGAACAACTCTTATATGGGAGGCAAAATGTGCATTTTTCTCAAATGTTTGATAAGTTAACAGTATGGATAGCAAAAAGGAAAAATGATTTTTGTCTTGCTTTTTTTGGGGAAAAAAAGGGGTGTTAACACTTCTCTGGCCAATCAGCAAAGAGGTAAGTTACATATATGATCCTTAAAGGCAGAGCAACAAGTGCCGCCTGCGTAATTTTAAATAATGTAAAATGAAAAAAATGTAGGAGTGAGTTATGAATTGTTTTGTTCATGAAACTACACAAACATAATAAGTGGACATCTGAGGGGAAAATAAAATAACCGGAGGGTTCAGAAAATAAGCTCTTAAAATGTACACACTTTGACTAAAAAATGTGTTTTTATAAATTTGTAGAAAGCAATAGACACACTTTGTGAAAGGGCATAGAGTCTGATACTGTATAAAAGGGTAAAATTAGACAGTGAACTGGGGTTTACAGTATTACAGCATTTATGTTAAGCACAGTGTAAGAGGTTTTCTCTTTACTCTAACCAAAACACTTTTTTCTGGGTTATTCTAAATGATGTAGTACTACTATATAATATCAGATCAGCTCAGTGCAATCTCTGCACTCTCACTTATCCCATTCTTTCCAATAGCTGATGATCCATCTCCCATTTTCTGCAGGGATATGGTGCATTTTTGTGAAATGAGAGGCTAGATTGGGCACTTTGTTTAGCTTGTGCTAGTCTTACACCACAGGAATGAAGCTGGTACCAAGGAGAGAGAGGCGGTGGGGTGTAATAGCGCAGCATTTCTCCCACATACCCTTCAATCATCTTTAGCACTAGATGAGAGAAAGTAAATCAGCTAATCTGTGACAAATGTGGTCTGTTTAGATCACCACTCTCACTACGGGAGACTTGTGTGTGCATATTTCCTCAAACACACCAACAAGATTAAATTCCTTCATGACCCAATATGTGTCGGGGTGGCTTTAAAATTGTTAGGGGGTCTTACTGTAGATGAGACACAGGGCTATAAAAACGCAGACATGTTGAGTATATACTACAGGAGTGCTTGAGTTAGGGCTTGAGAATGAAAATGGGTTCTGTCTGCTTTGCTCCTCTGGAAGCCGATCCAAGACAAGTAAAAGCTAGAACTGGAAGTAATTCAGAGAGCATCATGCTTTTTTCTCATCTAAATCCATTCTAGTCTCCTACCTCCACAGAGAGCCAACTGGATCCGTTTCGGCGTCTCCCACAGAAACTTGAGAAAGGAAAGAGAAAAAGAGTTTGGAGAGGGAAAAATGTCTTGCATGTGTCAGGAGAGGATTTTTTTCTTAAATTAAATTAGATTACTCTCACTTCTAAGTCATTCGAGGTTGTAATTTATTGGAAAAGCTCATGAATAAAATGCACAAATATTAAAAAGGACAAAAGAGCAGCCATGTACCACAACCCTTTTAATTTTCAATCTTCAGGACAATCTAATTTTCAAGCATAGAGGCGTACTCTGCTTGCAGGGGCCTCGTTTATTTTCTCTGTAATTCCAACATCCACTCGGACTTGAAATTTTGCTCATATCTTTGGGAAAAATGGCTGAACTCTGCAGGTCTGTTGTCACAGCTGTTTGGCCAGTAGTAACCAATGCTCTTGACCTGAACTAAAATAGTCTGAATTTGATTACTTTATAGCACACATTCCTGTGCTTAACGAATTTCTGGGTTGTTAACACTGACATTAGCTAGTTTTAATTCTGACACGCTCCAAAGCTACAGAAAGGTCATGCCTTAGACAGAAGCATGAATGAGGTCATTTAAAAGATGGATGGCAAGGACTGATGGCTTTTAAACACACTCGGTCTTCTAAAGTGGAATCTGCTGTGAGTGGGCCTAGCCTGAAGTGTAAACTGAAAGGACAGTGAGAGCAATGGATGGGCGAGTGCACGGCAGCGGTGCAGAACACATGACTATTTTAGGCCTGGTCCCCGAGGGGTTGCCCAGTGTGCTGGACTGGAGCGTCATCTACCTAAACATGCGCTCAGAAGCAGAGCATCGCACATACACAGCAGCCGGCCATGCTTTCGTAAGCTGGGAGGCTGCTTACTGTCTTTGTTCTTCTGCAGCAGTGTCCAGCATTTCCAAATACAGGCTGCCGACTGGCCCACGTCTTCCCTCCTGCTCCTCCTCTATCTCCTCTACTTCTCTCCCATCTCTCTTGCACTGGAAAAAGGGATGCATGAACTGACTAGATTCAGATGTGTACATTGTTTCCACAAAGAATACACATCAGCACAAAATTGTCTTTCGGTTCATGTACATTTGGCAGTAATTGTTAATATATATTTTATTCATGTTTAAATAATGTACACATTTTAATTAAGTAAATGCATCAACTAAACATACACACACACACACACACACACTACCATATGTTCATCTCTTTTATTTTGTAACTCTTTTCATCCCCATTATTACCCATATTCACAGGTCACTCATGCCTGGGTTGGTAATGTATTTCTGTGTTTGACGACTAACAGCTTTTCACCATCACAGACCCCCTGCCTGCTGACCAGGCCTGTCAAGTGATTCAGTTGATTTGGCTGATATACAGACTAGAGGTCATTGTGCAACTGTAATCTCCCCCAGCATGGTCAGTCAGCAAACTACAAAAATAAATTATACAAACCATTTTTTAGAGAAGGACACTGAACCAATAAAGAGATAGTAATTATAGGTAAGTGTGTAGTTACATGACCATATTTTACACTTCTTCTTGCATTTACTCATTTACTTATAAGATGTATGTGTTTTATGGACCAAAAACATTCCATATGCATCCCTTAGCATTAATGTTACTGTGCCTTTAAGGTTCATATATACAGATGGCCTCTGCTCTGTGTGGTGGTCCCTGTATTTTGTCTCCATTAAAAAGCAGTAGCTGTCAGACTGAAGAACACTGAAGATCAGACTGAAGAACACTGAAAACAAACAAACAAAAAACTTCAACCTCACATTTTAGAGGACTGGATCCTTCAAACAGTCAAAATGATGCATTGGCTTCCCATCAACCGTGAACATCACAATGTTTAAATGACTTCCACCCCAATGGCTCTCCTACAGACTGTCTGCAGTAACAACACCCCTTATCACTTCATCATGAACAAATAGGCTATGTAAATGTATTTGCTTTTTTGATTTGTCAAACTTTTTTCTTAAAAGCAGGAAATTTCTGATGCAGTAAAAGAAATTCATACAACGTGACTGACACAGAAGCAGACCTTGTGTTTGACATATATCTGATCCTCCAAATTTCCCAGTGCTTGTTATTAGACCTGTGAGGCACGGTTCCCAGGTCAGCTGACATTCCACCCAGTTTTCTCTATAACAGTGATGACGCTGGATCTTTGGCAAGTGTTTTACTGAGTGACTTGATGAAGGAGACAGTATTTCTGAGTCAGCACTGTGGCTAGAATTATATTAGGCAGCTCAAAGCCTAGTGCTAATTTTGGACACCTCTTAAAAACCTGAGGAGGTAACAGCCAATACCACACCACAGCTGGTCCCTGGCTGAAGAGTGGTCTTTAACACACCCAGATACTCTGGCCCCTCCCTTCTGCACTGTCTGATGCTCAACAGTCAGATCTACAATGCGGTTCAGAACATGAGTGCTGTCCTTCAGTCAGCGCTGGCTTTGTAGCACCTAATGACGAAGTCATTCATGAGTTAAGAAAACTGCTCCGAGATCAGTGCTCTCTCACTCTGAAAAGTGTTTCATAAATCCATTTTTTGAAACTCTGGGTGGTAAAAGCTGGGAGAGCTCTCTTTCATCATGTGCTTCTGTCTGGAATGTGACCCCCTAGCCCTCATTCTTTCTGTCTTAAAAGGAAACCTCTTCATCTTGGAGGTTTTTACAGAGAAAACGAGGCCACCGTTTTTACTCTGAGAAAGCTCCACAGTGAGTTTTTTTTTTTTAAAGTGTAGAGCTGTGGCTTTCCCCACCCAACTCTATTAAAGCTGAATAAACATGAGTGAACAAGGGCTTCGCCCAGACTCTGGACATGTGCTAAGGAAATGGGTCTTTCTCATTTAGACAACTAGCCCACATTTTTGAGGGGACTCAAACAGACCCAGAACAATTTACCAAAGAGGGTAAGCATTCAGTCCAAGGCAAAACCTTCCATAGGCTGCACAGACATTTAACAGGGCTGTAAACAATGTCTGTTAACCAAGGGTGCACACAGTAGGGTTTGGTGGGAAAGCCCTTAATTAAGAGGTAAAGAACATTAGAGGGGGCTCTTTGACAGGTTGTACATAAGTTTAATGGGTAGTAAAAGTATACTTATTGAAATTTTATATACACTTAAATAAATAATTATAAATAACTTGCTATAATATAAATTAATATAATTCAATAGTAAAATTTAAATTAAAATGTTTCTCCCACCACAGCTCTATAGTCCACAGTCATTATGAATATAAAAAAATACGTATCATTAAAGAAAAACTTTGCATTGTCTCAAAACTTAAATGGGAGCTGTGTTAACTGTTGACAAAGTTTATGTTGTTAGTGGCTATCTGTTATCATTAGTTGAAAAGTGTAATGCCAGCTAGCAATTTGAATGTTATTGTGGCTCTTCTTTTATAAGCCCTCTTTGTGGTGCAATCTGCTTTTACCACTATTAGTAACCACTATTAGTATCAAATACAAATGTTTCATCATTGATACTAACCATAAAACTTTAATGTATAATAGATTATAGTTCTCTACCTGGATAGTAAAACATGTTAGAGAACTAATGGTTTTCTCATTACTTTTAGAGTGAGTAATTTATAGTATTTACTGGAGAATCACAACCGAGCAATACACCTGCAGTCTATGGGCTGAGACAACTCTTCCAGAAAAAAGGTCTAGTTGTACTGTACATGTTGCCTACTGGCTCTGTATTCCACAGCTGCCATGTTCACCCACTGCTGTCTCCTCCAGTTGACCCGGAGACTGGAGTGATTAAGGCAAGATGACTGGTTCAGTTCCCAGACTTTCATCAGATGATGTCTTTCATCCCTCCCTATTAGAAAGGCCTTAGTCACGATGTGAGGTTTCTCCCCACAGCTGTAACGAGTGATACGACTCGTTCAGAGTTCAGTGCTTTGGTCTGGACAGTTTTAAATAAATACTTTCTTTAAAATTATTCAGCCAATAATGAAAGACTAAAAGCTAGAGAAATCAGCATGAGTGCATTTGAATCATTTTAAACAGTTTTTGTTGACTTAATACAACTTTGGGGTGAGATATTCCTCTTTTAAAAAGAGAAGGATATCTCATGGTGAACACATACACACACAGACACACACATACACAGATACACACACACATAATATAAGTATAAAGAAATGAACTATATTTATGGCATGCTGCTGTTCTCAGACTAAATAATTGATAATTAATTCAATTAATTAATCTGTTTTATCTCATCACAACTACTCTCGTAACTACAAGCTTCAGTCCACAGCAGAATCTGCAGTAGTTACTAGATGAAAAGGTCTTGAGATTTATAACTGCATAATACGCCCATTCAAGGAGTGAAAGTATAAAGAGAGAAGACCGAGACACAGAACTGCTCTGGTGCTTTGTGTGGGAATACGAGTCCCAGTGCATTCCAGTGTGGTTTTGAATGAATGGCATGAGGCTCACACACATACACACGCCCTGCCCGATTTCTGCTTCAGCCTGAGAACAGCAGTCTGCCATAAGCGAGGAATGCCAAAAGAAACCTGCCCACTCTCTGCTGCTTCACCCACTGCCCTGTGCTGTATTTGTTCAGATGCTGTGACCGTTCTCCTGTCAATCACACACTGTGTGTACAGCATGTGTGTCAAGGGCACCCCCCCTGGATGGCAGCAGTATGTAAACACCAGTCGGTTGAACACACATGAGGGTCTCGCATGCCCTGTCAGTGAGATTTAGAAAGACATATTACATATGGTTTCCCTGCCTTTAGCAATGCATTCAGTATCAAGGATTAGCATAAATATGTCCGATCATTATGTTTCTGATGATTGATCCTCACATTAAAAAAATTATTTATTACTTATTACTGATTTATTACTTTTAGCAGTAATATATTTTTTTTTCTAAGAAATTAAATGTTTCAGTTCTGGAAAATGATGAATACTGCTATTACCACTACTATTATTATTATTATTATTATTATTATTATTATTATTATTATTAATAATAATAATAATAATAATACTGATTAATAATAATAATAATAATAATAATAATAATAATAATAATGTAACAAGTAACAAGGTTTGAATGAGTCGTCCTTCTACTCTCACCCTCTGCTCCTCCTGTCCTCATATACACAATAGTTACAAATGCAGTGCTGCTGCTAGCCAAAAAAAATGCAAAGGATCCTTTGTAGTTATTTCACATGCTGTCACTTTCGATGCGAAACCTTACATCTCTATTTTTGTCATTTTTCTTGGTTTATATCATTTGAAAGTACCACCTTAAAGAATGTGTCAAAATTTTGTGATGTATGGACGAATAGAAATGATCCGGAGTGACATGTTGTTGGTTTACCTACACAGATAGTTATGTGGCTTTGTTCTGACAGTGACATTTGTTTGTATGTTTTATTTACCATACTCTGTTATTTAATTCAGGACTGTTGAAATTATATTAATGAAATAGAAAATGGATTTCCAGATCACCAATTTCTACAGTAGAAGTAACATAACATTTTGCGTGAACAAGAACATTACTATTATCACTATTGGTATTAAAAAAAAATCAGTGGCATCACCAATTCCTAGTCAGAACCACTGTTCTCAGTTTCACTGCACTGAACTTAATAACAAGAACATATCCTGAACTGGCCCTCTTACTACTCCTCATTTATTCCTAATGGTTAAGGCCCGTCAGAGTGAGCTGATCGTTACTTACGCTGGGCTGCAATTAGTAGGAAGAGCACATGCCGGAGAGTTTTATAGTACAGTGAAATGGAAACAAATAGTGAAGAAGCTTTTATCCTAACAGAGCAGCACTCCAACACTCGCTCACACCATATATGGGAAGATTAGCTCCATCTGCCGCCATGGAAAGTTTTCACCTTCTGACACTCAAGGGTGGAAGAATTAGGCAAATATTGATGGATTCTTGTCAATGTGGTGTGCTACATACTCCGACACACATGCTAAACTGCCAGTGCATCATCGTGTGTTTTAGAAGAGGGAAACGTCTAGGAGGTCTGTGGCTGTTTCTGTGCCTGCTTCTGGACTCTCTGTGAGCTGTATGTATCACACACTGAATCTCAGCAGCATATGTGTAGTAAAACATAAATATGACAGTTAAAAATTTAGTCTTATATCCTTATATACACGGTTGTACCTTTTTGTCTACTTACAACAATTGTTTTACAACAATTGTGAAAGTGGTATACAGGGTTTTTTTTTTTTTGGTGTTTTCTGATTTTCAGTGGAGCAGCTGAAAACACCCCCTATCACCAACCTCTTAAAGAAGGCCCATCAGTGCAAGAGAATTCCTGGTGTGAACACAGCCCTGATGCTGTTAAGGAATCTCTTATCTTAATAAAAGAGAGCGCAGCAGCCTGCCGGTAAATGCATGTTGACTCCACCCTTCTCTGGCTCTCTCTGGCTCTGTTGTAACTACAAAGAAAGAATTTTGTTGACTTGTGAAAGGTATGCGCAGACTGAAGGTGGCTAATGTAAAGGGTATTACATCTGGACCTTTAATGTTACATTTCATCTCTGTGTAAAGAAAACCATTTTCCAACATCATTTGAACACAGCAGCTGCCCTTTACATTGCGTGAAACCTTCATGATAGATGAACCAAAAAACTGTTTTTATTAACTTACTTTAAAAGTCAAAATTCTTAGCCATCTTCTGCAAAGTTTTGGAGATTCTTGAATGTTTTTTGGACAACAGCAGTATAATGGTTGATTATATCAAACAACACCAAAACCACCTACACCCCCAGCCCCACCCCTGTAAAAACCCATAGGATCAGATATGATCCCATCTCTTCCATCCTCATTTTCCAGCTGTGTGTCAGTGAAACACAAACAACTGCACTGGGAGGAAACCTCACCAGACCTCAATTATTCAGCTCTGATGGCTGCTGTCTGTTGTCTCTCTGAATAAACATAAATGACAAAAAACTTCACACAAAACTCTTTGCCCTCAGACTGTCTGTGATTCTTTGCAATAATTGGTATGACTTTCCTCTCCAATCTCTTTACTCCTCTGCATATTTTTATGAACAGGATCTTAGTAAACTGAGTAGGAGAAGTGGAGAAGGAGGGTGGAGCATCTGTCTGACCCACTATCACTGAACTGACACCATTTTCTTCAGTTTCTCTCTTCATAAGCATGGCTGGGACTTTCAATTTAGTACAAACGTCAAACGTTTACCCTCATTACTTCCACTCCAAGCTGAAAGAAATGCTAATGTAAGGAGAAGAGTAGAAATGAGCTGCCTCTGAGGCTCATATACTCACCAAGCCTCAGGCATTTCCCCCTGGGCCTGTGCTAAGAGACCATCTCAATCAGTCCAGATCTCCCATTGCAAACAGCTTACAGTGCAGGAATTCTAGTCAGCTTTTTAATGGGCACCACTAGTCTAAATATGTAGTCCCTTTATCCCAAAGCTTCTTGAACATTAGGAGTGGATCAGCAGTGTACAACTGGAATTTGCCAAGTGCCCATCAGAGTAATATAATAGTCACAATATGTCTGCACAAACACAGTGCGCACAGAAACAACTGCAGGTATTTCTGATCTGATAAGTGAAAGCCAGAAGTGTCTGCTTAGTACAGTGTGTGAAATGATTCTGACTGCTGTTTCATATCAGTTAATCAGATTAGAACACAAGCTAAGATATGCCATTAAGTAAGAATGGGAGTTTATTAATAAAGCTTATACTGAAGATCAGTTTGCAAAAATTAGCTCAGTCCTCCTAGGTCCTGCATGGTGTATCTGTACTGCAACTCATCTGATAAAAAAGTGCACCCTAAGTTTAAAAAAAGGTATACATAGAAAAGGAAATACATTATTATGACTAATGCTGGGTTAGGCTCCAGCCCCCAGAATTTGCATTTGATCAAAAGTTATTGTTGTGCCTCTTGTTTTGCAATTTTCCATTTATATGTACATTTTCTTAAACATGTCCAGATAAATTCTCATATTTGCAACAGATAGTCATGTGACATGTAGTTAAAATCTTTGTAAAATTTTTATGGGACACCCTTGTTGTGTTGTTTTAGATTAAGTCAGAGTATGCTCACATTTATTTGTATTAGTCAGAAAAGTCCATTTGATTTTTTTTTAAATGTTTCTGAGTGTCTTAATCAATATGGCATAGTTATGTGATTTGGGAATCATTATCACATTGAAAACTGGTAGAACATTCATTTAACATACAATTACATATAATAAAAGCCTAAAATTTCACATTTTAATGTCCTATTGAAAGCATGCTTGAAACTGTAGTCATTCATATTTTTATTTCATTATTTTGATAAACTGTGTTATTCATATTCAATCTCTCATAAGAATTATCCAGGTTTATTTCCTGGACAGTTGCTTTTACATACTATGTGTGTGTGTGTGTGAGTATGTGTGTGTGTGTGAGTGCGTATGTATGTGTAATGCTCACAACAGGAGGTGTAAGGGCCCACTTTTACGACAGGGTCGAGTTGCAGTTCCCACCTCTAGTCTCACTGCATCAACCGTTTGCTCGGCTAAATGAATATGCCCCAGCATGGAGCTGGCTAATCTCCAGACTGAGGCTACAGGGCCATTCAGATAGTAGGCCCTTTCAGAGATCCCCACACATTCAGTTCTTTCCACTGGAGATGTGTATGCTTAAACCATATACACCCCAGCAGGGAGGTCTGGGTGTTTTAATCTGAAAATGGTTCTAAAGGCACATCAGCATGGGGTTGAGTTTGAGTGATGGTGATAGTTATATGTGAGGTATGAGGGCCATAATTGGGGTTAAGGAGGTTAAGTTTGGGGTAAGACTTTCACCCATGTTCACTAAGAAAAAAACATTCCTGTTTTAAAATAAAAATAGCACCTGTGTCTTCTCAGTGACCTTGGTTCAGATGGCTCTGTGTGTCGCACAGAGCTGTTCTTACTGCTTGTGGTTCTGCACTATAAACATAAATCTGCTCTTGCTGCTTTTCTCTGTGGGACGTTCTCCTCAGCAGATGCAAACAGACCAATTCCCCATTTCCTCCTGACGTTAATGTATAATGAGTAGAGTCTGAGAAAGATTCAGATGGACCATAGATGCTTATCTTGTACAACTGCCAATTCTAAGATGAACATATCACTTTACTTCCACATTGCTGGGATGCCAGCAAATAGTATCATGAGGGCTTTGTTAAACATCTCTACTCATACTTTATTGATTTTATTGTGCTGCTTGTATGAACCCTGCTCAGTTATTAGACAACCGTTCAAAAGTTTGGAATCACTGTTTTCCATATTCTAACTGATTTTTTTCCCCCAATAAGAAACAAGCACTCTACAGCTTCACAAGATTCAAATAACTTTTATTAGGAACTAAGATTAGGAAATTACAGTATCTAGAATGATGCAGAGCTGTAGATGATTCCATAAAGTGGGGATCAAATCTCAAGACAGATCATCTGACAAATGAAAATAGTAACACTTCACTGAAGAGTGGCATTCATGAGGTTACAGTCAAAAGTATTTTATGACTAACATAACCCTGTATAGACATTTGTAAAAGCTTATTCCAACAATAAATTGTCATAACACTTTCTAAAGTGAAATCACACCAAATGTTTATATCAATTGTCTTGTAAAACTTACATAGGCAGCTTCACCAAGTGTGCCCTGTAACCAAGAAAATACTATATAAATACTGTGCATAATATATACTGTAAAAATGATGTAATAAACTGCCAAAAACTGACAAATTAAACAAAAGATCTAACAGTACTTTCAGTTCAAGCTGTTTATTTGTCACATACATAGTTATACACGTACAACGTGCAATGAATTGTAACTATGAATCGCTCCTGAAACAGTGCAATAACTTGAAGGCAGAAACAGAATAAAATAAAAAATATAAACAAATGTAAACAATATAAAAATACATATGACAGTATATGCACAGAATATTGACTAGATGTATCAATTAATATTTTCATCAGAAAAATACAAGAGGTGTGTAAATGGCAAATGATCATGTGCTTATAGTGAAAAACAGGTGCAGATGACATTATGGTATGAGGAGTACGAGGTATTTATGAACTACACTGTTTAAGAAGTAACTGAATAAAATAATTATCAATATGGCAAGTTTCCGTATGGTAGTGTAAGTTTGAATGACAGTGTATATTAGTTTAGTTTACATATCCATCTTCTTTCAAGAGTAAACAGTGTAAACAGGAGACTGGTTTACAGCAGTTCTCTGTTCTGTTCTGCTGGGAATGCTGTTCCTCTCTTGTCTCAGAGAGACGGAGAGTTCCACTGAGATAATCCCAAGGGACAGCAGCCTCAGATAAACATATTTTTCAAACAGGACTTAGCCTCCTTTCTAGCCATGAAGGGTCACCGGAAGTGCCTCGAGTGAAGGGGGCCCTGACAAGATCAGCACACTGATAAACAGTAACCCGGCCCAAAGAGCAGACTTCAACTATGCATAAATTGCTGTCACTGAGGAAACTGTTCCAGTACAGATTCTAAAGCAGGATAAATTCTACAGAGTACAGAAATATCCAGCTCTCTCGGCGTCTCCCTTTGCTGTAGGACAATGACCTGGGTATGACTAATAATGATTCATTAATAATGATTAATGTTTTGGACAGGCCAGAACTATTAGATGGTTCAGACTGCCTGAATTCTACTGAGCCTGCTTTTCACTGACTGAAAACAAGACTCCCAAAACCAGCAGGAACTAAAAATGGCTGCATCACAGTCCTGGCAGAGCATCACCACAGAAGATACCCAGAGCCTGAAGATGCTTATGGCAATAGTTATATATAGAACCACAACAACTCAAACCATTTGAATTCTTAAACTCTCTGATGGAGGTCCTCTTGTATATGATTCTTCACACCAAAATGAGTTCTACTATTGTTATTACTCAAAGGACCTTTTTATTGTGCACTATAGAACCATTTTTTTGCCAAGAGTGTAACAGCACCTTCAAAACAAAGCTGGATATTCCACACTATCCTCTTGTTCATTTTCTCATTTCAAATCCTGTGTCAGGTACAGAACCCAAATAACAAGAAGTGTGTCTACGTTACACTTCTCCACTAAATACATGAACAATTACCAAAGCTAGACAGGGGACATTTTTTGAATAATTGGGCTTGACAAAGCCAATTTATGAAGTGAAAAAAAGCAGTTGTATACCACATGAATCCAAAAACAGCTGTTGAGTTTGGGTTGTACTGTAAGGTTGATGGCCGTGGGCTGTTTATTCTGCTTGTGCAGCTGTTCTGAAGTTATTTCAGAGTTAAAGATGTTGACTTTTATTGGGTTGTTGAAACTTGAGTTGCTATGGCATTCCAAGTGGTTGTTGCTAAACAGTTCCTGTGATACTACAGGTGGTAGCTCGGGTGCTGCTAGTTGGTTAATATGTTGTTCCAGGTAGTTGCTATGGTGTTGCTATGCAGTTACTATGGTATTCCAGGTGGTTGCTTGGGTATTGATAGGTGGTGGTTAGGTGGTGCTTTGGTGTAGTATGGTTGTTAAGCTATCCAAGGTGGTTGCTATAGTGTTTTAGGTGGTATTCTGGATGTTTTCAAGTCATATAGGTTTATTGTCATTTCAGTCATGTACACAGTAGGCCTACACAGTGAAATGAAACAACATTCCTCTAGGACCATGGCGCAACACAAGAACAAAAACAGAAGCACCATTAGACCACATTTGTGCAGACAGGAAAAAATATATAGCGTGCAAAGAGAGCAGGAGAGAGACAGCAAGAAAAACATGAGCAACAGAACATTTAGACAACATTTAGTGCAGTTGATGACTGAATAAAAACCAATTTTCTGACAGATACTGTATTCTAGCAGCAGAGGTGTAAGGTGTGCAAAAATGCAGAACAGAGGTAAACACCAGTAAATAATAATTGTTCAAATAATAGAAACAGCAGGACAGAGAATGTGCAGTATATAAAAAATAGAGGAGTTTTTACAGTGGCAGTTGTGTTGTAAGCTGTTTAAGGCAGAACAGTTCAGTGTGTGTTTGAGTTGTGAAAGGAGAGAAGCTCAGTTCAGGGATGTGTTTGTGTGTGTGTGTGTGGGGGGGGGGGGGGTTACAGTTTATGATTCAGGTTTATGATTTCTTGTTGCCATATTAGTTAGTTGCTATGTGGTTGTTTGGTGTTCTATGGTGTTTCAGGTGGTTGCTAACATGTTGTTGTGCAGTTGCTATGGTATTTGCTATGGTGTTGCTATGGTATTTGCTATGGTGTTGCTAACTGGTTGCTATGGTATTCCAGGTGGTTGCCCAGGTGTTGTAATGCCATTGTTAGGTGGTCAGTGGTTGCTAAGATGTTGCTGTGGAATCCAAGGTGATTGCTAGGGTGTTGCTCAGTAGTTCCTGCCATGCCAGGTGGATGCTAAGGTGTTGCTAGCTGGTTGCTATGGTGTCTTAGGTGGTTTCTAGGATGTTGCTATGCAGATCATGTGCCATTTCATTTTTGCTAGGGCGTTGCTATGTGGTTGTGGTGCTAGGGTGGTTAACCCTGTCAACTGTTAGGTCATTACTATGCCATCTCTAGTGTTAGCTAGGCATTTGATAGAAGGTTGCTATGGTGTTTCATTTGGTTGCTAGGGTATTTCTAGGTGTTTGATATGGTAGCTGCATCCTAGAGGATAGTTAGGACTGCTGAAAAGATCATTGGGGTCTCTCTCTCCCCTCTGTTGCAGACATTTACACCACACACTGCATTCACAAAGCCACCAGCATTGTGGATGACCCCACACACTCCTCCCACACCCTGTTTTCCCTCCTTCTGTCTGGCAGAAGGTTTCACAGCATCCGGTCCTTCACTATAAGAATGGGGAACAGTTTCTTTACGCCATCAGACTCCTATATCATACAAACACACACACTCTCTCTCCCTTTCACATTGCTTCCTTTCTCACAGTCACACTGCATACACACACTTTCACCATATAAAAAGAAAACTTGCTCCCCAACTGTCACTGTAAATAAACTTTATTTATTTATGCACCGTACTTTTTTTTCTATTCTTGTTGCTGCTACTTGCTATTTTTGCACAATAATTTATTGCTGTCTACCTCAATCTTTAAATTCTTTTGCATTTTTGCACACTTAATGACTGCTGCTAGAATGCAATACTATACTGTATCCACTTACACTAGTAGGGTTACTTCTCTTGTCTTCTCTTCTCTTTTTGCACTCTCTCTTGGTGGCCTAGTGGTTAGGGAGTTGGCCCTGCGATCAGAAGGTTGTGGGTTCAAATCCCAACTGCTAGTGTCATCACTGAGGTACCCTTGAGCAAGGTACAGTCCCCACACACTGCTCCCTGGGCGCCCTCATTGGTGGCAGCCCACTGGTTCGCTTGGTGAATAGGTTAAATGCAGAGAAAGAATTTTACATTGTTCACACTGTGTGCTGTGGTGTGTTCACGCGTGACCAAAAGGGGCCACTTTACTTTACTTTACTTACTGCCCTACCCGCACTTGTGTAGTCTTGTGATGTTCTTTGTGTTTCACCATGGTCCTAGAGGAACATTGTTTCATTTCACTGTGTACTGTGAATATGGTTGAAATGACAATGAACACTAACTTGACTACTTGACCTGACTTAGTATCACCAATTTACTGTGGTTGATAAAGAGCTGCATGGTTGTTGCTAATGTATTCCAGGTGGCTGCAAGGGTTTTGCTAGGTGGTTGCTGTGGTATCTTTGGTGGTTATTATGGAGCTGCTACCATGTTGCAAGGTGTTGCTTGTGTACTTGTAGAATGGTGACATAAGAGGGGTGTAAAAACTTTTATCCACATAAAGTACAATGAATGTGGTGGAACTAAATATATCAGCATGATTCACTTTCAGCATGTTCAGCATTCCTCCACAATGAGAAAAAAATGTTTGAATAAATTAAAAAAAAAATGATATGTGGAACTGGTTAAAAAGTACATGTACTCAGGTACTTTTCAAGTATAGGCTTTACAATCATGCGAAGTTTGGTATGGATAGCTTGAAAGCTGTGGGAGTTCAAACATTACAGAACAGTAATAAAAAAATAAAGAATAGTTTCCTTTCTCTTTTTAAATCTTATTTCACAACCAAAAAAAGAAATATCTAGAAAGCACACCACTCTCCCCAATTTTCATAAAGAACTAAAAAGGATTTTCTGCTGTTGTTGCTGTTGCTGTTTTCTTGTATGTGGTTTTGGAAGGGGACACACAGCAAATATTAACAGCTCTGTGGTTGTGAACAATGCCTTTTTAAAACCAAAATGTGAAATTTTGTTTAGGTTTTCAAATTTTATATTCGTTATTATGTTTACATAGCTTTGTTTGAAAGCCTCCCAAACTGTCACTCTGTGTGATTGCTTCCCTTTCTCTGAAATATTTTCAGTTTTTTTTCTCAATGTAGTAAATGAAAACATTTACCCCACTAATACCTGACAGAGGGCCCCGTTTTCATTTACAGAATACCACTGTGAATCCAGCCCAAGAACATAAACCTCATTTTTTTGTCAAGCAATCATGCAGGGGAGTAGAAAACTATGTACATCTCAGTTTGCACCATGGTTGCATATTTCGTATGATATCCATTTTTAATTGTTTGCAGTAGTTTGTACATTGTAGTCTTTGAATCTTTTATGTCAGTCGTTCACATGAAATTGAAAGTATTAGTATAACCTACATTAGTGACATTTTGTACTTTGTAGAATCATCTACAAATGTTTATTCCAAATTTGGGTTTCTGTCTGTTATGTTGGGCCAGTGACCTGCACCGAAATTCCCCAGTGCAAGGAGAATTTAAGAAAACAAGCTATACGCAAGTCTTTCACAAGATGTTGAAAAAAAAAAACATTGGAAGTTTCAGTGAACTTTTAACCTTCAAACCATATGTGCCTTCAAAGATACGTTTACACAGGAGAGCAAAAATCAGCTGCGCTTACTTTAACTGACGGTTATTATTTTGCACGGGGCCTGTCCTCTAGGATCACCCAAACATTTTAATACCTCACGCACAGTGGGCACTGACCTCACACAGCCAGACTGCACCCCTTGCCCAAGACTTGTAGAAGAACTCACTGTGGTGCTTGAAATTTTTTGAGCCGTTCATTTTCTATATTTCTGCATGAATATGACCTAAAACATCATCAGAATTTCACACAGAAGAGGAAAACCCAGATAAAAAAATAAGACTTATACTATACTATTATACATCATTGATACAAATGATCCACTTTTATATAAATGTGAGTGGCAAAAGTATGTGTACCTCAAGGATTAGTACCAGGGTTAATTTGGCAGGTGATTTAGATTTGGCATTAGATTTCGTCATGGAGGCAGAGGATACCTGATCCTCTGCCTCCATGCATCTGATGTGAGAAAGTGGGGCAATTAAGAGATGTGATGGTGCCAGCACAGTGTTAGTATAGGAAATTAACCATTGTCCTTGCTTTATTTATCTATTTATTTCATTTTCTTAAATGAAATTATATCGGTTACAAGGTGTGTCCAAGGTGTGTTGGCCCACCGGGAAAAGGCCTGGTATGCCGGATTATCACTCTGTCAGATAGGAAATCAAACCCAACAAAATATACAGCCATCACTTAACCAAATAATGTAATTCAACCATACCATACCATACCAATTTATTTATAAAGCACTTATAAAAACAACCACTTGACTGACCAAAGTGCTGTACATCATATAACAAATAC
>JBBPCZ010000136.1:10822484-10838932 GCA_037974445.1 Brycinus macrolepidotus
TGGAGCTTGCCTCACATGCAGTGGCAAATCATTCCAGAGTTTTGGTGCAACTACCGCAAAAGCTCTATCGCCCCTTACTTTACGATTTGCCTTTGGTACGGATAGAAGCATCTGGTCTGCTGATCTAAGTGATCGAGATGGAGCATATGGGTGAAGCAATTCTGCTAAATAAGGTGGGGCACAGTCACTAAGGCACTTAAATACAAATAAAAGAATTTTAAAACGGATTCGAAACTGGACAGGAAGCTAATGAAGCGAGGCTAAAATTGGTGTAATATGCTCACGTATTTTAGTGCCGGTTAAAAAACATGCAGTGGCATTCTGCACCAGCTGTAAACGCGCAATCAAGGTCTGACTAATTCCCATAAGAAGCGAGTTACAATAATCAAGACGTGAAGTCACAAATGCATGTATCACAGTTTCAAGTTTTCTTTTCGATAGAAAGGGGTTGATTTTTGACAACCTTCTAATTTGAAAGAAACATGATTTTATCACTGTGTTAACATGAGCATCCAGTTTTAAGGCAGGATCCATTTTCACACCCAGATTTGATATAATTGATTTCTCAAGATGTGCCAGAGAAGAAAGGTCAAAAGAGGGGGAACTGCTGGTGCTACTGGGTTTAAATAGCATAACCTCTGTCTTTTTCTCGTTAAAACTCAAGAAATTAAAAGCCATCCAACACCTATTTTCAGCAAGGCAGTCAATAATAGGCTGGACAGAGCCTGAGTCTTTGTACTTCAATGGAAAATAAACTTGACAGTCATCTGCGTAACAATGAAAAGAAATGTTATGTTTATGTTATGCTCTACGGACAGTGCTCACTGTCTCTTGTTGATCTGGAATACTGGCAGGTTAACAAAATGGCAAGTGTTCTAAACTACTAATATCGAATAGCAAGGGTGAAAGTGAGCCCTGCTCGTGTCTAACTATGCTGTCTCTGTTAGGGAACTTATGGGAAGCCTGAATTAAGGAGTTGTGCCTTCAGCTAGATGATTGAAGGAATATTGACTTTGTTCTTGATGTAATGTTTGTATTTGAACAATTAATGTTAACATGTCAAGTAAACAAGAAAAGATAGCTGTCTGCTAACAGAGTCAAGCTTGATAAGCTGAAATTGATAGAAGTCTAACCTCTGAAGGCTTGTGGTATTTTTCCCATTTATTTTGCGCCTACACTGTTTGCAGTGCATTTTATTTTCATTTGTAATATAGCTAAAAAGTGTCCACAGATCCGTTGATTTGAGTTGCCAAGCACATTAATGTTAATTAGTAGTTAAATTGCTAGTCCGTTTATCAGTCTCTGATATTGTCTCAAATTCTTCTTGGCATAATGTTTTCCAAAGGCACATTTTTATTTACTTATTGTCTTGTTCTCATTATGGAAAAAAAGTTAATTATGAAATTTTTTGCCATAGAAATTAACGCTGATCTGAAGATGAAATTACAGTCAGGTGTTTTCAGTAACTGGGATGACAATCAGGTGTGAGTGGGTGCTCTGTTTTATTTAAAGAACAGGGATCTTTAAGAACAGGGATTGTTATAAACATGTGACTCATGGAGTCATTTAGGTGTGTAACCTAGCTGGCATTAACTTGGCTGCATAGCTTTTCAGGTTGAATAACAGACGTGGACTACTTGAGCACTAATGTACGTCGCTCTGAATAAGAGCGTCTGCTAAATGCCGTAAATGTAAATGTAAATCTGTCAAAGTCTGATCTTTACAACACGTTTGTGGATGTGTGTCATGGCATGAACCAAGATTTACAAGGACCTCAGAAAAAGAGTTATGGATGCTCATCAGGCTGGAAAAGGTTACATAACCATCTCTAAAGAGTTTGGACTCCACCAACCCACAGTCAGGCAGACTATGTACAAATGGAGGAAATTCAAGACCACTGTTACCCACCCCAGGAGTGGCTGACCAACAAAGATCACTCCAAGAGCAAGGTGTTTACTAGTCAGCAGGGTTAGAAAGGAACACAGGGTTACTTCTAAGCAACTAATGGCCTCTCACATTATCTAATGTTAATGTTCATGAGTCCACTATCAGAAGAGCACTGTGCAACAATGGTGTGCATGGCAGGGTTAAAAGGAGAAAGAGGCCACTTTCCAAAAAAAAGCTCAGGTCAAGCTCAGGAACTCAAAAAATGATAATTATGGGTAGATTGTTCAGACACTGAGCATATACCACCTTGTTAGTGGCATATACACAGTTATCACAAAATGTTAATAATGCAAATGTTAAAAAATAATGAGCTTGTAGTGGATAGTATAGGTCTTATACGTCATTATAGTATTTTGCTGTCACGGTGGACCTAATTTGGCAACAGGATGGTAAGTGCTACCAAATAATACCAATTCTGCACAAAAACATTGGCTTGCTGTTAATGCTTCTCACACTCCCAAAATGATACAAAAACATGTGAAACATTTAATGTTGCTTTCAAATTATTAATGTGGAAGTTGATTACTTTGCACTGACGACATGATAAAATTGAAAGTATTTATGTCCATAGAAAAGTGTGCAAAATACTAAAATAGTACATTTAATGTTCGTTAACTGAATGTCTGTAATGACTTAATGTTTGTTATAAACATGTGACTCGTTTTAGAGAAAATATGGATAAGTAAATCACAGAGTCACTGTATAAGTGGAATGATCCCATTATACCAGTGAATTTTGCAGGAAAATATTAGGACATCTGTCTGTGAACTGAATCTCAAGAGAAAGTGAGTCATGCAACACAACAACCTTAAGAACAAGTCATTCAGCCAAAGAATGGTTAAAGAAGAATAAAGTGAATGTTTTGAAGAGAAACATTGTTGTGGAAGGACCTAAACTGTGCTATAAAGGCAAAAACTTCAAATTAGCTGATATTAAGGTGTACTTATATTTTTAAAATTTATGATCTGTTCCACCAGTTGACACATGTAGACACCAGATTTGTACAGTTACACTGTCCCAAATAGGACAGGTGTATTGCTCTCATACAGAAAGCCTTTTCAGGGTATTCCTGCCTTCTGTTCTCCTGCTATAATGCTCTTTGGGACAATTGGTTTAATTGTCCCACACTTCACTGTATGGAATCTTAGGAGTGGAAGTGAGAAACGCTGGTTTATAGGATTCAGTCGTATAGTACTCTAAGGTTACACTACATCCAAAAATGTATATCTTCACTTAATGATTTGATCAGTAGTAACTTTGGTCTCAGAAATATACCCTAAACCTGGTTGATCACTTTTATTGTGTAAGACATGGCTGGGTCAGAGAATTACAGTTTAGTGTTATCTTGACCTTCACTCGTCACACCCGATTTCACTAATGAAAGGTGTTTATGGTGCTGTTGGCCTCCAGAAGTAGAACTGCCCACCCAGAACTCAAACCAGTCAACCAGCTTCAGTTTTGACATGAAAATGTGTCAAACCTGTGAGTGATCTGTGATAAACAAGCATTTAAAACTGAAGACTGGCCACCTGTATATCTAAAAGAGGCCAAAGAACTGATGTTAAAGACTGGGATTATTTTAAGCGATTATCTCATAAAGTGTGACCTTGGCCATTTGGCTTGGTGTCTTAGAGGAAATTTACAGACTGGAGCAGGTGTCGGAAGGAGAAAGCAAGCCTAAAAATACCCAGCGTAGTAACATTAAAGAAGACAGGGGAGGACGAAAACAGAAACCTTGGCAAGGTCTGTGTCTCAAAGAGTCAAAAGAAAACATTGTGGAGAGTGACTTAGAAAAAAGGTGAATAAGCTCACAGATGCATTTCCCATGATTTAGCACCACTCTATCTGGTGTAAAAAAAAAAAAAAAAGTGTAAAAAAAGTCTCTTCACATTAGCCCTGGCTGACAGACTGCACACAAAGCCTGCGAGTGCTTAAGGTTTATCACAGGCTTATGTGATATCAGTGTTAAAGGCAGCTCCTCTGTGATTATGAAGAGTGCAACAAGAACCTCAAATGCTGCTCTGTCACCAGCTTCCCCTCATCACTGTCAGAGCTGTTGACGCCCTGCTAACTCAATACTTCCCTGGAGGTGGGCATTTCCGTGGGATATTTCAACAATGCGCATTATGGACACCGTCCTGACGCGCAAAGGCGCACCCCAGGAGATGTGTTCACTTAAAATAAGTCCAAAAAATGACCAACAAATGTGATATATACTTTAAAACATTACTCAAAGGTTGCCCTGAGTCCATAACGAGAACTTTAAACCTGCTTCCACACACAAATAACGGTGGGCTCCCTCGTTTCCATGTGAGCGTTTCCTTGGTTACGGTTGCATTGTTCTTTTTTCTGCTTCTTCTTAAATAGCAAACTTTCTCCACTGTTTCTTGTGTCTTCTTCTTTTTCCCTCTTAGTTTTACCGTGGTTTTAAGGTTTCCAGCGCTGGAAGTAGGAGCGTGTCGAGGACTTCGCCTTCTTCCTCCCCATCACAACCCATATATAGTCATATGAACGGTCAAATGTCTTTCGGCAGCGAATCGCCTCTCAGATCCTTAAAAAAAGACCGGGCATGTAGCAGGATCCCGCAGGGGCCGTGTCCAAAAAAGTATTGAATGTCGTGAGGAATTTCGGCGGCCCCTCCTGTCAAAAGTACATATTTGACAGGGCACACGGAGAGGACCGCTCGCACTCCAGCTCAGCGTTCAGTTTGGCCCACACGCTCCGAGCTCTGGTCCTCCTCTCTTTTGTTTTTCCCTGGAACTTTTTTCTCTGTGTGCGCAGCCACAACCCAATAACCAGCCATGGATGCCATCAAGAAGAAGATGCAGATGCTCAAGCTTGACAAGGAAAATGCCTTGGACAGAGCTGAGCAGGCTGAGGGAGATAAGAAGGCAGCAGAGGACAGGAGCAAACAGGTCTGGGATTTATATGATATCCATAGAAAAACCAAACAAAAGCAAAAGCCTTATCAGTGCCTGGATTATCCTATCTGAGTGGATCTATAGTGGCAGAAGATGGAAGATAGTTTGCATGGCTAAATGAAGCCAGGGTGGTCTTTGGGTGCTCTTTTACTAAACCCTAATTGAGCATCTGTGTGAAGTACAGTAAGCTTGTTCCATTGCTTTTGTTAACCTGCTTATGTAGAGACCCCACTTATAAGAGGGGGCATGACTGAATAACGCTGCAACTGTTTTTTGTGATTGCTTGTGTCCTTTCATGTTGATGAAAAAAATTAAATGTCATTTGCATGCATGTGTAGCTGGACGATGAGTTAAGAGAAATGGAAAAGAAATTGCGCATAACCGAGGATGAGCGTGATAAAGTGTTTGAGGAGTTCCAAAAGGCTGAGGAGAAGTTGTTGACCGCCGAGGAGGTCGCCACAAAGGTATTTATTTCAAGTGTGCCTTTCCAAGTCTCTCCTAACTGTTCCTTTCCTCTCTTTCTTTCTCTGTCTGTCTGTCCTCCCCTTTGCACCCTGTCATGCACTGCGCTTTCCTGCTTTTCACCGCTGTGGACCACAAACAAACAAACAAACAAACAAACAAAACTGCAACAACAAAACACACTCAGCTCGAGGATGACTTGGTAGCCCTGCAGAAGAAGCTGAAGGCCACCGAGGATGAGTTGGACAAGTACTCTGAGGCTCTTAAAGACGCCCAAGAGAAGCTGGAGCTGGCTGAGAAGAAAGCCACAGACGTAAGTATGGAGGCCAAGCGTGTTCTGGTTGCTCACCCGCTTTTCACACACCACTTTCTTCTCCTCCACACCCTTTTTTTTGTTGGCCTGGGTGAAAAGACAGCCGTGGTCTTTACTGAAATGTGTCCTCATATTTGAGGACAGGTAAATGTACCAAAGACGACCACAGGGTGTCGTTTCACCAGGGTCTTGTGCACCTCTGACGTCACCTTCACCCACTATCAGTGAACATAAGGAGCTCTGAGAGGCCCACTATGTTTCCAGTGCCTTAGAGCTGGTCAGACCCAGATAAGATGGCACAAATATAGATAAGATGATCAGACACAGATAAGATGGTCAGATATAGATTAGCTGGTCAGATATAGAGTAGCTAGACATCCATAGAGAAGCAGGTGAAACATGAAATATCTGGACAGTCATAAAGCTTGAAAGAAAATACTACACTGAATTGGGCTGGAATTGGCAGGGCGTGTAACAGAGGCTACTGGAAGAGTGGAGGAGAACAGCCAGGCTGTTATATTTAGCCTAGTGCTTTATATGGTCAAGACGCAGCTCTCCTCCTCCTTGGGCTGTGCCCCTTAAGATCATAGGCGAAGTCTCAGATGGGTTCATGTTTTCTTAAAGCCATTCATTCCCAACACACCTCTAAGAGTGACAAACATAACTGATGCAGTTATGTTCAGTGGTGAACAACAGTATAGTTTTTATTATTCACTTTTCATTCAACAGTCCTTTATTCGTATTCATCTCCAAGTCTTAACTCGTTCCAAACACCCAAGTAGTGCAAAATCACTTTGTTAATTCAGGCAGTTTATGCTTAAAAAGGAAAACTGTGACAAAAATTCAGAATCCTGTTAGACATAATCTGTCTAGATTAAATGTACAGGACTGATCTGGTTTTAATAGCTTGAATGAAATAATAACATTAGATATAGATAAATAAACTGCTTTTGTTTCAAAACACAATGATTATTCACGTCCCACACAGTGGATAGTAATGATCCCACTACTAAGTGCGTTTTTATAGCCACCACTCTGTTAGTCATGGTATCTAGTGCTGAGTGCGCCCCCTGCCGGTCCAACAGAAGAATTGCGATATTCTGTGTTACAATCGGAACGAAATTAAATTCATATTCGGTTCAGTATTAACAGGCAAAAGAAAGCACTTTCACACCTCTTGTCTGATACTATTGGTACTGGTGGTAATTAGAGAGGTGGAGCGCTGTCAGACGATGCGAAGTGCAGGGTACTGGTCTTTTACATAGGAGGCAGTCTCGGCCTGATTTGTAATTCTGATTTCTGACAGTAGGTGGCGCTGCGTATTCATTTATGAAACCAAAGGAATGCGCCGTCTTCCCCCACCTCCAGCATTCCTCGAATTTTCTGTAGTCACGCAGCCTAAGACAAGTTCCTGAGTGAACATAAGAGAAAATGCTCCTCACTGACTGACTGATGCAGGTGTGAACAGGGTGGTAGGAGTGGGCTTAGTGCAACGGGTTCCAGTCCAAAAACCCATACTGCTGTACTACATAAAATAAAGTGGCCCCTCAAAGACACGCGTGAACACACCACAGTGTGAACAATGTGAAATTCTTTCTCTGCATTTAAGCCATTCACCAAGTGAAGCAGTGGGCTTGCACCAATGGGGGTGGGGTACCTTGCTTTATCCTTGCTCCAGGGTACCTGAGTGGTGCCACTAGCAGTCCTGGGATTTGAACCCACAAGCTTCTGATCGCAGGGGCAACTCCCTGATCACCAGGCCACCAGCTGCTCCAATATTTAAGAGTAGTACACAACCATTAGCAAAGCATATATTAGTGTAGCACAGTGGTTTCCTCCTGTCCTGGGTCATCCAATGTTCCAGTTACAGGTGTTCACAGCCCCCCTCCACCCCTAACGCCCGTCTGAGCCCATGAGGAGCCTGGTAACTACCAGGTAACTACCAGGTAACTAGTAACTACCGGGCTCTTCATGATCAGGATCAGACTTAGGGAACACATGAAAATGCAGCACATAAAGGTCCCAGGACTGGATTTGGAAATGTAGTGGGGAATTTTCGTAGCATCCCAGTCCAGTCCACACTGTGCTTTCTGGCACACCTGATTTAGCTCCTTCATTAATAATTTCTACAAACTCCTTCAGGTGTGCTGCAACAGGAAAACCCACAAAAATACGCAGAGCATGGGCTCCCCAGAACTGGTCCTGGGGTTAGTGGAACATCAAAACAAAAACACGCGCTATAAAAATTATTAATGAAAAAATGATTCTCCTTTATTTTCAAACGTCATCCCGATTATACCCACCCCGTGTCCGTGACGTCGCGCGTGGGGCTTGGCCTCGAGAACATGGGGGCTTCCGGGGTGGGTTGGAGGCGCCGCTGCGTGTCTGGAGGCCCGCAGTGAAGAGGACGGGCAGCTCTGAACGCAGGGCGTTTCTGCGCTCCGCTCTCTGTTTCTCCGCGAACCTGCGAACCCCTTCAGTCTTCCGCAGTAAGCATGGCGGGACTGACCTCGCTGGAGGCGGTGAAGCGGAAAATCAAGTTACTGCAGGAACAGGCGGACGGAGCGGAGGAGAGAGTGGAGAAACTGCAGAACGAGCTGAACGCGGAGAGGAAAGCCAGAGAAACAGTAAGAGAGAGAGAGACAGCAAGCAGAAACACAGAGAGAGACAGAGAAACAGTATGCAGGGTGTAGGTACGCTTCTACAGTGAAACCGAGCGTTTCTTATAACCGTTTTCAGCAGCAGTGTGTGAGGATGTGTGTGGAAGAGAGGGAAGGGAGCAGGGATGAGCAGCACTGGAGCTCACATAGCGGGATCTCTGGCTCAGTCCAGCCTCACCCTCCATCCTCCACCCTTCACTCCATCACCAGCTAACGAGGGGCTGTTCCTCTACAGAAGACTTTAACAGTCCATCGTTTAATGAATACTGGACGTCGTTGTTTAAAATGGAAATCCATTTTAGGACAAACTTTACAGAAATGTCTAAAAAACGTTCTTGAAAGTGTGATTATGCCGTCTGAAGGACCGACTAGTCATGCAGTTTTAAATGAGAAGTGTTTAAAAGTATACGTACCACAGTATTTTATATAATGATTTCTACAGACCACAAATAGATGATATTAAAGTTGAAAATGAAAGTGCTCCTGATAGAAACTGGATGTCAGGCACCTTTTGTTTTCTTGGAAATCCGCTTTAAAGGCAAATTTACAGAAATGTATCAAAAACGTTCTTCAAAACGTGATTATGCGGTTTGAAGGACCGCCTAGTCATCAGTTTGGTGGTGCAATTTTGAATCAGAAGTATTTAAAAGTACAAGAAGTAACTGAGTTTCATATAATGATAACACTTGCTAATCTGTAGCCAAAAGGGGGGGATAGTTTTCTGTTGTAGTGTATGATTTAGCAATTTTCTACAGACTGCAAATAGGTTATATTAAATTAAAGTTGAAAATGAAAGTGCTATTGATAGAAGCTGGTGTGGACCTCCCTCTTGTTAACTAACGATTTGCAAGCACATTTCCTTATAAGGGCAGGTTGCGTTGGTGCATGTAGTGGAAAAAAAGGTCTGGGTACCCTCCTTAACTGACAGAGCTGCAGCAGTTGCAGACAGGAAACAATTTGAGGCTTTCTTCAGCTGCGTTAGTGATATGGGTTATGTGCAGTAGTTGTTTTAGTTCATACAAGTGGATGTTGTTAAGAACTGAAACCAGAAGTTTACCTACAGTGAAGATCCATTTATAGGTGTTGCTTTCAAGTTCCTTATATCTTCATTGATGCACTTTGCCCTGACGTAATTCCTTCAAATGAAAGTTACTCTCCACTGGCTCAGTATTCTTAAGGGTTGTGGTTGGTTGCACAAGACGGCTGTGTAGTATCCGCCCACATGTTGTTAGGTTGTAACCAGACACAGTATGAACAAGTATTCATTTGTGTATTGCTACACTCAGAAAGCTCTGAATAACCTTTAGAAGGGAGAATGAAACCTCAAGTTAAATGATATGCCTATAGTATCTGCAGTTTTTGTGGATGTAGACTGAGCCTAGTTTAGAACTGATTTGACAGTCACCATTTAAAATCCCATTTGGTCCAGGTTTAGGTTTTAATGTGAGCCCAGGAAAACAGCCCTGAGACCTTATAGAGGTTTTGTAGAAATTACAGTTGGGTTTTTTAATCCTATAGGATTTTTCTAGCATGTTCACTTTTAAAACCCATTAAGATGTTCTGTAGGAACAAGATGACTGGTTGTAATTGTTCAGCCCATGTCATCTGGCCTTTAACAACAATTTTAGACTATGAAGGCTCTCATCCATTACTCTAACGCTGTCCTAGAGTAGTAATAATGAATCCAGCACACTCACATTCATTAACACTCTTGCCAGTATACACAGTAAGAGTCCAGGAAAAGGGATGTCCCTCTCCCTTAGTGGGCCTTTATGTGACCAAGTGTCATCAAAACATACTGCAGGTTCACACACTCAGGTTCCTTGTGTTTACTGGTGATCTTTAGCATTCTTTGTACACGTCTTTTGTGTGTGTTTGTGTCGGGTGGAATGGTGTATGTCTACTCTTCATCTTCTCTCCATCTCACTCCAGTTCTTCTGCTGTTCTCACCTAGGCTGAGGGTGATGTAGCTTCTCTTAACAGACGTATCCAGCTGGTTGAGGAGGAGTTGGATCGTGCTCAGGAGCGTCTGGCCACTGCTCTGCAGAAGCTGGAGGAGGCCGAGAAGGCTGCTGATGAGAGTGAGAGGTGAGTGTAGAATAGTACTAAAGTAAACCTTAAAATGTGTAAAGTGTTTGCTCGGTGTATGTGCTCTATTTACTGTATCGACTGAACTGTTCCATACTGTGTAACTGTATTTTCTAGTATTGAACAGTCAGCATCAGATTAGTAAAGCAGGATGTGCTGGAGGCAGTGAGAGCCTGTGGAAGTGAAGTAAAACAGATCTATAGCACTCTCTATACCCCTCCCCCCCTTTCTCCCGCGCTCTATCACTGTGGTTACTGTGTACAGACTCTGCCGTTGTGCTTCTTCTGAGGTGACAACATGCCTCCACTTCCTAGCCTGCACTGTACAGCTGGTGCCTCATTAAAAGACTTCTTGTTAGTGTGACGAGGAGATATTTTTTCTAGCTGTCAATGAACCAATATGACAACTTATTTATTAGTTTGTACCTATTTTGTCAAGAACAATGTTTGCTAATGTTAAAGTCTTTATTTTTCAATTGAGTCATTGTTAAATCTCTTGAAAGAACTTCCCCTTTTGAATTTAGAGACTCAAGGGCATTATGGCTAGAAGCTTTAAGTCATGGCCCTGGTGATGCCGCTTGCTGGCCTGAACAACAGACGTGAGCTGTTTGCGTAGTGGCACCACGGCTTTGAATAAACAGCGATTCATAGGGGCCCAAGGCTGTGTTTCCCTTTCTTTGTTTGACCCAAACACAGCCCTTCTGTGTAGCCAGGCCCCTGCACCGTAGTACACAGATGCTCTGTGCTGAGACCTGACTTCAGCTGCTAGTACGTCACAGTTTTTCCTCCGTTCTGGCAGTTGGCAGCTGGCATTTACAAATAGCACAGTCCAGTCATAACTGACTGAATGTTTATGTAAACATAGGTCCTAGCAAAATGGTTTCTTAAAATGAAAAAGGGAAAATTGCTCAAGTTGTGTGTGATAACTGAATGCATGTACTATATGTGGCAGATATAGATTAGATCAAAAAACGTCTATATAACAGAGGTCAGATTCTTGATTTACACTGATTCTAGAAATTGATTAGGCCTTTATCGCACCCTGACTGTATGTGACTATATGTGTCTGTTTTTCTCACCTCTCATTTGTTCTTCCTCTCTTTTCCTCTTCAGAGGCATGAAGGTCATTGAGAACAGGGCCCTGAAGGATGAGGAGAAGATGGAGCTGCAGGAGATCCAGCTCAAAGAGGCCAAACACATTGCTGAGGAGGCAGATCGCAAATATGAGGAAGTAAGTTTCTCAGCCGAACAGCTGCTTCATGCCCACTTGCACATACCACTTTTTAGACTTGACTTAAATTCATTTTGTGAAATTTAAAACTGCTTAGTAGTGTGCACCAGTGGTTCTAAAACTGGTCCTCAGAGACCTTTTGTGTTGCAAGTTGGATTGGAGCAAAAATGTGGACCACCATTGGGTCCCTGAGGACTGGTTTAAAAACCACTGTTCTGCGCTAGTAATTACATGAACGTGCTTGCTACTTTTAAACCCTGCATTTTCTTCTGTGTGCGTGAGCTGTACATGTGTTCTGTACTATACACTGGCTCTAAATCATGTCTGGTGTGTGTGTGCAGGTGGCCCGTAAGCTGGTGATTGTTGAGGGTGAGCTGGAGCGTACAGAGGAGCGCGCTGAGCTGTCTGAGAGGTGAGCTTCCCCACTGCTGATTCACATTTGGCCTACACTACCTCACTGATGTGCTACATAACACGCATGTGTGTCTAGATTTGTACCACGCAGCCAGGCACTTCCTGGCTCTTGATGAATCTGAAGGCTTCCTGTCATTTTACTGCAATTGTCTAATGCTTCCTCTTTTTTTTGCATGCACCGTTAACTTGCATGTGTTCCCTGTATGGAATGGCCTTGTGCTGTACACACGCACTAACAGAAACGTGCGAGGATTACAGGAAGAGGTCAAACTGTTGGACCAAACCTTTAAGTCATTAAAAGCAGCAGAAGGACAGGTACTGCACACTAACACTTCGTTAGGTTTACACAAACTAACCTTCTCATAAGGCTAGGCCCTCTTACTCTGTAGGACCCTCACCTGCTTTCAGTCTGCTCTGCTTCACTTTCTTTTGCTTTTCTTTTGTTTTCCCCATTTATTTATTTATTTATTTCACCATCTAACCTAGCAGGAATGCTTCAACCTGAATGCTGCACATGGAATTCTTTTTCCAACATGCATGAATAATTAATGCAGCATAGCATCTTTCACATTTTCTGTTTAGTCAAGTCACTGTGGAACATTCCTGCTTTGTTTGGGGTGGCACAGGCTTACCTTCATCATTGTTCCTCTCCTTATTTTTATTCAATTTAAGGGTTTGCTTTATTGGTTTTCTTTTTCCTTTTCCTTACTTGTCTCTTTGTCTTTTGCTCATTGTTTCTCTCTCAATCTATCTTGAATTTTCTATCTTCATCATCTCCCTCTTGCCATGCCCTCTACCCATTCCTCCTCCTCCTCTACCTCTTTTCTGCTCCCTTTTATATAAAACACTAGCAAATGCGCTGAACTTGAGGAAGAGTTGAAAACTGTGACCAACACCCTGAAGTCTCTGGAGGCCCAGGCTGAGAAGGTAGGTGTGCTGCCATGCGTGGCCCAGGCCCCATGTCTTCCTCTTTGACCAAAAACAGGAGAACAGTTCTATTTTGAGTCTTTTCATATGCTGATTTCAGTTTTTCCCAACCCTGGTCATGGAATACCCCTTATCTTGCATACCTCTGTTTTTCTTTTTGTTTTAAAGTTAAACAGTTAAACTCAGTAAGAGCTGGTGAATTATTTGGGCCAGGTGAGCTGGAGCAGGGAAAACACCTGAAATATCTATGGGTGCTCCAATACAAGGGTTAGGAACCACTGACACAATTTATCATCACTTTAACTGTGCCCATGGGCAGTTTTTCAAATCCAAATTGTACTGATAATAATATTAATTAATATTGATAATTAAGAATTTGTTAGATGTTGCAAATACCAAACTCCATCTACATCATCTGTGTAGGTTTTCTCAACCTCAGTGATGGAACCCCATGCTCTGCACATTTTACTGCTTTCCCTGCTCTTAAACACACCTTAACCCAGTAAAGTCTTATAAATTAAGAGTTGGGTCATGTGTGTTGGTAGCAGAGAAAACTCTGAACTGTGCAGAGCAAGGGGTCTCCAGGACCAGGGTTAGAAACCAGTGTTCTGATTGTTTTATTCTGTACTGGTGATTTGTAAGTTCTGTAAATGGCACAGCAGACTACCTGTGCACTGGTATTTTGTGGTCAGGTATGCTGGTGTGGGCGCTGACATTTGCTATTCTTCTACCACTACAGTACTCACAGAAGGAAGACAAATATGAAGAGGAGATCAAGGTCCTCACCGACAAACTGAAGGAGGTGAGTTTTTATAGCGATCATCAGAGGACTTTACACATGGGTGTGTATTTGTGTTCTTAACATGCATATTTGCACTCTAAAGATTCAACAAATGTCTTCCTCCACCTTAGGCTGAGACTCGTGCTGAGTTTGCAGAGAGATCAGTAGCCAAGCTTGAGAAGACCATTGATGACCTGGAAGGTATGATTTGTTTTTCTTCTTCAGTGTAGATTTACCAATTTATTTAATGTGTATTTTCGGTGCTCAAAACAAATGAACATTTCATTACTCAGGAGACTTGCTGGCGCTTGTAACCTTTCACTTCTGTTCTATAAAACTGTCCCGCTGACCTTCATTTAGTTCCTTTATCTTCTCCCTGATGGACTTATCCCTGCCTTATTTAACGAATAAAGTCATTCTTAGATTATTGGACAAGCCTTTATGACCCTATACCAAACACTAATGCAATAGTGCTTTGGAATGTGATTATGCACAGCGCTCCTGCCTGATTAGAGTTTTATTGCGACGTAATATTGAAGGAGCATTCATTGGCTCTTTGTCCCAGTCATTTGGTTATTCACGTATCCAGTGTCATTTTCATAATTGTGGCACTCTGACTGTGTGGACTATTTGCGCTGTGTCAAGTGTCATATCAGCCCTTGTGATATGAAGTCCTGGATCAAAAGGACATGTGTTAGTAGAGTAGGCAAAGGAATCCCCCATTAAGAACCTGGATGTTTGCTTTCACATGGACAAATGTAGAGATGCACAATAAGACCTTTTTCATTATAATGACACATTGTCTCCCTTTTTGGGATTCAGGTATCAAAAGTAAAACTGTAAGTAGCCGATTGAATGTCAGTCCATTATTATTTTTGTTGACTTTTTCATGGCACCATCAGGATGTTATGTTTGCCATATCAGTTACCCTTAGGCTCTCTCATATTTTGATTCTGTCCCATTCTTCTGTTACTTCATTCTAATTCTTTTGTTACTTTTCCACTTGTTTCTACTTTTCCTTTTTTGTGGTCTGTCTGTCTGTCTGTCTGTCACCTGTCTCTCTCGGGCCTGTCTTCCTGCTGGGATGGATGCTTCACCCTTTTCTCCACTTCCTTGCCACTTCTGTTTTTCCATATCTCCCCAATTACCCCCACCCACACCCACACACACTTCCAATAGATGAGTTGTATGCCCAGAAACTCAAGTACAAAGCCATCAGCGAGGAGCTGGACCACGCTCTCAATGACATGACTTCAATGTAATTCATGTTCTGTGTCTGCTTGTGCCTCTGCCTGCTCAAACTTCCCTGCCCCTCTCCCATTGTACTCCACCTCCAACTCATCCCTACATCCCTGACATTGTGTGGCCTTGTGACTTTTATTCACCAATTATATCCCCTTTCATTAAATGACCTGCTATCTCTGTGACAAGATCGGTGGCCCCTGTTAATGCTCCTCCAGTCTTGTTAACTTGTGACTTGTTATTAGTCTGTGGCATGTTCATGCCTTTGCACATGTTGTGACAAAGGCTATGAATTTTATGCTGGGTGAAATATGTCTGTGCTGGAGCAAATGTTCTACAGGGAAGCCAGATTTTGTGGAAGCAGTGAATAGTAGCAATATTAATTTTTCTACCGGTTTGTGCTGTTTTCTATAACCACTGTATTACTTTTACATAAAAGTAATCTGTTCTAATTTGTGGAGGAAAAGTGAATTACACCAAGCTCTATAACAGGGTTACGATATGGTGATGTACGATCTTCATTAATCGTTAACCCAGACATACAGCATGTATGCAGTTTTCTGAAATGCAGCACTACTGAAGGGGAAGCATTTTAGTGAAAACTGTGCTTGGTTACTTCCTGTGTGTTTCCTCCTTGGTGTACCCTCTCTGATCACAATAGCTACTAACGCTGTCTACTTTTACTACCTCTATTTCTAAAGCTCAGTTCACCATCGCTTTTTTGACTGAGGTGACACAGTGTACACTAAACTACTTTATGACTGACCTGTGTGCTGTTGGGTAAATCAGCCAGGTGTCTTTGTGTTTGGCTCCACTCCATGGCCATTAAGGGTACTCAAGCTGTTTCTCAAACTCGGTCATAAACACATTTTCTCAAGTTTACTCCCGAATACAAAACTGATGTAGTACAATTGTTGGCGAGCATTTAAACTTGCTTGCACTCTGAAATGCGCTTGGCAATCACATGGCCATATTTGCTCCACCTAGGAGAGGTTTAGAGAGTGTTCTCTAGCATTTGACTTGTTTTTGTATAGTGTGATTACTGTAAAATCAAGACATTTACAGTAAAATAAGTTTGCCATTAGCACCAATACAGGTTATATTAATTGCATGGTTTACATGAACAGGCAAAGCATTCTTCATTGATCTTTCTCAGCAGTCAGTGCAGATTATTTGTTTTCTTTCTAAATGTTATGCTATGTGATGGGACTGAGCCCCCTGCAAAGCCTACACTAGTGCAGGACTATCTTCCAGAGGGCAGTGTAGGCTCTTCTGCTTTCAGGATTAGACTCAAGCATGTGGCGGCCCACTGTATCTGTTACAACAGCTTAGATCTATTATAAACAGCATCCTGTATCAGAAAATGGAAATTGTTATTTTTTGAGGCCTGAAGATCACTTTCTCATTATAATTTCTGGGGTTTGAGACTGCTTTGAGCTGTGTGCGAGATTCTATAATCCCCC
>JBBPCZ010000136.1:10845323-10865619 GCA_037974445.1 Brycinus macrolepidotus
AAGGTATACATCGTTTCTGTCAAATTACTACAATTGGGTAACCCCTGGATTCTGACTCAGATTCTGGATTCTGACTCTTATTCTGGATTCTTCCTCTAGGACTGGGCTATGCTGATTTGGAGAACCGAGTGCCTTGTGGTCCAGACACTGTCATGAGAATAGCCAGCATTAGTAAGCCTCTCACTGCAGCAGCTGTTGCTCGAGTGTGGGAGGAGGGCAAGTTGGATCTAGATGCTCCAGTCCAAAAATATGTTCCAGAGTTTCCAGAAAAACAGTTTGAGGGGGAGGATGTAAGAATACAGATTGCCGTCTTGGAACAAATGTGGTCCTTGTTAGTGTAAAATGATGTGTTTAGTGATTGTTTTTTCTACTAAAGCATTTTCAGTAATGATTATTTTAGATATATAAAAGAATGATATGTCTTTTTTAAAATACTGTGTTTAGTCATTGTTTTTTCTATGTTCGTATTAAAAAATATCAAAGAATAATGCGTCTGTTTTGGCCGGCATAGGAAAACCACTGATTGGGTGGCGTTTGTTTCATTGTATCCTTAAACCAGGTCACAATAACACCTCGAATGCTGTTGTCTCACTTGAGTGGCATCCGTCACTATGAAAAAGACCCCAAAAAGGTGAGAGAAGAGAAGGAGAAAGCAAAGCGTCTTCTGAAGCCTCCGGAGATGAAAGAGGAGAAGGGCACTGCCGAGAACAAAGAAAAATCCAAAGCAGAGGAGAACAGTACTAAGAGCAAAGATTCCAAACCAGGCCAGCAGAAGAAAGAGTTTGAGCAAGAAGAGTACTACCTCAAAAACAACTATGAGAGTGTGATCCAGGCTCTGGACCTCTTCAAGGATGATCCACTTATTTTCAAACCTGGTAAGCCTTTAAGCAGAGTTTCATTAATCACATATGACATTATGCATTTGGTTCCTGCACATAGGAGCCATTAATACATTACAGATTAATTTCATTAAGTAGTATGTGTCACAAGCATTCCTAATAACAGCCAGTCCTTAGTGGTCCCCATTGAGTGTTTTGTTTAAGTGTTTGGACAAATTATAGCTATTAAGCAGCATGATGAATCATAGGCAATTGCACTGCGTATGGTGCTACAGCATACTGAAATGTACCAATAGCTATTAACCCCAATTAATGATACATGCATAATAATCACATATACAATTTTTGTCCCAGTTGTTTGCCTTTGCCTCAGACTGTAGTGAATTTTTTTAGCTTTCATTTTATCAGAATTGGTTGTAATTGTTTGAAATGCGCAGTCCCTGAAGTGAGATGAGTTAATGAGTGGCTTTGTTAGAAATTGTGCTTGTTAGTGTTTATCTTTCTTGTTAGACTGAAGCTTTTTTCTTCATGCTCTTGTGTAACTGTATTGTGTTGTGATGTGTCTCTATTGTAGAAATAGAGACGTATCACAACACGATACAGTTACACCAGAACACAAAACTATTCAAATTAACCTTGGAAACTGAAAGCATGTAAAGCAGTTTTTAACTTGTGCAGAATTTAACTTGTGCAAGTCCTAGCTAGAGGCGTGCAGCAGCATATGGCTGTGCTGTTGTCTACAGGTACTACGTTCCTGTACTCCACACATGCCTTCACTCTGTTGAGTGCTGTACTGGAGAGAGCAGCATGCCAGCGTTTTCTGGACGTCATGCAGAAGATGTTCCGTGAACTCGGCATGCTCAACACTGTGCCGGACGAGAACGACCCCATTATATACAACCGCTCCAGGTAATCTGGGCCTTCTACCTCTTCCACCATTATTGTTACTAGTAGTATTAAGTTTCTTTTAAGATGAATCACAGTTCTCCATACCGTGGTTGGTACTGGTTTTAAAGTTTGCCTGGTGTGAGCATTGCCAAATTTAATTTTAGTATTACACACACATTTTTAGGGTGAAGTTTAAGGGTCAGTTAGAATGTAAGCACTGGTGGGTTCTGGCTGTTTTTTTCCTCCTGTAACTAAATAGCTTACATACTGACTTCATAGCAGTTACTGGATAATAAACCTTAAGATTATTAGTTGAATTATTGGTCTGAAATTTAAGGGCTTCAGGATTTTATCTGGCGTAAGTGTTAAAAGCGGTCTCCTTTTGTTCACATGTTCTTGCTTTTCTCCAGGTTTTATCATTTCAACAAAAAGGGCCGCATAATGAACTGCCCCTATGTGGACAACTCCTACAAGTGGGCTGGAGGTGGCTTTCTGTCTACGCCAAGTGATTTGCTGCAGTTTGGGAATGCTCTGCTCTACAGCTTTCAGATAGCAGACCTGAAGGACACAACCGGCCTCCTTCCAGGCTTTCTCAAACCCCAAACAGCCAAAGCCATATGGGCTCCTGTGGATAAGACAGAGGCTTCGTGGGATAAGGATGGACAGTATGCGCAGGGGTGGCTAGTTGTGGAGAAGCAGCAGAAGTATGGGCAGTGCCGCGTTCGCAGGCATTACGTCTCACACACTGGAGGTGCAGTGGGAGCAAGCAGCGTGTTGTTGGTGTTGCCCAGTGAGACTTTACAGGCAACAGGACAGAGAGTGACTCCTCCACAGGGAGTAGTGGTGGTTATCATCACTAATATGCAGTCTGTAGGACTCAATACTACTGCTCTGAAGATTGCCCATGAGTTTGAGAAGGCCAGGGACAGGTAAAGTGAAATCAAAGTATTTGGAGTGTTTTGTATTAGAACTGTTCCATGTTTACTGAAGTGCCCTGTGCACTTTACAGTGCTGAAATCCTGAAATATCAGCAGGACACTCTAGTGCCATTTATTTGCATTTTTTAAATTTTGTTAACTTGGTGAACTTTTATATGTCACATAAGTGGTATATTTAATAAATAAATAATTATCGACATTTCTGCCTTACTCTATTTTATTCATTTGTGAGATTATTGATTGTTGTCTGTTAAAATAAAAAAAAATTAAAATGAAAATAGTCACAATTATAAATCAGCGTTCATCTGATAGATTACTCTTAAAGTGAGAAAGAAGAGGCAGTCTTTGCACTAAAGTGGAGTGTGTATTTATTTCCACTAGGTGGAGACTCCTGCTTAACACCTCACAAGTTTCTGTTCTAGGTCCCTCATCTGAAAACACTAAAAGTGTAATGATTCTTCGAAGCAATGTAAAATGTCAGTCTCCCCTGTGGGGGTCTCATCTGCTGTTTTTGTGGAAACCACTGATGACCATAACAGGGCATCTGGGTCCCTCCTATCACAGTATAGTGGGTGGGAATGGGACAGGGATTTATTCAGCCACTGACCCTCTAAAATGACTTTTCTGAAGACACTTATAAAAACTAGAGAATGTCATAATGGGGTTTATTGTGTTGAATGGTGGCATAGCAGGTATTGAAAGGGCTCAAATCTATTTGAGAATTGTATTTATCTCACCAAAGCCAGCCTGTACAGTATCTAAAATATATAAAGTGTCTTGGTCTATACAATCAAGACACTTTAAATGCATAAAATGTCTTCATATAGAAAATGTGTATTGATTCATTTATAGAAAATACGTGAAACACATGGAGAGAGCACTAAAATCAAATTCTTATTAGTGAGAAAATTTCACTGAAGTAATCAAAAAAGTTGGAAATTTGAAGTGGGCAGGCTTCAACTAATCATAACATTTCTGGTATCACGTGTAAAATTATGACTATCAAGTACTTTGAAACATGTTTTCAAAGGCCATCTCTCCCAGGGCAAACTTTTATTATCATTTTAACACTCATCTAGAGTGATTTACACTTGTGATTTACAGGGTAAAGACTTCAGTGAACAAATTGGGGTATGATACATAGTTCTATTGCTCTAAGGCACATTTGTCAGAATAGGTATAATTTTACCAGTGTTACTTAAATTTGGGAATATTAGGACAACCTATTATTAAACTATTGCAAGCAATGGCTTAGAAGAGCTATTGTCTATTTAATCAATTAATATGCATTATATGTTCATTATGCTGACAGAACTGAAACAGTGAACGGACTACACATGTGTGGATTAATACTGTTAGACTTTATTTTCTTCAAATGATAACAAAAAGTGTCATTTTCTACAAAGCATTGGATTCACAGGGTTTCATAAGTGGTTTAATATCCTAACATTGGTTCACGTATTGAAGGGTCTGGGGATCTTAATATCACTGTCAGAATACACATGAAGTAGACTAGAAAAATGTTGTCATTATACTGTTTGATGTTCAATTAAAGTAGTGTTACAATGATTAATAAATGTGTGCGAAATGTTAGAATCTCAGCATTAAGTGTGGCATCAGTTAGGGCCCTCTAAGACACAACAGTCATTGCTGCTGTTCTGCGTAGCTGCTTTGTTTTTTTAAATATACTGGCAGTGGGTCACATGCAGACTGGTCACTTCATTTGAAATGTATTTACGTTAACATACGGCTTGTCCGTAGAATATAAAACCTGGATCTGAGTGTCCTCTGCCACTTATGTCATATTTAACTTAAAGATAGTTGGAAAAAAAAACTCTGTACATGTTTTAAATTAAATATTAAGAAAGATGGAATACAGAGAAAGAAAATGAGGGACTGTCAGAGTCATTGTGCATTATTCAATGCCTCCACCAGAGGGTGCTTTTCAGAAAAACACACCATTCACTTTGGAATGCCAGTAAAACATTTTACCACAAACTGAGACCAGTATTGTTTTTCTTTCCTATAAAGCTTAGTGCTGCTCATGGCAAATCCTTTGGACTTCTGGACTTCACATTCCAATACTGTTCACCATTTTTGGACTGCGATATCTCATTTTGGGCTGCTTTCCTTTTCATTCTGGAACAAAAAGCAGAACACATATGTGAATCCCGAATTAACCGCCTGAATTACAGCCTTGTTTGTCATTTATAATCCTATAATCTTACAATAATTTGTCATTATTTTGAATTGTAACTATAAAACTAATGTATGTTATGTAGTTATTGTAAGAGTGAGGAATTAAAGTGCGTTGGCCCATGCTGTTTAAGCCCCCAATACTTATTACATATTAAGGCTTATTATTAAGTAATAACTAGAGAAACAATGCCATGTTTTTCCTAAGTTCTAGGTGTTCGAAATGAAAGCCTGGATTTGGTGGCAAGCCCTAGTCTTTGAAGGGATTAAGGATTTAATTTAGAGAAGTCCTTTTAAGAGTGGTATATTTAGAAAGGTCGTAGGTGCGTGTGCTGCTCCACCGTCCAAAGATAAACACATCCAAAATGTTTTTTTTACTGACTCACTTGCAGATGTAGTAGATGATAACAGCCAGCATCACCAGGATGAGGATGAGGATGATGATCACGGCAGCGATCATGCCTTTTTCCTCACTGTTGTTCGAAACGCTTAGGAGCTGGAACTGCTCACATCTGCTACCTTTATAGTTTTCTCCACACCTGTGAGCAGAGGAGAGTTCACTGGTCCATACAGTGTGAGTGACCTTTATTCATCTTAGATATTAAGGCAAACTGATCTGAGATAGGTATAGTAGCTTAAAGCCATAGCTGAGTGAAATTATCGTTACTTCTCCGAAAAATGTGAACCCGATGACCACAAAGTTGCAGGTTCAAACCCCCACTTTATACCACTGTGTCCTTGAGCAAGACACTTAACCCTCAGTTGCTCCAGGGGGACTGTCCCTGTAACTAATGATTGTAAGATGCTCTGGATAAGGGCGTCTGCCAAATGCCCCTTTACGTGTAAGTAAAAATAGCTTAGTGACCCAAGAACACCAATTTGACTGTAGGTATGAAAGATCAAGAAACAAGAAGACTAAGTATTGAGTTCCTTATAGAACTGCATTGGAACATCTTATTACGTCCAGCATCTGTCAGCGTAGGAACTGTTGATTTTTTTAGGCTGTCGTCTTCTCTTTTGGGGGCTTTTTGATCTAAAACAGTGGTCACCAGCCCTGCTCCTGGAGATCCATCTTCCTGAAGAGTTTGCTTCCAACCCTGATTGTAGAGGCCTCATGAATATCATCAGTCCACGCAAAAAAAGGTGTTAGATTTGCACTGGAGCTGAAATCTGCTGTACTTTAGATCTTCAGTAGCAGGGTTTGTTGACCACTGGTCTAAAAGTAAAATGCTTGACTGTAAGAAGTCTGAGCTGCAGCAAAATAGTAATTTAATGTCTGATTGAAATAAATGTATGTAATTTATAATTGTTATGAATATGGCTGTCACAATTAATCATTTAAAAACATATTACATGATTACTTCAAATCTGGGTTCTTAATGAAGTGGCTTAGTGATCAAATTACAATTTGAATCATCATCTGCAGGTCATTTTAAAGCCGAGCTCAGCAAACTGAATATTCTGCTTTGTAAATTATATTCATTTAAATTAAAATGAAATGTTGGTTGGTGGCCTAGTGATAAGGGAGTTCCCTCTGTGATCAGAAGGCTATGGGTTCGAATCCCAGGACTGCGAGTGGCACCACTGAGGTACCCTTGAGCAAGGTACCGTCCCCACACACTGCTCCCCGGGCGCTGTGTTCCTGCCTGCCCGCTGCTTCACTTGATAAATGGGTGAAATGCAGAGAAAGAATTTCACACCGTGTGCTGTGCTGTATTCACGTGTGACTATAAGGGGCCACTTTACTTTACTTAACTTTACTTTAAAAACTGCACATTTATGACCTTTTCTGTCTTTAACCTGATTAAAAACACTGATTACTCAGTCTGCAAAAATAATCAGTTGATCACCCGATTCCTAATAGAAGTGAAATAAATGACGGCTCTAGTTAGAAATATAGGCATTTGACTGTGTATATTTGTATAAAAGCAATTAGCATCTATATTAGATATACAGGATCAGCTGTACTTTGGCCTCGTTGAACTTTTGTACTTGCAGTTGAACAGCAGGCTGAACACACTTTCAAAAAAGGACTTAAAACGCGCCAACAGAGCTCATTAAGTTCACAGAACCGTCAGTCTATTATTGTCTTATTTTAAGTTGTTCCAGAAATGTCTTGCATTTTCAATGAGACAAGGCAGAAATATTTGCTCGGAGCTGCACCCAGCTCTGCTTTTCTATTTGCAGTGTCATTCTTTCAGCCAAATTACAGAAAAGCCTGTTACAAAGTATTCAGACACTTACACACAGGTGGGTGTGGACACAGAAGGAATTTTAAAGCACTTTCCTCCATTCATGCAATAGGACGCCTCTGACCCAATGCAAGGGTCACCGTGTTCTAAAAAAGACGATGACAAAAGAGCACATTATCTGTCTGTTTTCTGTATTTACATGACTCAGAGAATATAATACTGTCGTGTTTTTTTCTGATAACAATTATCTTACACTGACATCTGAAAAGATCATGTAATCCATTAGGCTGTATCCGAAAGGCTGCTAAATAACATTGCTTAACTGATATTTATAAATATTTAGGTTAGAGGACAGTAAAGCCTGTGATGTATTTTTCTGTATTTTTACCTGCCATCATGAGAACTGCTTGGGAATGCCTCGTCAGCAAAATGTTTTCTTCTTTTCACGTTACTATCCTTTGCTTCTACCTGACAACAGAGCATATATTAAGTTCACGTTAGTCCAGCACTCAGGTTATCATTTTTTAACCCCATTTGAAAATGCCAGAGAGCCTTTACATTGTGTGAACAGTTCATGAAGAAAGGACATATGGAATGTGGTAGAGCCCAACCACGACGCAGTAGAATATGCAGCAGAGCTGGGCCGCTGAGTACTGCTGAGCTGTTTTTTCAGAGTTTGGGCTAGGCCTCTTAGTTCCAGTTAAAGGCAACATTAATGTCACACTATAAAAGACATTTTGGACAGTGATATGCTTCAGTTATAGGCAAGAGTTTGTGGAAGGCCGTTTCCCCCATCCAGAAAGATGATGCTCCTTTGATGAGTTTGGTGTGGAGGAACTCCAGTGGCCTGAAGAACACATTTGGGATGAACTAAAATATCAGCTGTGAGCCAGGAGTTCTATTCCAATTTCAGTGCCTGACCTTAGAAATGCTCTTTTCACTGAAAGGCACACATTTCCACAGGAACACTCCAAAATCTTGTGGAAAGGCTATGCGGAAGACTGTAACAGGCATAATGGAGGCTACTCCATACTTAAGCCCATGGTTTTGAAGGTGTCTGTGTGAGACTGGTTCTTCGGAAATGATGGAACACTGGGACACTTAGACCGAAGGGCAAAATCACCAGACCTCATTTCCAGTTCTCCAGTAATTCAGTGTGGAACAGCAGGTGAAAAGTTGGCACACTGAAACACTGAAATGTGAACCCAGTTTACGGAAGAGTGACCGAAGAGTGGGCTTTCAAGAGACTGGGCAATTCTGACAGAACTGATGCCAAGGCAAAAGGACATGTAACCATATGTAAGAAAAGAAATGGTGCTTCTAACATTTCCTGTGAGCTTATATATAAACAATGATTTCTAAAATCAGTATCGTGACTGGAGGATGTCATCATAAGTGAACTATTTTGTAGCTAGCCATTAATGTCAATAATTCAATAACTCATCAAGCAGAAGCTTAAAATATTAAAATCTTTGAAGAAAATTGTTTCATACTCTTCAACTCAGCAGTAAGTGTCTTTTGCCAGTAAAACACAATGTCAGATTAGAATAAATATAAATAATTACAGTAAAAAGCAGCAGGATTTGTTGTTGCTTTGATTTTAAAAGGTAATAATCTGTTGGTTGGAAGAATACAGTTATAGAATACAGGTTTGGTTTGTAACATCTTCGTTGAACTCCAGGTATTGCGTGGACCAGCACCTGATTTAATTTAACAAAGCACTGATCAGATAAATCAGGTATTAGATGGTAGCTATGAATGCTTGGCTTCGTCAAGGAAAGGTTTGAAAATGGTTAAGCTAATTAAAAAAAAAAGTTTGTGTTGTATGGGAAAGTTTTACAATAAAAGTAAAATAATAATCCTAATCCAAGATTGTTTGAAGGTCTCTCTATTGTAAGGAAATAGGAAACTGACAATTACTTACCAGAACGGAGCTGTTTCCAGGTAAGCTGTCTCTTCGTGTCCAGGTGAGCTACTCTGCCTTGTTGCAGTGACTTATGAAAGGAAGTCCTTGTGGTTCCTAGAGTCATGTTGGCATGCCAGAAATGTTGTGATTGCTGTTTGTCCACATTGTAAAAGGCACAATTAACTCGCTGACTACGAAGGGGAAAACATGGTGTGGAAACGTAATTGAAAGGGGTCACTAGCTTGTTACCTCATTACATGAGTTCATAAACTCACCACACAGCTCTAAAATTCTCTTTTCCAAATCTACCCCTTCACATTTTTCTCAGTTTAGCCATGGGTCAGAGATTTATTATGTACAAGTATTGGGTCATGAATCTCTTCTCTGATTTTGTGAGGAAAGATGTAAGGTCTGGTGTGAAAGAGTGATGACCTTCTCCTCTGAGGCTATACTTCAGGATCTATATAGGCTGATGGTATCTGGTGACAGCCTCAGCTATGTCTGCTATTTTTAAAAGGAAGTTCAGTAAAGATCACAGGCATTTGTGGCACTGTGGGAACTTCATTAACTCTTAGTGTTCTGTTTACATTCCTTCTGACACCAGGGACTGAACATGTGTGTTTACTACAGGAAAACAGTTATAGAGATCACTTTTCCACAGAAAAAACATTACATTTTACAAAAAGTGTATGAACCAAGCACATCATGTGAGGGTTTCTGTCTTTGGTTTTGTTGAGATGATGCTGGTGCTAACGCCAGACTAGAGTGAACACCAAGAGTCAGCATCTCAACGCTGGGCCTCTAGCAACACTGAAAAAGTCCTGCGCTGAATTCATTTTATTCAAATATGATCGATAGATCATATTCTTCAATCTCCTTAATTTCCACATGTTGAAATGGCTGTTTTTTCATGTGCAATTTCCCTACATGCAACACACTATTTAACTCTATTCATAACGTTATGTGCAATACTCTGCTGCCCTGTGTGGCCTGGCTTGCCAAATGTTTACGTTTATGTGGGTAAAAAAGCTTCTTTTGAGTTACATCGACACTAAGTGCAATTGGAGTGTATATTGTTTATATTGTCTAGAGTTGTATGCCTAATGTCCACACTTTAGACAGGTATTGTCATAGCGTGGTATTGTTATTATGTATTGTTATTGTTATATAGTGTTGTTTAATCTCACTATGTGCTTGTTGTTCACAGTACACAGTTGTTGGTGACTGTAAAGTGAACCTTGAACACACTTTGTCTTTCAGTTCTCTTTCTCTTTATTTCAGTTCTCTTTCTTTTGGCAAAAATAATATACTGCTGTAATATACTCCTGTGGAAAGGGCGCTCAGTCTTTCCCACAAAAGGCAGATGTGGTGGCAGCTTTTCATTTCATTCCAATCAAAATTGTCTGAAGACTTTTACTGATTAATTAAACAAATGGAATCAGGTGTGCTCCTGCTTAGTTGCAGTGAAAACCTACAGCTACATCACAGCCCTTTGTGAATAAGATTGGGCAACAATGTCTCAGTGGGCAATAGATACAGAACATTAACATGGGAAAAAAAGCAACCCCTCAACCTTATCAGCTCTTAACAAATTCTCTCTCTGAATGAGATGCTGGAATGTTGTTAGGCGTGAACTGTTTACAGATGCACATGTAGATGTTCCTCTATGTAGGTGCACTGAACTTTCAACAATATATACTGTAATTTCTCACTGCCTGTGTATCTATCTTACCACAGTACTGCGCAAACGCCTTAGGCACATGAGAAAATTATACTTAAAACAGTTTACTACTGGACAGTAGTGTTAAGTTAGTGTTAAAACACTAATGTTACAATAAATACAAATAATGTTAATACAGTAAACAGTGGTTTTATGAATGGCAAAGTGTTCGCTTATCCATTTCCAGACCTCCTTCCTCATGGAAGCCTTTGTTACTTGTAGCTACCATCAAATACCTGGGTTGGCTCTTTTCACTTCATTAGATTAAATTAGGTGTGTTGCTTATGGGATTTTGTAAATCCACACAATGACGGGAGACATAGAGCATCTGGAACCAAACCTGTGTTCTTCTAACCAACTCATAAAATTTGTGTTTGCATTTATTATAATGTTTACTTGTGTTTTGCTGGCAGAAAGAAACTCACTGCTGATATAAATGGCTTCAAACAAATTGCATAGGTGCCTAAGACTTTTTCACAGTACTCCATATGTCTGTCTGTCTATCAGCCTATCATTTATTTATGTGAAACTAATGCATGTAAATTCCAAGCGTTACTTTTTCCATTGTTTCCTTCCATCCTACCCCTTTTTCAGTGTCTTCTGCAGTCATTTCAGTGTCACAGGTTCACCTTTTGTTTCCAACAGAAGAGATGCCATTCCAGTCGTGGCCAGTCCTGGTTTCTGTTTTTAGGAGAATCTGTCCCCTGCTGCTGAGGTGAGATTCTGGTTATGGCTGTGGGTTTTGGCAGGAAGAGCTCGTCCTAGATGAGCATCAAACTATGTAGGACAGGACAGAAAATACTTAACCAGCAACACACCCTTTTATTTTTAAACATTATGATGAACACACATTTTGCTGGAGACCCAGCATCTGCTTAGGTTTTACTGTCATGAAAGCACATCTAACATGGGGGGCTGGAAAATTGTTATGGTCTATTTATATCTCCAACACACATGCACTCACTCTACCACACACACACACACACACACACACACACAACGACCCATTAGTCATTTGTGCATAATTCTAGGGGCATTTCTGCATGCAGGCTGGCTCAGTGTCACCCGTGGCGTGGAAGGAAGCTGAGCTTCAAAAACCGTGGGCAGGCAGAGCTTCACGTGAGTGATTGATGCGTCCTTTACCCATCGAGTAGTAAGGGTCGTTGAGTGACAGGCGGTTAGACCAATTGACATCGAGAGAAGGACGTGGTCACGCCCCAGTGGAAGTCAGCACGGGGGGAGGGGGAGGGAGAGGGGAGCAGAACTGACCGTGGATGGCCAGGTGGGCTGTTTGCGTTCCGCTCGATGGTGAGGTGGTCTGATAGATGGGCCCTGTGGAGGCGATCCGGAGGACACGGTTCATCGTGCAGACAGGGGGCACCGGGCGCGCGTAACCCAACCTGATGTAGTAGGGGGTTTTCGACGCTCACACGTGCACGGTTCGATCCCTGTCTGCGTGTGTTTTGGAGCAGGGCGAGGGGGGATGGACGCACGGTGATTTCAGCACCTGGACGGCTCCAGGCAGGGCGCATGGGGGCTGTGGCGTGACGGCAGTGCCAGGGGAAGCCCCCCTCAGTGAGAGCGAGCCGTGTGCACAGTGCCAGTGCCCTCCTCCAGCCTCAGCATCAGCATCAACCTCACCATCAGCCTCAGCCTCAGCCTCATCCTCAGCCTCAGCCATGCTCCTCTCTGCCCGGCTCCCCCACGAACGATGACCGAGCCGCTTCTTCATCGCGCCCTTTTCAGCCAGAGGAAGAGGAGGAGGCAGCAGAACGGATGCTTGGAGCAGCCCAGGCTTGCAGCCCTGAGCTCATCAGCTAGGGAGGCATTATCACCACCACCATCATCATCATCATCATCATCACCATCATCATCACGAGGGCAAGGGAGACACGATTAAACTTCCAACAATGTAACCCCCCTTCCCCTACACAAAAAACATACAAGAGGTAGGTTCGTGTCTTTTCTATTTTTTTTATTATTAAATAAGCATGCTTGCCTCCAGCTCGTGTGATAATTACTCCTCCTCCTCAAATCCCTCCCCCTCTTATTTTTATTATTATTATTATTTATTTATTTATTTATTTATTTTTACCAATTATTGCTCTGATCAGTGCACGTTTATCGTCTTGTTGTTTCTGCGATCGTTTCGTGGATTCATCTCTCTTTCTCCCACGCTGAGAGGAAACCTTGGCCTTTCTTAGCGACGTGTCCTGTTTCGCCTTGTTAGTGGATACTGCTTTTAATCAGAGGACAGACTTCTTCTAGGCCCTTGTAAAAGCCAATTTAATTCATAACATGCCTTCCATTTTTGAGGAGAGCACATCTGGGCTTGCATCTGGATTAGCCAGTCTCTGGGGAAAAAAAAAAAAAAACTTAGGAGATTCCTCATCACCTCTCAGTGTGGAAAAAAGGCTGTCGTTAGGAAAAGCTTGTCAAAACAGCAGCCTATGAAATGGTAGCATCGCCATATTTCTTCTAGAGTCACACTTCTTACTCCAGCATGTGTCTGTTTGCTTTCATCTGGGCCCAGGCGAGCGTGACAGTGTGTGTTACAGTGATCAGCTGCTGAAGTTTCAGTGTGATGTAGAGGAGGGACCACTCAGGACACCAGTGCCCAGCAGCTCACAGCTGACAGTGTCTCCTCTTCTTCTGTCTGTGGGAATGGCTGTTATTCTGATGTTTGGAACCAACCTTCACAGAATGGATTCTAATGTAAGTTCTGAAAGTATTTCCAAGACTATAAGCCTGTGATGGATATGTTGTAACAAACTCTTCTAATAAACATCTTTAACTTTTAATGCAAGCTAATGTGACAATATTATATTCCAAGTCATCTGGCCAATTTGATCACTAAATGTTCACTTAGAGTGAGAAAAAAAAAAGAAATCGCTTACATTACATTACATTCATTTTGCAGAGGCTTTTATGCAAAGTGACTTACAATATGAGGAAACATTCAAGTTTCAGGACAGTGTGAGAACCAGAGGCAAGTACTAAGTGCTAAATCTTTATGTAAGAGTAAGGCAAGAAGATTAGGAGAGAAGATGCTCTCTGAACGGAGAACAGAGTCACTGTCATATCAGCCATGTAACCCACTAGAGTACAGCAGCTGCCTTTTACATTGATCCTGATGAACACTCCAATAGAAATGAGAAAAATATTTGGGAACAAAATCTCATTACATTCATTTTCATGACATTTTGAACACATTCTTTGTTTTCTTGTAAAGCCATTTTGGAGATACATGGTTTTGTGAGGACAGCAATGAAATATTCTGAGGTCTTACTGTGACTATGAGGTCTTACCAAGAAACAGAAATGTCGTAAATGTAGCTTCTTTGTGCTAAAGAAATTACCATACCTTTCTATATTATTTGTTGTCCTGCTTCTATCTTGGTGCCTTCAGCCTGAAAGCATCATTTCAGTCTTTGAAGTTGAATAAAGAGTGGAGACCAAGGAACTAATACATGATGAATGTTTTCTTACATTTCACACATCTTGTTAACGTAATTTATCTTCAGTATGATTAGAGATTTGTCCAATATGTCGGAGTGTTTTATTTTTCCCCCATTTTGCTGCATCTTTACAAAACGATTATACAAAGACATTGTCTCAGTTGTTCCATTGCCTCAGTTCTTTCAGCCACTAGCCCCTAATTTTTGCTGTAACGTTTTATGTTCTCACCACTTATGTAGTTACTCCAGTGTAAGATGACCTGTGAACTGCACTGATGGAAGGTCATTTTCTAGGTCATTTATGCCCCATGCTAGTTTCACCTCAGTGTCAGTCTGATGTTCTTATCTGGCGTGAGTCTGGGCTCTTTCTCGGACCTTTGGTGAACATAGCAGAACATAAATGATGAAACAAGTAGTAAACGAGCCCTAGTGTCTGTCCAGCTTATTGATGTCTGTCCATATTGAGGTTGACAACTTCATTGCACCTTAAAAAAACGTGACTCACCAGCGGCTCAAGCTGTAGATAATGCTTTGCTGTGCTGAAAACGTGCTCTTTGTACAGTTATACGCACCCTGTTCTCTCAGGGCAGGTCTGTGATCAAACGTGGATGTAGCCCTGTGCACTCGGCAGGTGCTCACACATGCATATTATATTCTGCCCTGAAAGAGGAAAGTAGTACGAGAAATTCTCCACAGGCCAGGTTGGCCCAAGCACAAAGAACATGACATTGTCTTCCTTTAGGATAAAACACAGATTTAAAGGCAAAGGCAGTGACCTTTGCATGAAGGTCCATTACATCACCTACAATAAACCAGAAATAAAATGTGCATAGTGAGCATCAGTCTAGGTCAATAAGAAAGAAGCCCTTTCTATACTTCCATTCTGCAAGTTAAGATGATCTGTTAGCTAGCTGTGGCTGTCAATACAAACCTTATCATTTCTAAAACTGTAACTTGGTAGGAATTGAAAAAAAAAACAGGTATTTTTAATGTTAATATAAAGAGTATTATAAGAAATTCTTGATCATTTTGAACCATTTCATTGGTCTGTTCGTCATGAAAAATTCCCATAATGTAAAGGGTAGCATGTGTTTTCAAATGGGGGAGAAACAAAAACAGAAATTAAATAGACTGGAATAACTATTAGTAATTATAGTGATGGTTCAATTTCCAAATGTCAATATTGTGTTCCCTTGACTAGTTTATTTTTCTAAGACTGAAAATGTAAAAAAAAACCCATTTATCTCATGTCCTCTTCAAAGGTTTGGTATGCGTGAGACTGTCTCCATCCACAAGAACTAGGAGCTTGAATTTGGGAGATTTTATTGTGGAACTCTCCTGGTCTATTGCAGCTTCCACCATGAGCCACCCACAGTAAGTAGGCTACAGTATGCACCATCTACCTGATAGAAATATGTTGAGTAAGCAACCAAGAGTACGTTACTATGAAGAAAGCAATTGTCTGCATTGCGCACTTAAAGACTGAGTGTGTGTGTGTGTGTGTGTGTGTGTGTGTGTGTGTGTGTGTGTGTGTGTGTGCGCGTATGTGTGTGTTTGGGTGTGCGTGTGGTGAAGGGAGGGAGTGGAATATGTGGAGCTGCTGCATTCGTGTCACCGGCTAGAAGATGTTGGGATTTTTAGATGAAAAGTCATTTATTTAGCATGTTCCACAGTACTCAGCACCTTTGGTTGAGAATGACTGCATTGATTTGATTGCACCAAGGTGTGCTGCTTCAGAACGGCTCTTTGCTTGCTTTCGGTTTTAAGTGTGAATCATGCTCATTCTAATTTGGACTGTTCATCTTGTTTGAAATACAGCATTTCATGTTACAAATTTTCTCTCACTCCTATGAGGTTTTCCACTGTCTCCCAACGTTCTTAAAAATGCCAAAAGGACCTTGTGCATATATGCATTATTTGCTAGAAGCACCGGGGACATATCCTATTTTGACCTATTTTGGACTCATCACTTATAAAAGCCTATTCAGAAGAAATATTTAGAGGAAAAAATCAGAAAAATAACAGAAACCCGTCTATAGATCATGCTGCCAAAGCGTGTATTTTGATAATGATGGCCTGACTAGCTTATCATACTAAGATGCAGTTTAAATGTATTTACTGTGAGATTGAGTTTATGAGGCTGAAAGAGTGCTTAATAGCCAAGCATCATTAGCAACCGCACTGCTGCAGCCCGCACGCCCCGTCACACTCTCATTTCATATTTAAAATTCAATCTAGCAGCCACTAAAAGATGAGGAAAACAGTTTAGTTCTTATGTCGTTATTCTTAGAATTAATGTCCTGAATTATATTATTATAATTAACAGGCTTGCAGATGTAATGTTATCCAAGTAAAGTTATTCTCATAATCAACTTTAGCTCCTCTCATTAACATTCATTTTAGTTGACTCCCTGTCAGTTTAGTCAGTCGGGATAGCTAACATAGTCAGCTGTCCGAGCACTGTTACCATAATGAGGGGGGTTAATATCTGTTATTTGGCTGTTATTTTTCTTTACATTTGGTGACTGAGGCAAGGTGGTGTATTTGTGAACAAATCTCAGATATTTAGTGGTAATTTAGATGGTGTGGTACCAACCATTTTATCTGTAACAGTAAGTAATGTTGGATCAGCGGTCTATCAAGTACTTTGCTGTCTGTTTCAGGACAAATATCGATCCCAAATGGGTTGTACAATTTTTTGGCATTTAAAGTTTTGCCATGTTAGCGTTTTTGCAGTTATAGTTGAACCTGTGAAGCCCTCTAAGGTGATTTTGTGTTCCCTTACGATACTTTTGCTTTACCCCACAGTAGATTTTTCATTTGGAGTAGTTGCACATTCCCTTTTTCAGGTAAACATAGTTATAATGTGTAACGTTAATAAAGACGAAATATTATCTCTTGCAATGATTTGTTGATGTCCTATTATTAACGGTTTAACTATATAGGTAGTTGTTCATGCCAGTTAATGAAGCTACATTAGACATAATTTGATAGACATGTTATCTTTTTTTTTTTTTTTTTTGGACAAGGAATAGTCTTTTATATATATATATATCACATCAATCTCAGGAATACTGTTCTACAGTTCAATAATAATAATAACAGTAATAACAATAATAATAATAATAATACTAATAATAATAAATGGAATGGACATGTAATCATGTGTGTGCTCTTTGAATTAGAGTCAAAGTGTTTTAATGACACTTTACACTGTGTGGCCAGTGTTATGTGATGTTTATATTCAATAAATTCAAAATGTTTCACTTGTTAAATGTTTGCTCTTTCATTCATAATTCATGTAATTAATTGATATTGATATCACAGTGGCATCGCAGTGATGGTTCTCGTCAGCACTGTAGTGGTTTGGTCAGTAGAGAGTAGAGTGGTTTGGTCAGTATGATATGGCGGTTCTGTTAGGAGGACTTAAAAAAGCGTGTAAGCTTGTAAGAAAGCTAAGGGCATGCAGAAGAATATGTCATACTATGACCAGTAAAACCTTTTAGTATATTCTTTCACCATTGATGATATTGGACTATATAGTATCACCATGTATTGTTGCATATGGGTTGAATTTTGCACCAAAACACCAAGATATAATTCTTTATTTCCAAACAGTATTTTATTGTGTACAAGTGAGAAATAGGTCAGAATTGTGTATTTCATAATTTCGTTATGTAAAGGTAACCACATTTTTATTAAACACTGTGTATGTAGGCAGCAGGTCTTACAACATTTCTGTCATTTTGTGAAAAAGGTAAGCCTCCCAGTAAACACTGCAACTCAAGCACTAAAGCAAGTCCATCCAAAAAAGTGAGGCAGATGAAGGGAGGACACAGTTGGAGGGGTCAGTACTGATTATTGTATCACTGAATAAGAAACTACAATAAGATAAAAAGATGGACTGGAGGTAACAGAAGAAACACAGAATTTTGTCTCATTAGACAACAGCAAAAATGAGCATTGCTTGGAAAATATCAAGTCTGGAAAATATCAAACGACAAAGACATGAAAGAAGTAAAATGTTCCTGATGTTCTGTCTGCTCATAGGTGCAGCTCTTATAGTTAAAAATAGGCCAATTACAAAAGAGCAAAAATAACACCTCTTAAAAGTCTATTACATTATATGGGTCTCTTGGAAATGTGATTTGGCCATGATCATGATGCAAATGTCAAACATGTCTCGGCCATATGGAACTTTTTGTCAAAAGGTGCAAAAGTTTTGGAAGGGAAGGCAAAATATATTGCGTGGGAAGGCAAAATTTGTTGGGTACTGCATGAGGAATGAACCCAGCTTTCTATAAAACTGTTTTGTGACATTGTTACCGTACAAATAAGTTTGAATTTTGCAAATAATACTAGTTAAGTTAGGCTCTGGGCCTGTTCAAATGTACAGTAAAGTATATATAGTTAATGACACGGTCAACGCAGTATGAGAATTTAATGTGAAACTTCACTCTGGAGTGCTGCTGTGGCGCCCTAACCTCTGCACTTCAGCACATTTATTTAGTCTGCTGCGTGAGGAGTCGATATCATCATTTATGGCCACACGCTGGTGTGCTGTCAGTTTCTCAGTGTGCCGTGAGACTCATGTAGAGTGTCCGGCCACTCTCTGCCTGTCTCTGTGTCCTTCCAGCCCCTGACCCCCTAAGCCAGGATCAGCAGGATGTGTGAGCTGAGTTAGCCATCTTGGCTGGGAGCTCCAAGTTACTATGTTCAGTGTCTGCCATGCATACAATTAGCTCAGCTCCGGGTAGTAGCTGCCCTTTTGAAGGAGCAGCCTCTTTTTACCCAAACCTCAATCAGTGTGGTCGAAAAGCTGGTCTGTTCAGCATGAAAGGGAAACCTTTGCATGCTGTCATGTATTTTTGTTAATAATCGCATGGTGTGTATGGTCCCTTAGGTGGCCCTTGCATTTTGATGGCAGTGGTGGTGGCCAGTGAAAGTGGGGGAAGGGGGTGGGGGTTGTATGTGAGGGGCAGAATGCAGAGCAGGTGCCTTTAAATGCTTCTTCTGTTTTTAGAGACCTTTGTAGAGACATCAGACATTCGCCATAGTTTGAATAAATGAGAAATTATGACCAACGCTACTATGTGCTACAAAATTGCAGTGTACTCTTACTATGCAAACGTGTTGTTTTGACACATACTTTGCATGGAGAATGTGAAACAATATCAGGGTCTATATAGCCTTAAAAGCAGTATCCATTCCATTCCTATCTTTGACAAAGTCTCGAGTGTAAAGAAAGAAAGGTGGATGAAAAACTGTGTGCAGTGAATGGGGAAAACCCATTATAATACCCCCACCCCCCTTGTTTGACAGAGCAGTGAACTGGTGCAGTTTATGCTGTTGAACTTTGTTTCCTCGGTGGAGCTGCTGTATAAAAACAGATGAGAAATCCTCATGCAGTATTATCTCAGTCCAGCTATTTTTGTGCTGAAGTGCCTCTTGGGCTAGAGGAGGACAGTTTTCTCTCTCTCTCTCTCTCTCTCTTCCTCCCTCATCGCTCTGTCTCTCGCTCTCTCTCTCCTTCTCCCTCTTCCTCTGATGGATGGAGCTCGAGTCGTATTCACTGCCAGCATTAGACAGACTGACTCACAGTTGGGAAATAACAGGTACTTAAAAAGTTAGCCACCCTTGTGAAGGTAGTTTTATTGGATTTATGCTTCATGTTTGGATTTGAAACTAGAGAATAGCTCTGTCACAGAGGATTTGTCACAGTTGACTATTATAGGCTGTTTCATTATTTAGGTGTGCCTTTTTGGTAGACACAAACAGATGGCATTCTTTTTATTTTCCAAAAATAATACATATTTTACCCCAATAAAATGATGTTCAGTGTATCTAAGGGAATGTTTGTCACTAAAGACATTCAAAGATATAGAGTAAGAGAGTGCAAGAGTAGTTTTATTGCTTTTATAAGTTGAGAGAAAGGCTTTTCAACATAACTTCTGTGTTATTCCATTTACAATAAAACACAAGTGTGTGTGTGTCTGAGAGTACAGTGCACCCCTTACGGAACTGGATAGTGATACAGTTGGTTCAGAATTCAGCCGCCCGCATCATTATTAGATCCCACCACGTCACTCCCACCCTACAACAGCTCCACTGGCTCCCGATTAAGTTCCGTATTGAATTCAAAATTCTTCTGTTAACCTTC
>JBBPCZ010000136.1:10865625-10883012 GCA_037974445.1 Brycinus macrolepidotus
CTTGTTTCTGTGAAGTGTGAACCCCAAGAAAAAAACCTAACATCATTCCCTGCTTTGTTGAATGTTTTACTAGTTTTTCCCCCTCATTAACAGTGCAGTGTCTTCAATTTTTAGTAATTTTCTTGATTTTTCGCGGGGACCTGGAACGGATTACGCGATTTCCCTTAGCAGTCTACAGGAAATTGTGTTTCGCACAACGAACTCCCCGCATAACGAACGCGCCGCTGGAATGAATTGCGTTCGTTATGCGGGGTACCACTGTATTAAGAAGTGCAGTGGAGAAATAGAGAGTGGTTGAGAAGCAAAAACAAATTTGACAGAAATATTTAATAGATCTGACAAACATGATACAGTAAAACGACAAAAATACCATTTTAAAGAGTAATTATAAATCGCCAAACTGAAGCTTGATCCATCCTTGTGATCGCTGGCGTGTCATAATTTCACTCCACTGCAATGAACAATAGATTAGCCCACAAGAGTGTACTTGAAAGGATCTCAAGTCATTTTTTAGCTAATGTCATTTATAAGGGTAAAACATATTTACATATTTATTTAATGAGTTGAACAGGACTGAAACACGTTATCTGATAAAATCTAGCTTCCATTTTTCCTATTTTGATGGACGTGTGAGATTCAGTAATAAGCTGAGTTACAGACTAAACTGGAAATGCATCTGTTGATCATGCAAAGAAAAGTTAGCCCTAAAAAGTATGAGTTATAACAACTATTCTTGGTATTAAAATGTAATAGGTATAGTAATATAAAGTTTCAAAACTGTCGTACCTCAGTGTACTTACCAGGTCTCTCCTTTGATGAAGTTAAAGTGAAAATACAGTGTCACCTTCCCAGCTGTTTTTTGGAGTACACTGAGCCGAGTGAGACTTTTTTGCACCACATTTTTTCATATTTGAAATTATTTCCCGCCACAAACCTTATAACCCATTAAATTAAACTGTAGCTAAGGTTGTCATATACCAGCTTTGTGATTTAAAATAGGTGATTAAATGACTAAGATACAATAGTTTGAATGTATGGGCTGACTAGAAAGGGTTAATCATATCAAACATTTGGTATATTTCTTTATTTCTTGATAATTATTGTTTTATTACCAGCTATACAAGCAATGTTCAGCATTTATAAACAGACAACATAAATACATTTTTAATGGGCCAGACTGGTGTTTTAATTTCTTTGGATAAGCATCATTTGTATTAATTGAAATAACCCACAATTAATTTAAATGGTACATCGAAAGTCAGAAGTTGTATTATAGCAGCAGCATTCAAATGCAGCACGAGTGTACTTGCCTTATGGGTCATAGACTTCAGTCTAATCACATGCAAATTATTTGATATTAACACCATCATATTAAAGCCTGCCTTCTGATCTTAGTTTAATTTCAAATAAAATGTGTATGAAGTACCAAGCCAAGATAGTAAAAATGGTCTCTGCCCAGTTAATGTATGTGTGTGTATGTGTGCATGTGCTTACGTGTCTGTGCACATATGGTACATTCACTCACTGGCACATGCACACATTCCTTTGAACTGTGAAGATGCCTTTTTGCTTAAAGAGGTCAGCTAACATTTAGCCTGTTCTGTTTCAGTCTAATGTGGTTTTTCATGCTCTGTAGTGGTGTAGAGGCTGGTCATTGGCTTGTTGCAGTGTTAGCCATATTCAAGCCGACTCTCTCTGCCTGTTCAGCTGGGGAAGCCAAAGCTTTACCCGCCCACACAGCAGCTATATTGCATTACATTACATAATTCCTTTGCTGAACTGACACATCTATCTAGGACAGTTCTCAAACATACATCTCTTGCTTAGTCTATTACAAGTAATTAAACATGGGCAGCTGGAGCTTTCTGCATGCTACTGTGTTTTCTGTCACTATATAAAAGAAGCACCGTGCTGCCCTTATTGTTGGATGCACTGTGACAGTTTCTGAGTGAGTGTGCACACATTCAGAACCCAATTAGGGTCACTAAGAGCTCATTGTTGATTTGTGTTATCTGAAGAACAACAAAAGGCAGCTTAAATGTAAAAATTTGTTACAGGAGGAGAGTAGATTGAAAGGTACAATTGACCGCTTTTATGCCTCTGCGTTAATGACCTTGTGTTCATTATAGCAGAAGAATACAAGTGATATGCATAAATAGAAGTGTCATCCAACAATGATAAGTAGTTTATAGGCTTTCTCTTGTATTCAGCCTTTGTGCTAGCTATTAAGCCACTTACCTTCAGAAGTCATTATGGGGCACCACTAATCACATTATCTAATGTGTATCAGAGAGTGTATCAGAGGTACGTCAAATGAGAATCTGCTCTTAAGGTTCATAACACTTACCACTGGTGGTAAGATATGTTACTCGCTGACTCATACTGACGGCTTGTTGCTTGTGTGCTCTCTGCAGCATCTGGCTATAAAAGCATAACAGATGTGCTTAAGACATTTGCAGAGTTAAGCTGTCTTTAGCAAAGTACAGTTAGTACAGGTGCCTCTGTGGCTAGTTTGCCCACTGTGAGATTAAGAGCGACACTGTTGTTCTAGTTTGTGTGGTCTGACACAGATTAGATGGCTTAGGAATCAATATTTATAAACCAAAAAATGTGAGTAAAAAGACAGAGCTAGTGAATGGGTATTTGTCCATTGTATTATAAACTTAATGTTTTGTACTTTTTGTAAATTAGAGATGGCAAACAGCACTTCTTGTTTTCCAATACTGTAATATCTGATGCAGCATTTTTACTGATATCGGCGCAATTTAGACACTTTCAATATCAATACACCATCTGTAGCGTGAATTAACGGTATTTGACTCAGAAATTTCATGAACAATTTTCCAGTAGTTCATGTGCATTGTCCTATATGTCTTATATTTTGCAATTATGTCATTTATTTGGCCATAAAATATTTTTTCTTTATACTTCTTCATTTTGTTTTGTATCCTGAGCAATGAATTCCTCCTTGCAGAAGACATCTCTCGCATTTTGAGTGCTTGGTGTTTGAGAGCATTTCATAGCTTGCAGCACGTTTATGACTGAAGATCATGACTGAAGCATTCACATGAATCTGAGGGCAGCTGACTAGGAGTGTGGTAGTAGGCTACCAGAATTCCAACGACTCTGATGCCCTCCCCTTCTCACACACTGTGCTGAAACAGCATTTCAATCTCTTATGAGGTGACAGATGCTCATAACTCAGTTTTGTACTCCAGCCTACTGAAAACCATTTATCTTCAGGAGATGCGAGCATATTAGCTTTTTTGTTTCTAAATGGAAAATTGCTTAGTAGGAAAATAGCGTTCGATAATAGGTAATTGCATGTTTGGAAATGCAGGATCTGTTTTTCAACTTTATTTCATTTTTGAAACCCACTATACATCACCATTGTTCTCATTTTGACCATAACATCTGTTATCCTAGTTTTGTCTACCTCAGGACCTTTGAATGTCTTTGATTTATTTATAAAATTGCTTTTTGGCTACATTTTGCTGTAACTGTTCTTTCCCGGGCCAAGTGAAACAGTCTGAGTAGCACTGCTGTTCAGTTATCCACCTTTGCACAATCGGAGATTCTCTATATGTCAGTGAGATTCAATACTCTTGCTAGCAGTTTCAGTCGAGCTTCATATTCACTTGTGCCCTGCACTTTTGTGCAGGTAGCAGTTTAGCTTTGCTCTTCAAGCATTTTTGTAGTAGTGTGCAGTAATGTGTATCTCCATGGACTATGCAGACATTTCTTGCACCACAGTGAGTGACATGTTCCTTCAAACGGCTGATCTTGTGAAGACAGGTGAATGCGTCTTGCAGTATTTGCTTTCCGTGACTCTTGTGTGGAAGGTTATTAAAGCAGATAATAGTCAATTTAGTATTTTCTTCACTTTTGACAGTATCTGTTTATCATAGCCATATTCCAAATCTCCTGCTAAAAGCAGTGAATGATTTTGACCTTATAGCTTTTAGTCGTGGACTGTACATTAGCCACTCAGGGCAGTTGCAGTAGCTTTCATTAATTGAAACTTATTTTAAATAATGAAGGGTATTGATATCTTCATGTTTAAGATATAATTGGGTGATCTGGAATTTTGGTTTTATTTCCTGTCATTTCATGCAGCATTTGCTTTACAGAGTCTATTGATGATCATTTTTTTCTAGTTTTATTAATTCTTCTTTGCATATTAACGACTGCAGGGTGTAAACTCAGTGGAGGCAGGCAGCTGTTTTGTTGGGTTGGTCGGTCCGTGTAAGTTAAGCATTAAGGAACATATCGTCTTTATCATATATATAAATAATATAGTTTGACAATGAAATGTGCTGTGTCTTTTAGGTGAAATGTCATGATATATGGACCAATAGATTACAGGTCCCAAACAGTTGCTTTATCATACATAACATGCAGAACTTCTCCTGTCACCATTTTGTACATGTGAGGTTTTGGTATGACAGCACTGATGTGTGTTTTAATTTGTGTTATTTGTTAGGCTGATGTCTGAAATTTGCTTATTTATTTCATGCACCTTGCTGTGTGAAAATTCACAAGGATGCACATTTCTATTCTGGATTGGTGTCCCACCCTATCAGCTTTTGAGTTTGATGTTTCTGGTCCAGTGGTGATGTCAGTATACGATCTGTGTTTGACTATTCATCTCTGTCTGCTGATATCTCTAAAATGCTGCCCGTGTTAGTCTGTCTTCTCAGGCTTTACCTTTAGAGTGAAGGATGTCACTCCCCTCTCCAGAGCCTTTAGAATGGCTTTGAGCCAGCGGCTTGAGCATGTGCACCTGACAACACTGGGTCTTTGCATATGATTATTTGGAAATGTGATTTTGATACTAGGAACAGTCTGTGTGTGTCAGGCACGATTAGAGCAGTGTTAGCAATCAGTGGAGAGGGATGCCAAGTGTGCAGATAACATCAGGGAGGACAGTGGAGAGCGTGCTGAGGCTGCGGTTTTCCAGCCAGCCCGAGTGGAGGCTGAGAGAGCAAAGGTACAGCGAGGTACAGATGGAGCACTGCTCGAGGGAGAGAACTGCTCTGATGTCAGCATTGCTATATCCCAGTACAGCTTTTCTACTTGTCTTTTGCCGGGAGTAATTGATATTTGTGGTGCTTTGCTAAAATGTGGTAACTATTGTTTGGAATTACTGATCCATTTTAACTCTAAATTTTAGTTCTGATCAGGAACTCATTCAAAAGAATGTATCAGAATGTATTTGTTATCAGAACACAAAAGTTGCCTATAAATTAATTGTTTGTTGATTATGAAAAAAGCAGAACCACCTCACCTGAGAAAGAGTCCAAAATGCTAAGAAAGAGCACGGCCTTTGAGAAGAGTATGTGGGAATCAGTCATAAAGCATAGACAAACTTTGGGATGTTTGGCTCTCATCGGTATTAGCATTTCGGAGACTGGATCAAGCCCAACACACAAACAGACAGACTCCTTTACGGTGTCTCTCTCCATTTCCTCCTCTATCATAAAAACAATGCATTGTTTAACCTGTACGTTTCTCTTTGTACTTACTACACAATTTCCTTTTGTCCCTCCTTACTTTTAATCAATCCCCCCCTCGCTTTTTTTACACAGTGGCATTATTGATGTCCTCACTTGAAGCAGGCTGGGATGAGTGCCAAGTAGCAGCTCCTGTGCGCCTCTGTTCTGTCCTTTCCTCTGTCCTTGATTGAGCCATTTTAAGGATCGCAAGTATTGATTTCATTTACAAGCGCAGTGCTGGGGTGTTTGACGGTTATTATGACTGTTATTACATTTTTGGTAGCTGAGAAGGTAAAGCCAGGTGTTCCAGGTCTTAGTGGTCACCTCCATTGGTATTTAGCTAACACAGGCATCACGCCTGATTATTTTATTCCCTTTGAATTGCATAGTCCAAATAGGATATGTAATCAAGGGTGTTCACAGAATAAAAGGCTATTTGTGGAGTTTGCAGTGATGTACATTAATTGTGTTGTTTGTGCTGAGATTGAAAAAGCAATTTCAGACTGCAAACGTGAGACGAATCCGCACACCTCATCCAATCAATCAAGGGCAAACTTGGCCAGGACAGAGCAGGAATTCAAACTTCTGTACTGTATGTGTGTTTTCCCTTGTGCTTCCCTTCTCATATTGTGTGTGTTTCGTTTGCTTGTTTGTTTGTTTGTTTTTAAAGGTTTTTGGACCATATTGTAAATTGTTTAAATATGTTTAATAAACAAAATGCTCTTTAAAATAAATTGTGTGGCAAACAGTATTGCTTTAGATGAACACTAGCTGGCTCTATGCTGATTTAGTGTGTCTTGTCAAAGTAATGTGTTTGTGGAGCAAATTTGATACATGGAATGTTCCAAATTATAGAACCTACACAGTTTTCTTGCTTCTTTCTTTTAAAATTGAGTGTTCCAAACAGATTTGGAACAGTTATCAGTGTTGAAGTAAAGATGTTTACTCAGAGAGATGTTTCATCCTTCTTTATCATTGTAGGTATTCCCATATTTTCATAGACACTGAGTCATCATACCATTTCTTCACCCTTTTTTGTGGTGGCTCTAATTCTGCTCTGAGTCTGATCTCTTGCTTGGAGTCCCGTCAGCCTGTGAAGCATGTGAGTTGTTTCAGTAAATGGGATTGTACTCCTCTCCCTGTGTGATTCAGCTCCTTCTCCTGTCGCAGCTCTTTCTCGGTTTGTTTTCATCTCTCATGCTCCATGTACTGATGAAATAAGGTGCACCCTTCATCTCCGACCTCTATTGAGTCTGTATACACAATACACGCTGTAATTTCTTATTCACGCTGTGTGTGTTCCCTTAATATTTCAACCCAGCACGTATTCTCTCCAGTTTGGCGACACCGCTGTGTTGGGCTGAAGTGTATGTTTTCCATTTACTGACCCCAGGACTGTTGTTTATCTGTTAATTTATATTTTTATATGTTTGTTTTGTAAAAGGATGCTGTCATTTGTGGTGGTAAACAACTTCAAAGCCTCTTGGTGATAATACACAGATGCAGTGCTGTTTTCAATCATGCCATGTCAGTCTTCTGCCTCCAATCCAAAATCTTACACTCAGTCTGCGGCCAGGACAATATTAAGCCAAAGAATATCTACATCTTTTTTCTCCTTCTTTTTAACCATAGCTTGCGACACCATTGTATGAGTGTCTGAAGCCTCTTTAGAGAGATATGTTTAAAGTCATTTATCTGGGCAGTTAGTAGGGCTGGGACAATAATCAAATTTGAAAAATAAATAAATCATGACAAATTTGTCAATTAAAATATGTGACTGGTAATACAGTCTGTGTAAACCACGTGTCTATTACAATCACATATGCAATACATTTGTGACTGTATCCATTTCTGCAATTGGTGGCACAAACCCATAGGTCCTTCTGTAAACAAAGATGATAGATAGAGGCGGAGCTACTGCTTAGTCAACGTAATGCTGCTTGTCACTCACACTAATGCAGTTAAGTAGCTGGCATTAGCCACTGTATACATTCTTTACCAGGACAGTAGGGCTGTTATCAGTATATAAAGTGGTTGCAGCCCTAGCATCAAGTTTTTTTTTTTCCTTTGAAAAACACAGACATTATAGTGAAAATGTAATATAAATGTAGTATAAATGCAAATAAACATTAATGTAATAAACTGGGATTTTATTCCTGTTCGCTAACTACTCCAGATCTAACCTCAATGCTAATCAGTACTTAATTCTTTATTATATTTCTGTGTGTTGATTGACTGATCATCATCTGAGTTTTAGTGACGTCAGAGAAAAATGCAGTAGAAGTTTGTTTAGAATGTGTCGGCACCTGATAACACAAATATTCTGTTGATATACTTGTCATTCCGTGCTTTGTCTGCCAATCTGTTGCCTGAAATTGGACTACGAAGAGAATATATGAACCAAACCACTATTAATAGTAAGCTTTCATTATGTCACTCACTGTCCATGATGATTTATAGCTGAAACACCTGATATCTTTAATTTAATCATGTACAAATTTATGCTATGGTTGGAGATGCATTAAGAAAAATCTGTGACAAACAAAATATTTGGGAGCAAACAATATTTGCACTGCATCAGTATTTTTTTGCATTTATAAGCATATTAGCGTGTTATATAGTGTCACAAGCAAAATCACACTGATAATCTTTTTTGAGACAGCCTAAGACTTTTACACTATATTGTATATCATAGCACCAACGCTGGTCATCTAGGTTTACTAAATAGTGAACTTAGTGAATCTCTCATGTTGCTCTTTTATAGGCTGGCCATTCTTTGATGAATAATGTGGTAATTTGTATATGGGGTTTTTGTAGTTCTCTCTATATCCAATGCAGCATTGTGTGAAGGATCAGCAGGCTTTTCCAGCAGGCAGTTGTGTGACTGACCCCCTGTGTGTGCAGGCCCTCTCAGCCGGCCACAGCGCCCGACCTGGAAGTGATCTCCCAGCAGGTGGAGGAGGAGGGCCAGTGTATGGCTCCGGTGCAGCTGGTCAGCTTCGCTTACAGAGATCTCCCTCTGGCCGCTCTCGACATCTCACTGGCAGGCTCTCAGCTCATCTCCAATCTGGATGAAGAAGACAATAGAGAAGGGTAAGAAAACACCTTCCAGGCATCACTTTGCTGATTTTACGTCAGTCCCTATAGACGAAAACATGCACACAGGTTCACACACTCGTACACAGAGGGAAAATCCTCTGTGCCCTTTTCCTAGAATGGTATGTAATGCTTTTGTTTTGATCTTTATGATAAAGCAGTATGGAATGACAGCAACTCACCACTATTGAATAGCTTTTCTTAACCAGATGATGCAATGCCGGCGTGACCTCATATGCTTACTGTGTGTAAACCTCTAAGAACATAAATTGGGAATTGTAAAGGTTTTACAGTGGGCAATTTCTAATGACTTGGTAAATTTGGTAAACAATAAATAAATAAATAAATAAATAAATAAATAAATAAATAAACAATGTTAAATCAACACCTAGAAAGTTTATGTTGATACTGCTGTTAAGCAGATATGGCTCCACTCTACAGAGAGTAAAACCTCTTTGCTGACATTGTTAAAGTTTCAATGCTTTAGTACAATATAGTGTTAAAGGGAACGCTTGCAATGTACAAACTACAATGTGCACAAACTGTCGTTCATCAATAACACTTTGGAGCATTCAATACTCCCAGTGTTGTTGGTACTGTAACACCAAGACCAAACAGCCCTCAACACTAATGATGATCAGTCCAGCTCAGCTAGAGTGAGAAACCTTTACTGCTGCAGTTTTTATATTGTGAGGGTTGTACTTTGTAGATTGTTAAAAAGTCTCCTTTGTCAGACACATGGAGTGCGTGTCTATATTATGTCCTTTTATCCAAAATTGTTTTTGCCCTGATGGTTCTTTTTTGCCCCGATGATCAGGTTGTATAAGACATAGCATTCAGAACAATGAGAACCAACCGAGAGATGAACAATGCAAAAAATCAGGATAAGCAACATACTTTGCAGCCCTTACACTGAGCAGCGATACTGACTTTTACATGGTATTCCTGGAATTCACAGAATGCTTGGCAAGAGGTGAGCTAAAAAAAAAAAAAAAGGCTGTGCTGTGTAAATTGTTCTTTATTATATTTCTGTGTGTTGATTGACTGATCATCATCTGAGTTTTAGTGACTTCAGAAAAAAATGCAGTAGGAGGATGTTTATAATGTGCCAGCACCTGATAACGCAAATATTCATTTGATATGCTTGTCATTCCGTGCTTTGTCTGCCAATCTGTTGCCTGAAAATGGACCACGAAGAGAATAGAGAATAAACCAAACCACTTATAATATTAAGCTTTTCATCACAACACTCACTGTCCATGATAATTTATAGCTGAAACACAACTCCTGATATCTGTCCTTTGCGTGTTGGGACCATTACCATAATGGACTTAGAATAAGACCCAATCCATATCCTGTGCTGACACAGTCCATTTCTGTCTCTCTCAAAGCCAGTTACAGTGAGTAATTATACATGATGTTCTGTAGAATTACACATATCCACCTCTAATGTCTTAGCAGTGATGTGACATTTTCCCATGACAATTAGCATGAAGGCTGTTCCATTTTTATCTTTTAGTCACTGGTGGACATGCTCTAGTGCTCATAGTTTTCTTTGGAATATACTGTGCTGTATGACATGGAAGCAATCAGCTCTCACAAATCCCCTTCAGAGGATTCATGAGAAAGTCTCAGAAAAAAACATTTTCTGCAGTACAGTCCTTAAATATATATCAAGTAAACCATTCTATTTAAATATATGAAAATAAATGTAAAGTAATATTTAAAAAAATAAGGTACGGAATGTTGTTTGATAATGAGAGTTCAAAGTTCACAGTTGTCAGTGTGAACATTACATGCTTGTCCACATCAAAAAGAACGTATAATGGTCATTTTATTAAACAATAATATTAATTTGATTGTAAAGGTCATGTATGTGAAACAGTTTCCAAGCACAAACCTAACCAGAATTACAGTCTTCACAAAATACTGCCTGTTACTAGGCTTAGGTGCAATATACCGCAACAAATTCTAGGAAGATTTTAGCCCAAATTGGCCACTTTTATAACCAACAGTTGAGCTTTCAGTGTACAGAAGTCAGCTTTCACCTTGTAGCCCCCTGAAATGGATATGGCAAAATATGAGAGTTGGCCTGAATTTGAATGAATGTTAACTTACAGCATAATTTAGTATTTCTGTTGGAATCTGTTTAAAAAATGGATGTAAACATGTACAAAACTATCAAAAACAAAAACTTAACTACATAAAACAAACAAATAAACAAACTGAAATTATGGTTAAATACCATACCAAGTATTCAAAGTCTAAAAATGCTATTCAGGATAGCCCTTCAAAACACATTACAAAGTAGATTTTTAATAATATAATGAATCCTACATTAGCAGACTAGGATTAATAAAAAGGAAGCTCTCAAATAATACCTCCAAAATCTATACGCAAAGCAAGATGTTCCAAACTCTGCTCTTGTAAATGTGAGTGTGAGCATATGGAGTTCTGAAGGATAAAATGTTATTTTTTCACCTAAGACTGTGAGTGTTTAGCACCATGGTACCTGTGAAATGTTGGGTACAATATGTGTGTTTTAGTTCTGCAGTGGGGGTGTTGTGTTCTCTGTTGTTGGCACTTTTCATGCTGCCAGTGTGGATGGCCTGGGCCTGGCTGGAGTGGGTTTTGGGATGCTGGCGCCGGTCACTGCTGTCCCGTCTGGATAGAGTGTGACTCACGCCGGACGGGCGCTGTGCGATACTCTGCTCCATGCAGAGAAAGTAGACAAACACCATAAGCTTAATTATGGCAACCGTCAGAGCATGCACAGACCATGCCTGCATGGGTATTTGTGTGTAAGAGTGTGTGTGTGAGTGATCAAAGGACAGATGGCCTATGCACACCCTAAGTGTGTGTGTGTGCGTGTGCGTGCATTTTCATGAAAAAAATGCCCTGACTTTGTAAAGAAAACCGAGAAGAACAGGGTACCCTACAATATAAGGCTCATTTGCTCATTTTTTAAACCTGACAGGAGAAAAGCATTTACTTTTATGCTGCTGAGGTTAAGCTTAAAGTTAGGTTTACGCTTGGAGTGTGTTAATTATGTATGGGTAATTACCAACATATAATGTCTATAATACAAATAAAACAGTTAATCATAATTAAAGATGTTACTTTGTGGAGTTAATTATTGCTTTTATCCTTTTTACTCAATGTGACCCTAAAGAAAGATTTTGAAAAGCAGTGCATATAAAGTATATATAATAAGCATCAGAATTTGTAAATGTCAATGACTCAACACTATTTTACTGAATCTGAACATAAAAATGTACTGACACTAATTTACAAATTTTCACTAATGTCCAGTGTTGGTTGAACAGGATTGTGAACAGCGAAAAATTTTGTCGACAGGGTGGGGTACACCTGTATAATATGATGAGCCACTGAAATACATACACCTGCCTTGAATCTACTCTCACTGTCCGTTTTATCAGCTCCACTCACCATATAGGTGCACTTTGTAGTTCACAGTTACAGTCTGTAGTTCATCTGTTTCCATGGATCATTTGTTAGACCCTTTTACCCAATTAATCAAACCCCACAGGACCACCAGGAAGGAAGTATTCTTTGGGTGGTGGATCATTCTCATCACTGCAGTGACACTGGAACGTGTATGTGTATGTGTGTGTGTGTGTGTGTGTGTGTGTGTGTGTGTGTGTGTGTGCTGCACATAGTGGATCACTCACAACAGTGCTGCTGGACTTTTTAAACATTTAAGTGTCACTATCAGGCTAAGAAAAATCCACCAACCAAAACTATCCACCAACAGTGTCCTGTGGCCAGAAACACAAAAACTCTCTCACCCTCTCTCTGTCTCTCTCTCACACGCACACACACACACACGACCCAGATGAATAGCTTTTTATACATGATTTTTATATAATATTGTAGATGATGATAAATACATGACTTTTGTGCAGTACTATTTATAACCCCACATTCTGACATTGAATAAAAACAATTATGTGTATGTGGTTTTGGTTACAGTCCCATCATACTATCATATATTATCTTATATTAAGGAATGTGAGGAACAGCAATGGTATGTTTAACATATCTGTTTAATTAGCATTTAGTTGTTTAGCTTCATGCTATACATTTAGGTTGAGTGCTGTGCTTACAGCAGTGTTCTTACAGTCCTCCAGTTGCAGTAGAGCGATTGAGGCTGGATGCTAGGCCTATATATACATGTTGAACTTTGCAGATCAGAATTCTTGATTTTCAAGTCATGTTACAAGAGATGTTGGTTTCACAAGAGAAATGTGTGGGCTGATGTATTTTTGTTTCTTAATGCCATCGCAAACAGTAAGAATGTACTAACGTCATGGTTCATGCATGGGTGTTTTTGTGACTCACATACACAGCATGAGTGGAATGATACCTGAGTTAGATTGGGATGTTTGCAGCTAATTGATAATCATAGAATATAATAATATCTTACTTGTGTATTCTAATGAAAAAAAAACAGACTCCATTGCTCAAAAATTCCTAATTTAGTCTAAACATAACAAGCCATTTTAATTTTAACAGTCTACCTTTTGCTGTCGCTTGTTTACAAAAGTTTTTGTGTGTGGGTTGGCTCTCATAATGGGTTGGGTTGGTGCAAGTCCCCGTGAATCACTCTTGTTCATCTTTGAGATTATGTACATTGCATGGAAGAATTAGTGATTTCTGGGAGAGATGATGTTTCGTTTTTTGCATGGCAACACATATACAAGTGGAAGAAAGGTTGTTTTGATTATTTTAATTTTAAAATGAAAGAAAAAAGAGTTTTCCTTGTAGCCATTAAGTACTGCCTGCATCGTATACCATCTTCCTCCTGTCATTCTTCTGCATTCAGCCTTTAATTGGTTTATCGACAAAGCAACATAATAACAACACAATATTTATTGCCGAGATTAGAGCAGGGTCATATATCGTGAGTTGCCCAGGCAGTACAGTTTGTAAGTTGCAGCTGATTTGCAGCTCAGTGTAGACCGTAATTCAATTCAAAGCTCTCTACCCTATCTGACCAGAACATATGCATACACTATATCAGGGGTCCTGTGTATTTTTAGGAACAGCATATTGCATTTTGAAATACCTGTTTTTAATCTTCTTTGGAATAGACCACTCCCGTTTCCATTTCATTTTTCATTTCTATTTCATTTTATTTTCATGGAACAGATTTCCTTCAGAACACAGGCACTGACAAAAATGGCATGAACAGAATGTTTGGTATCACACAGAAACTGTATGTAGAAAAAGCTGTCATGGAAGCTGTCCCGTAATGCCACAGACCTGTAGAATTCTTTTGCAGGCCAAGTTGTTCTTTCTTAATTATACCAAGAACATGAATAAATACAGCGAGAGTGTAGTTTGTTCAGTGGAATGATATGTTGTGCATTATTTAGATCTTTTAAATTCTTTATTGTTAAAACCACATGCTGCATCAGTTTGAGAGAGAGATGTCCCCACTGAAATGTACATTATAAATATTCGTTGTGCTCTCTGTGAGTGATATCAGAGCTTATCTTGGAGCAGTTATGGCTGAGGTTATAGTGATGGCAAGTCTTGTACAGTTTACACAATCTTGGTGGTAGTAATAAAAAGTTGTTTTTTTTTCTGTAGTGTCTGAGCCCTAAACCTCTATGTGTGAACTAAATGATTCTATTAAATCTTACCTTTGCAAGGTGCCAGTTTGATACTTTGAGAAACCCACGATACTCACTGATCCAGAGCCCTCAAAGAACTCCACACATTCACATTGGCTCTTTACTGTGTTGCTATGAAACTGCGGAGCTCCACACACAGTGAGGAGCAGCGAGAGCACATTTGGTCTGGTGCTGTTGCCTAAAGTAGCCTGATGATCAGCACGAGTGGGTGGCGGTGTGGGAAGGTCGTTGTTTGTGTTATCTTTAGGGGGTACTTGCAGAGCCTGCAGATTCAGTGCAGGGGTAAAGCTAGCAGTGTGTGGGTTATTAATAGTCTGTTCTGGCAATGGGGCTGCCTGACCAGAACATGCTATGACAGCAGGATGTGTGCAATTGTCCAGAACTATCTGTGCCTTCTGCTACTTCTCTACGACCTGACTGTCTTTGTGACTAATGCGATACATACTCTATGTCCATCTATATCCTACAGTGAATATTAAATGTTTTGTAAACATGACCAGCACGTTACAGTGTAAATGCTCTGTACTTAATAATTCTATGCAGATTATTTTGGCCAGTGATAATTCATGGAATACTTAAAACTGTGTTATCATCTTAAAGTTATCATGTTATCTTTTGTATCAGTAATTAGGTCTGTTTATTACTGGTTGGCGTTTGTTATTAAACCACACACACATTTTTTATTGGCAATGCTGCCACTTTTTTTCTTTCAAGCTGTTATGACCCTAACATTAGAATTGAATCAGTGAGAGAGTGACTTTGTCCTACAGACCTGATGCCCCCTCCGTTAGCAGGAACTGACCTTTTAGTTGTTCCACAATCATTGTCAATATCTCCAAAAGTAGTAAATGAGAGAGAGCTGAATTGGGCTCAGCTTGGCTGAAAGATAAGAAGACAGCTATTATCAATCCTTTCATCCCTAGTTTTAGAATCTATGAGCAGGGACATCAACCCGGGCCTGCACATGGAGTTTTATTTATCTAGTATTATACTAATACATATATAACATAGTGACTTACTTGTTGTAACACTGTTCCCTTCTGATACAGTTCTATTGGTTCTGTTCACTCATTCAACACTGGCATGAGTAGGCTATTAACCCCACTAACCTTGACTGAATAAAAGCAGTAAGAGCAGTTCATTTTTCCATAGTTTGCATCATTGCTGTCATATAAAAAACATTTTCAGCATTTGTTTGTCAATCTCCTAATTTTAACATTTTTCATTCTATTAACTTTCTCAGATGTGTGGTTTAATGTGTTTCCTTTTGCAAGAGTTACTTCTTTTGCTTTAGATGACTTCTTGACGTCTAAAGCAAGTTCAGACATTCAGCGCCCATGCCTCTTCAGGCCATTCAGTGTGGGTGACATTTTGGGCTAGGTGAGGGTTTGTTAATATTCACAGACATGCAAAGACTGAGATTGCTTTTCTAGCTGAGAGGGTGAGGGAAGTTCCCTGGCAAAGAAAGCAAAAAACTCTTAATGGGAAACAGCTTGTCCACTGCTGGGCAGATGCAGGCCAGATCTATCTCCATTTTCTGTGAATTAAAAGCCAATTTCCCTTTCAAAGAGCACACCTGAATTCTAAGCTTCTTTTTGGCTCTGAACTCTGGGGCATGCCTCAAGTAGAGAGTGCTCTATGAGAAGCAAATAGAGAAGAGGGTGTGATTAAATAAAAGGTAGTGGGATTATGGAAAGTGTTTGGTCAGCGGCAGCATCTTGTATGCAAACTCACCATAATTGCAAAATGATAATTCAGTCCTTAATCACTCTATAAAGTATCTAACAGTATCTCCTAGATCAGTGTAAACAGGCAGCTCCTGTGACAAGCCAGCTGAGCTGTGCTTTACCACCTCTGAGTGCAACAATTAATTGGTCTTGAAATCAGAGCGGTCATCAGTCTGGAGAGCATGCTGTCTCCTCCATGAACCCTTGTTTATGGCAGTTTAATGAACTAAACTTTAGGTACATTTACTGCCTTGACATTCCTGTGACACATGCATGCTTTTCATTTTATGCTATAACCCTTCCATATTTTTGTCCAACTGATTCCCAAGGTATCTGTGAGATCAATGGTGTGTACTGGTGTTTCTAATGAGGAACCTCTCAGATGTAAAATTGATTAGCTGTGATAACAGCAGCAGGAGCACCATTCAGCATATATTTACTGCTTAGTTGGTTTTCTGTCTCTCAGTGCTTGCTGAAGTGTTAAGGTTTGTAAGTGGGTTATGATGCTGGGCCTGACGCTGCATTTGTCATTGTTTCTTCTCTTCTCTCCATGACCTGCAACTTTAAAAATATGTGCTGAAGTAGCTGTTAGAAGGTGTCATCCTTTTTAAGATGAACTGAGATCAGTTTTTGGTCTCACCTGCAGTAGTTGAGGTCAGTATTACTAGAGCCTTGCATAGTGTACACACATTGAAATGCCTTTGCTTAGATTTTGCTTAATTTCTCAATCAAAGCTCACTGAAATATGCAAGTCAGGCACAAGTGCAGTTTTTAAACTTTCAAAATATATGCAATATATGTTTTTGGGGGGTGATAAACTGTCGATAACAATGGTTTAAAAAGGTGTGTAAGCAAAACAACAGCTTGGCAATGTCATTTGCCAGTATTACAATTACAATTGCATGTGTTGTGCTTTTGAGTGTCCAGTACTTGCTCGTTCGTCAGTTGGTGCGTCAGCTGTTCGGATGCAGCCTGAGTTTAGTGTGATTTAGTTACTGATTGACTGTCAAATGTATAAAAGTATAAATATAAAGCTCTAAGTGTAAAGATGGTGGCGTATCCCACTGATCAAACCCACCATGGTCGTGTTGCTTGATGATATGGTTTGAACTGTGCATTGCTGTTTAGTCATGAGTCAACAGCATGAGCAACCTAGCGCTGAGCGCACAGTCTTGGGGGCCCATGTGATCAGCGTGGTGGTGCTGAAGATGTCAGGAAGACCATGAGCCATTTGCAGAGGGAGGTATCCATGCCCAGCAGTCTCAGCTTTCCTATCAGATTCTGAGGAATGATAAGATAAGATAAGATAAACCTTTATTAGTCCCACAAGTAGGAAATTTGCATTGTCACGGCAGAAAGTGGATAGAACAAAGGTAAGAGCAGCGAAAAGGTAAGAGCAGCGAAAATTA
>JBBPCZ010000136.1:10883112-10912983 GCA_037974445.1 Brycinus macrolepidotus
TATATTTGAGAACACTGTGGATATATATACACAAGTACACAATGGAGTGATAGGCATTGACAAAAACAGTAGTAATGGTGTTGAATGCTGAGCTGTAGTATGTGAACAGCATTTTCACATAAGCGTCCTTTTTGTCCAGGTGGGTGAGGGCCAGATGAAGGCTGGTGGGGATGTCATCACTCGCTGTACAGGCGGGACGATATGCAAACTGCAGGGGGACAGTTGTGACTTCATGTGCCTCATGATGAGCTTCTTGAAGTACTTCAAGCACAGTTACAAAGCTTTAATAGATTAACTGAAGAAGGTTTTGATTCTCATAACCTACATCCTTCAGGTAATACCCCCAATTATCCAGAAATCAAATAAGATTACATCCTAATCTAATACTGATTAGATTTTAATTTACACAGCATTTATTATTAATTGCATGTTAAGATATGGAACTGCACTGCTTTCCGTGTGATCTATATCTGAGTAACATTCGCATGCACGTGTGCCCGTGCACGCACACACACACACACATACACACACACATACACGCACACACATCCATACACACAGCTAGAACCAATTGCTTCCCAGACTACAGTCTATCATTTTCTTTCCACGCCTGCTGGGGTCAGATGGATAGTGTGAATTAGTCTGCCTCTCTACATGATGAAACCATAGTGCCTTGTTGTTATCGGTTCTCCAAAGAGCACATTAGAAGGGCTTGGCTGCACTTAATAAACATTTATTATTTCACTTGGAAATATCTTATATATGCATGTGCTGTGATTTTTTAAGAGGCCAAAATTTCATTTTAAACATTATCCTTATCGAGCCACAGGGAGACTTAATATCTTCGCCAGGGCACTGATCGAAGGGGTGTGGGCCACAGCTGTGGATGGAACTAATGTGGCTCAACCAAATCCATTTTTCACAGACATGGCGTGATTGATTTTTTCCAATCAGAGGTAATGTGGCCACTGTGACACGTCTGATTAGTTTGGAGTTTTTCAAAAGCAGACTTCATGCCAGGTGTAAATGTGAAATTGAGATCTTAGAGTCAAGAGCCCACACTAGAGCTGGTTCAGGCCAGCTCACACTGACTTCCTCAGCTAATGTAACGATTAGTATTTGAGTTCATATCCAGACCGTACAGGTCCACAAATGTGATTCTTGACTATTGATCTACAAATTCAGCCCTTATTCAGCTAAACTAGAAATCAGAAAGATTTTGCTGTTGCTGTTTAGCCATTAAAATATTTTCTGATAATATAGAATTCAGATGTCATGTGAATTTGAATATAGCGAGTGTGAATTGTATATAGCAAGAGATAATTGTAACAGCATTGCTGGGTAACACATGATATGACCAAGCACACACACACTGTCTTTTCCACTTTTTTCCGCCCCCATGGTGTTTTGGTGCTCTATTCTGCTCCTTCTCCTCAGTGCGAGTTTGACTGAGGGCCATGTATGACAGCAATTGCTCCTGGCTGCTATTGATTTCAGTTTCATGGTTTAATCCAACCTCCTCTGCTTGCCTGTCCTCAACCGTTCAGTCCTTCCCCAGCAAATCAGTGGTGCTGCTGCAGATGCTGATGTCTTTATAAACCTGTCCACACTGGCCCAGTCATTTCCTCCTGCCACGCATCCATAGCATCCGACTCATAGTGTGAGGGAGAGTTTGTATGTGTTCATGCATGTGTGTGTGCGGGTGTTTTTATGTGCTTCTTGTACATTTTCAGGACAAATTGTCCTACTTTGTGGGATTACCCCAGAAAAACAAGGCTAACCCACAAGATCATCAAGGTCCCTGACTTTGAGAAGTGTTTTTTTTTTATTGTGTTATATTTTCTAAAACTAGAAAAGACGTTTTAGTTAGCAAGGTTAAAGTAATGATTAAGTATATGGTTAGAAAATATTTACTTTTGGGTAGCAAGGGTGGAAAAAGCACTGAAAATGTAAGAGTACTATTAATGTAGGTATATTTTACTGTACAACAGTTGGACTGAATTAATTGATGTGTGGCATTGCTCTCCTGAGCTCATGCCGTGTCCTGTCATAATTGATATCATGTTTTGCTCAACAAAAAACTTGACACTCACCAAGCATCAAAATGTATGGTTGTTCATCACACAGTGATTCTTCCAGTCTTGGTAATAGGCCCCGATAACATCATTACAAAATTTGCAGTGCCTTAGAATTATCCTCTGGTGTTATCCATGGTTTTAGATAAAGATTGCATTCTCTGTGATACCTTTTTTTGAATTTTCTCCCATTGGCCTTTGTAAGAGTGGGTTTGTCTGGCACTGGTTAATGCATCACTGTGAAGTCTGTGATTGAGACATTACGTAGCAAAGGTAGCAAAAGGTGGCAACAACATCCTCACAACATGAGACAATGTCAGTCAATTATTTAGTCAATCATCTGTGTTATTGAGCACCAGTGTATATAGATTTTTTTTTGCTGTTGCATTTGTTTCATTTGCATGGATCCCATCATTCTTTGCCTGACTGAAAATCTATTTCGTAATCTTCCCATACGGGGTTCTTAGTGTATATGTGTATAGTTAATTTGACGCTGATGTTCTGTTTGTGTAGTCTATAATTAAGTGCAGTCTTTTCTATCTTTTCTATTGGTGAAAAAAGGCTCAAAAAGGTTTAACTGTGAGCTACATAAAGCACATGTGACTGAATTCTGAAGGGTCAAGATTTCTCATGGCTACTTTGCAAAATTCTGAAGGGACATGATTATCTATGCAGAACAAACAGCATGAACACAATAAGTGTAACCATGTTGCACAGATAAGTGTGAAAAATGCTACACTACAAAAATGTAGCATTTTTCACACTTATCTGTGCAACATTCCGATACACTGTGTTTTATGTGTGTTCGTGCTGTTTGTTCTGCACAGACATGAGAAATCTTGTCCCTTCAGACTTTTTCAAAGTCACAAGTGCTTTTTGTTATGCTAACAGTTTCTTATTGTGGGTCACACTTGCGTCTGTCCCATTTTCACAACAAGGCCTGCTTGTATCCTCGGTTTGCTGAATGACTGCGACACCCTTACTTTAGCTGTCTGTGATGACTGGGGCCTAATGACTTCACTTTATATAGACTCATCCTCCAGGCCCCAGATGAGAGCATTCATCTAGGTGGCAGAAAGCCTGCTGTTTCCAGATCAGTGTGACCTGCCAAACTACTTCTGTCTCTCTCTCTCTCTCTCTCTCTCTCTCTCTCTCTCTCTCTCTCTCTTTCTCTCTCTCTCTTTTTCCATCACAGCCTCACCTCCCCATAAATACTGCAGCAGGCAGGAGTTTAACGGTGTTCACCCCAAATGAAGTTTCTCTTTTCTCTCTAATCCATCACCCCACATTTCCACCATCTCCCACTCAGGACTTTTTAATGCCTTTATTAAATTAATACCTTTTCCGCTTAGCTGAAGGGCATCAGTTTAAATGAATTATGAAACTGTATACATTCTAACACATACTTTATTCTCCATTCCAGCACCGCTGTCTTTCTCCCAGTCTGGCCATTCAATGCTTTTTCAGACGTATCCTCGTCTCAGTATCCTATTTTATTCCCTATAAAGGCTTGTTCTATTAGGTTGCACCTTTATTGTCAGTTAAGATTTGATGTTGTATCGATTGCATTTGTCAGGTTGGCATTATCTTATAAAGCACCCTTTATTAATATTTTTTTTCTTGTCTCTTCCTGTTGCTGTCCTTCACAGAGTGACACATTGATTCGTTCACTTAAGTGTTCATATGGGCAATGATTTGTAGTAGAGTGCAAACAAAATACCTAAAAGTTTTTAAGACTAATATTGCTTAACATAGTATATGCACTAAATACAGGCCTACACTGTCTGTGTATTATATCAGTATCCTTTTATTAAAAATAAATCTCTGCTTCTTTCTGATTGATTAGTTTATTGTGTTGATTTCAGTTTAACCAATCAGATTGCCCTCTGCAAGTGGGGTCAAACTATGAGAATTATGCAAGCAGATTAATGGCACATCTTGATCACAGAAGATACAGCGTAGTGACTGTTGTTGATTTACTTTAAATCTTACGTGAGTTCAAGTAAGCATTGTGTATATTAGTTTGTGGTGGTGCTGGGTGTGTGTGAGTTGTAGGTGCCTGATCCTACCTATCCAAAATATTTGTTTTGTCATCAGTGGCTCTGACTGGCTATTGGAGGTCAGAGAGTTCAGGAGAAGCGCCTGTTTACTGCTTCACTACTCTCAGACCTTGAGGTCACCTTAAGTGGAGTGAACGGAGGAGAAAAAAGAGAGAGAGAAGGATAGAATCCCTCACCAACGTTGTTGTTGGAATCAGACACTTAGAGTGTCCTCCTGCCCACACTGTCACTCTCTCTCTCTTCTAGTAACTGAAACTGCTGCTGCCTTTTAAATCATTGCCACCTTGCTCGCCATGCCAAAGATTTCATTTCAGCACGGTGGCCCCAGCCATAAAGTCGTCTTACACCTTTATGATGACATGAGTAATATTTACTTGTGTTTGGCTGTGGGAAGGGCCACGTGTTTTGCATTTAAAATTAGCACTGTAATCATGAATAGGCATGTCTTGCATGTCTTGGATGCCATCTCTGTCGTACCTAGTGTTTAAAAGTAATACCAGCAACTGTCCTGCATTAGTAGACTTGAGAAATTTTATCTGTGCAGGAATCCTATTGATATTTGGAACTTCAGGCTCAATTCAGAGGATTGTTCACCTGATTTCCTGAGGCCCAGAGCCCTTTGACAGCTTTGTTTGAGGCTTTGCAGCCTTGCTTTGTGGTACTGTGTTATTGGGACCCTCCCGGGGAACAGTGGTCCCAGGTTAAATCAGCTCACCTGCCTGCTCTGCTGCCCAGCATTGATGTCTAGTCTTCTGTTCACTGTTATTTATTGGCCATAACTCACCCCTCCAGTTACGCTGCTGGACTGGACTGAGAGAGAGGAGAGTGACAGAGCTCGATTCAGGGCAAGCTTTTCCATTGCAGAGGATGCCCACTATTCTTTTCCTTTGCATTTCTTAAGATCTGCATATAGCTACCATCTTAAAATGTGTAAGATTCACATGTTTTGCTGCTGTGGATGCAGTTTATGACATTTTGATACAAATAACAAATTAACTTAATAACATAATTAATAGCACTTAATAACTTTGTTGTGGTTGTGAGTTGAAACTTAAAGTGTACATATTTCTGTGAGAGCAAACTGAAAAAGATTATTGAGGAGTATGAGGTGTTGTTTCTCATGGTTTGTAGCAGTTTTGTTGGTTTCTCTTATTTAGCCCTTCATTTTACCTCAGATGTTTTCACAGATTATATATAAGTTTGAATGCACTTTGCATGTTTTAGTTTCTCTAATCATGATAGTGTTTTATGTCTCTGTTTAGTAGGAAGTTTGTATGGTTGTAACAAAGCAGCTCAAGTCGAAACCATCTAGAAACAAGTAGTCTTATTAAAGGTTGACATAAGAGAATGTAACTCTGAAGATGCTCTTCAAAACAAAAGTGCTTTCACGAGTTTGTGATTATTGCAATTTTGTACACAAGTGGAGTAACCTAAAACTTTATATGCGACAAACCGTTTATCGTTGCTTCCTGGCCATAAAAAGAACAAGTATCTCCAATCTCCAATAGCTTTACAGGAAAAAGAAAACACATTCTTTACATCTAATGCCAGTTAATGGAAAGCTTTTTTTTATTATTTAGAGATATTTTGGACTAAGACTATTAGTTCATTCATCATGAATGTATCACATAATGTAAAGAGCAGTTGCTGTGTTCAAAGGATGTAGGAAAATGAAAATCAAAAATGGTTTTATTTGGACAACAATGAAAATAATAAGTGCTATAAACCTCAAATTTTGCGAGGGATGCAGTAATTACTTTAATTTAAAAGCTTAACTTACCACTATAATTTGACTGAAAGGCTTGGATGTGAAAACTAATCATTCATTTGAGACAACAAATTTCCTTAAACTGTTTGAGTAAACTGAACTGGTCAAGGTTTCCACTGGAATGATGCCACCTAAAATCAGCTGATTGAAGCACAGGGCTGCATTGCCAGGCTCTCGGGGAAGCTGGATTGTGCACTTTGGGGACGACAGGCATTGTGAAGTGCTAAGGTGTCATAACCATGTGTCGCATCTCAGCCACACACTCTGCTCCAGTGTTTCCTCTGCCCTTCTCAATCCGGCCGCACAAGGGCAAAGCCTAAAGCATTGTAAACATTGTCTGGCTAATCAAATGTAGGCACTGCCATGCTGTTAAGCAATCATCTTTTTGGCTGTGTGGGAGAGATGGAATCTGTGGCTTCCAGATGGTGTGTGTGTGTGTGTTTGTGTGTGTGTGTGTGTGTGTGTGTGTGTGTGTGCGCGCGTGTGTGTGTACGCACGTGCGTGCCAGCAGAGACACAGGATGAGGTTATAGCAGCTCCACAAACGGACCGGTCCTGTCCTGCCAAGATCAGGATCCGCTCCCTTTGGAAAGGGATGGGATGCACCACACAAGCTTGGAGCTCACACTGGAAAATAGTACGCAAATGACCGTCTTCCAGCATTTCAGCACAGGTCGAATTATTGTGCTGAGCTTACGGTCACTGTTCATCGAAAGGGAGTCGTTGTAATGGGACAAATTCCAGACAGCTTTGGGATGCACATTTTTGCCTGACCAAATTGCATATTATAGAATGCAGATAATAACATATGTTCATGATAATGAATATCCCTGTGCTCCTGTTAAGTGCCAAGACGGAGATTGTTGATGGCAGTGGTACAGCAGCAGACGGCAGGAGGGGGGGAGAGAGCCAGATATAAAGGGAAAGGGAAAGAGAGAGGGAGAGAGAGGGGATGAGGAAGCAGGCGAGTGACAGGAATACAGAGAGCACAGGAGCGAATAAGGCCATCAACAGGGCAATTCAATTAGTCAGTCTTTATAGGAGGGAGGGAATGAAGGAGGGAGGGAGGTGGTGGAGGGAGACAGAGAGAGACAGAGAGAGCATAAGTGATTAATCACACAGAACCCTCCTCAGCACAGGGGCCCGCGAAAAGTTTAATGCTTGACAAAGTCTGAAGATTACAGACAAACGCCAAATGAACCAGTTACAGCCAGGCAAGGAGAGTCGTCGCTGTTGGTCATTTATTAGAGGAAGAAATCTCATCACTGCAAAATGGGCATTAAGTAACTGACTGACATTAATTACATTTCACAGGAATGGCATTTTTCTGTTTCTGTCATATACAGATTTTTGTGAGTGATAGAAATGTATGTCATAAATAATACATGCAGATGCTGTGTTAGATTCTTAAATGTGTTTTTATTTTTAATGTGTTCAAATGTTTTGTATTTATGAAAAGGTAAGATTTCACAGGTATAAAAAAAGCCCCCCCTACAAAAAGAGTGAGCAGAAATTTTTGTGGTGCTTCATGTCTGCAGACTATGCTTGAGTAATTGTTGACCTTACTTTTCAAATTGTCCAAATAAAAAAGTCTTAATTATTACAATCTAAAAACCTTGTGGATGTTGTCCTTTTTTTTTTAGCTCCCTCTATTTCAACTAAATTCAACACTTTATCTTTCTCTCTCTCTCTCTCTCTCTCTCTCTCTCTCTCAGGTCTAACTGGCTAAAGCCATGCTGTGGACGGAGGGCGGCGCTGTGGCAGGTGTGTTTGTTGAGTGCGGGGTTTAACTGTTTCCTGGTGGCCTGTGTGATCCTGGTGGTGGTCTTGCTGAGTCTGGAGCTGCTCATTGACACTAAGCTGCTGCAGTGTGAGTATCTGATCACAGTGGGACTGTAACCTTTACTCCTACACATGCACAGGAAAAGAGAGCTGCAACCTCAGCACATACAGTACCTGTTGTTTCAGCGTCTGTGAACTTAACACTTGCACAAACATTTTCACAAACATTGTCTTTGGCAGGCCACTTTTACTCAAACACATTTTTTTCTCGCACATATCAGAACTAGCAGGAGTTCTTTGTTCTTAGTTTCTAATTCTGTGTTTTCCAGAAGATTTGGGACAGATTAGCCAAGATTTCTGTTTCTTTACTTTTTTTCCTGTGCAAAAAAAGCAGTTTCCCCAGTCTTTTAATTTGTTTTAGAACAAAAGTGTATCAGTTTGTTGTAATAACACTTTTTGTGTTCTATTTTTTGTGGAACATAAGTATTATGACAATTTTCAGAAGTACAAAATTTTTACAATCTTGCATATCCTTTGCACACATTAACCTCACTGAGCCTTTAGCACACTGGATCTACCTTTTGGATTTTTCTTTGATTCTATCTTAAGAGAGCTACTTATGAAAAAAGTAGTTCAGATTCTATTAAGAAAAATACACAGAAGCATAGTATCGACTAAGGCAAACCAGCTCTTCAGTGATCAGCAATGCCTGGCAAAATTACAGTCAATCACAAGTAACCGTGGAAGGAACTGTAGATTAATCTTTTCTGATGGATTTCACTGGGCCAAAAAATCCTAGGAGCTTTTCTGTATTACTGATAGGCCCATCTCAAATCTCGACGCCATTCTCTTTTGAAAACACGGCACAGGCGCTTGCCTATGTGGCATTCTCCCATGTGGCACGCGAAGCCGAGCTCATCTACATGATCTGACACTAGATAGATGCTCTCCTTCATAATAAGTGGGGCAGTCACCAGCCCATAGCCGACAGCACAGCACACGGGCTACGAGTGGGATGACAGCAGCCATAAGTCAGCCTGTATCCCCTCGTCCTGTCTGGCCTTTTAAAAGACCTGATAGACAGACTAAGGAGGAGCGAGGGAGAAAGAGAGGGGAGGAAGAGGAAGACAAATGTGGAGTGAGAGATTAGCAGAGGAGTAGATGGAGGGACGGCAGCGCAGCCATCTGGATTAATGGATGGAGGGAGATGAATGGACTGATGGACAGATCAGTGAATGAGACAAACAAAGACAGATGGGCTAGGAGGTGGTGCATGAAGGCAAGGGGGAATGGCAGGGTGACAGCTGAATGCAGCACAGTGATTATCCATAATTGGGCTGATAAATAGACAGGCAGGCACAGGTAAACTGCTGCAAGAGCAAACGTGGCTGGCCCTGTGGGAGTGGACGGGTGGATCTGAATAACAGAAATACCTGACATGCTTTCAGTTTAGATGACTGCCGTAATGGGAAATAGAGCCTTTCATGTCGTCTGAATGTGACACACAGCTACGTGTGGGAAATTTGTGTCTACCTTAGAAGTGTTACTTTAAGGACCTCAACATGCAGAGGATTTTAGGTTGCTTCAGTGAAGACATGCCCTTATTCTGAACCCACCGTACAATGACTGGATCTTCCGGAAATACTTCAGATACACGTGAAGTTATGAATTAGTTATAATTACAAGGTGGTTCATCGGCCCTCCTTGTGTTCTAATTGTGAAACTTCCTATAATAAGATCCAAATTATAGTCACATATGAATGCATGAAAGATATTCTAAAACTATACTTTTTTTTTTTTTTTTTTTTACTTAATACACATGGGCATTGAACAACACATTCAACAGATAACAAATAATGTTCTTAGTTTAATACTGATTGAAGTATAATGAAAAATATAAACAAGCAAGCTCACAATAAGAAGGCAGACCTTCTTATAGCTTACTGTTTAGCTCAAAATCAACAGTAGGGAGGAAAACCATTCTCCTTGTAACTGCATATTATCTTTTGGGTAGTGCATTATGAAAAATATTATACTTCTATAATGTATAATGTAGCAAACAGATTAACATAAGGCAGATTTTCAGCCACTTCTCATATTTTACAATATCTAACAATACACTGAATCCAGATATTACTATATTTATTAGCTCAAATAATACATTTTGTGAATTGATACAAGCCTAGTTGAGTGACACCAGTATTAACAGAAAGCATAGACAACAGTTGCAAATAATGAAACAGCTTCATGCTCCGATTACCCTTTAACTTTTTTACTTCGTTTTAGGTAAGAGACAGTAACATTAGGTGGGTAGTGTATTTTTGGAAATGGCAGTCGTCTGACTACATTGTGTAGCAACTGAATTTGACCAGTTGTCTGCGCTCTTACTAGCTCCACCCATACTTACTAGCTCAACATGCTTGCTACCTCTGCAAGAAGTGTGACCAAATTCAGCAAGGTACTGAGGTCTGGTACAGCTTACTAGGCAACAGAAATGATGTCAAAATGAGTGGCAGTGTAATTGTAACTGTACTGTACTGTACTGCAGCACAACACAGCTGCTGATTCCTTCTAGCACGTTTAGTGCAAAACTTTTTCGCCTTTTACTTGTTACTGTATGTATGTAAGCACTTGGTGTGGCGTTGTATTGTATTTGTATTTGTAGTTGTTTAGATGATTATCTTTTATTAAGTTTGGATACAGAGCTTTACTTTATACTCTGCCACCCTCTCTTTTTTATCTCCTCAGTTACCAATGCATTCCAGTTTGCTGGCATCATCCACTGGATCAGCCTGGTCATCCTCTCAGTCTTCTTCACTGAGGTGTGTATATGTGTGTGTGAGAAAATTACTGTAGGAATAGCTGAACGTGGTAGAGAGAGAGAGTCTTCTGAGTCAGCAGCCACTACTTACAGTATCTCCTCCAGTTGTCTGGATGCACGCCTGCTGTTGTGGAATTTATAAATATATATCGCATGTCGCTGATGATTTATGACCAGCGTTTTGCAAAGAAAGGAAAAGAAAAGTAGATTTAATGTTGGAATTAAGTTTTGCTGAGGTGTTTAGATTCTTTGGATTCAAAGACATTTATAAGCAATGGACGTATGAATACTGATGTCGCTGCTGCTGCTTTAAATCCTTTTCATTCCGAATTACGGAACGTCTGCTTTTCCTCCGGAAAGCCGTCATGTAGCTCAGCTGCACAGGCTGGCTGGAAGACCACCATCTGTCTGTTTACTTACAGATTCTCCTTTGTCTTCCATTCTTACTTTCTTCTTGGTAAATAGTCTAGAAGTTTGATAAAAGAGACGTAAATGTGCTGACCTGTCAAAAATTTAATCTGTTAATTTATTTCAGTGAATCTGGTTTCCCTTCTCTGTGACTTTCATGGATCTTTATCTTCTGTTTGCACTACTTTTTTTTCTTTCTTTCTTTCTTTCTTTCTTGCTTTCTTTTTTCTTCACTCTCTCTCTCTCTCTCTTTCTCTCTCAGACTGTCTTCAGGATTGTGGTGCTGGGAATATGGGATTACATAGAAAACAAAGTTGAGGTAAGCTCCCCAAGGCCCCATTAGGATGGGTAGGTGAGTAGGAGGAGGAGATAGAGGGAGAGAGGTTCTGGGGTGATAGAGACAAACTGAAAGAGAGAGAGAGACAGCGAAAGAGAGTGACAGAGCGAGTGAATATAAAAGACGAGACAGTGAAAGGGACCATGAGTGAGAGAGAATGAAAGAGCAAGAGAGGGAGAGGAAAAGAGTAGAAGAGAGAAAGTTCTGAAAGGTAATAAAAGATGAGTCTCTGTGCTGCAATGTCACACTCTTAATGTCACAGCTGTGGCCTACTGTTGTACCCTGCGCTCACACTGCCTGTGTGTTTGCCCCTCTGTTCCTTGTTCTGTTTGATAGAGAACAGGGTTTAATGCTGTTTGAGAATATACAGTGGCACTAGAAATTTTGTGAATCCTTAAGAATTCTGTCAGTTTCTACATAAATCTTATCTAGACTGAATCTAGAACTCGTTTGAACAGAGTGATACAATGTTGAATATTTCTGGGCTGAAGCATGCAAACAATGATCAGCTTGGTTTAGGAGATGATTGGGGTCAGGAGATTCAGTTAATTGTATGAAAATCGTGTGTGAGTGCGAGTGACACTCTGCCCTATTTATAAAATACCAACCTGAAACATCACCACACGTTTGTGACTACACATTGTGCTTTTGTTGAAGGTTCATGAGTTTATCAGTTTCACCCTGCACTCAAAACATCTTTGGTGAGAAAGAATAATAATAAAGCTGACTTTATGAGTTCAAGATACTCTCTCTCTCTCTCTCTCTCTCTCTCTCTCTCTCTCCCACTCTCTCTTTCTCTCTCTCACTCTCTCTCATTCTCTTTCTCACACTGTCTTTATCTTCGCTATTCCTTCTTGTTTCATGCTCCGTCCTTGCTCTTCTAGATAACATAACCATTATATTATGGTTAGATTTTTACATGCTTTTCTTTTTACTACACAAATTATTAAATTATTTATTTATAAATTATTAGATTAGTCTTTTTTTGTGCTTAATCATTTATCTGCATATTCTCCTGCTTTTTTTGTCTTCTTGCTGATGTAGAACAAGGCAACTCATTTATAAAAATCTCCTGACCCTAATTATCTCCTAAAACCAGCTGATCATTCGAGAGTTTCACATACTTTAAAGGACAGTTATATTATATTAACATATAAACAATTATGGATGTACTATGACTCTATTTTAAGTCATTTTTTGAACATGAGATATTTGACTGTAAACGGTATAAGTAAACATGTAATGTGTTCTATTTCTTGTTGTTGGGCGATATACTATGTTCACAAACAGAGCAGTCAGTGCAGGATGCTAACTAAGGGAGGTGAGTAAAAGTGCGCCGCAGCTCAGAGACAAACACATTAAATGTAATTTGAAATATAAGATTTTGTGCAAGATATTTATTTCAAATTCTGTCCATTATTATGATTTGAAAAAAAAACCCAAATGTTTAAGTAACAGACTTTTGTAAATCTATGTGTCGAGGTATGAACTGTACATGGGGATTCTCAGTAGCTCCACCAAGAAAATCAGCTTAAACATCCATATACCATGAGCTGACATACAGAACCTTTCCCATGTCTCTGTTGTGTAGACAGCCAACTCAAGTCTCCAACTCTGAATACAGTCCAGCGCTCCGTGTACAAGCCTAATATCCCACCCCATTACACCCCACAGATACCCATAAATGGTCAATGCTAATGACCTCATGAGTACATAAATACAATTTATTGTGACAGTGGTGAGAATAGGGGAGGAGGGGTGAGTAATTTTGGAGAGTGTGAGGTTGAAGTACTTGTACAGAAGTTAAGTAGCCTACTTATAGCCTGCGAACTGAATATCGTACTTGAAACATTAATCAAGCACACATCTACAAAACATAGCCTACTCAACACCGAAACAAAAGTCCAATGAAAATTCCAGCGGAAAGCAAATAAAACTGTAAATTGCACTTCACACTTCACCCAATTTCCCTGTAATTGTAAGTGATGTCTATATTAATACAATAAAAACCTTGACCTTCAAACTGTTGCAAGTAAAACATCTAAATAGCCTACTAGAAATCCATGGTATTCCTGTGAATGGAATTTGAAGAGTAGGCAAAAGCAGCAGCACGGCTGAATGGAGATAGTGACATAGCCGCTGAGCCAAGCACAAGAGAATCAGGCACAATACTGACATCTTATACATTTTAGTGTATAATAGTTTAACGGAAGGTGTATTTAAGTAATAGTCTGAGCAACATGGAATAACAAAACAAGAAAAACAATAAAACGTATTTTGATGTGTTATGTGTGAGGACATTTATTTGTGCATTTTGCTGTAATTCCCACTCTCTCCAAACTCCGTGAACTCAGAATTCTAAGTATTCCTTTCTAAAATATGGTTTTGCATGAGGGGTTGTGTGCGCATATTCAAAACCTGGTTTTATGCGTATGCACCATTAATAAATGCGGATGAAGGCCTAAATGTCCAAAGTACAATAAAATAATTGAGAACAAAAAAGATAATGACTAGAGTCTGTATGATCGGTTGCGACTACTTGTGCTATACCATACTACTCTTTGTCTTCTGGGTTTGAGGACTGGAGGTGTGTGTTTGTGTATTGGATGTAGGTGTTTGACGGTGCTGTCATTGTGCTCTCCCTGGCCCCGATGGTTGCCTCCACTGTTGCTAATGGGCCCAGCAGCCCCTGGGATGCCATCAGCCTCATCATCACCCTCCGTATCTGGAGGGTTAAGAGAATCATTGACGGTAAGCCATTCCACTGCATTCTGCTGGCTAGTCATTTTGTTTATTTACTTGGATTCCTCCAAAAGTTCCCTTTCTGTCAAATCAGCCAATTTTTGGCCACAAAACACCAGACAAAACTATGCAAAAATGTGCTCTGTAATAGTCAGAAGTATGGCTGACTCCATTCTTAATTGTCCATAACATACACTATATGGACAAAGGTATTGGGGAGTCTGACCATTACACCAACAGGGACTTAAATGACATTGCATTCATATACATTTAATATAGAGACTTTAATATAGAACTGGTCCCCCCTTTGCAGGTATAACAGCTTCCAGTCTTCTTGGAAGGCTCTCGACATGATTTCGGAGTGTTTCTGTGGGAATTTGTGCCCATTCATTCTGTAGAGCATTTATGAGGTCAGGCTGATGTTGGATGAGAAGGTCTGGCTCGCAATCTCCGTTCCAGTTCATCCCAAAGGTGTTGGATGGGGTTGAGGTCAGGGCCCTGTGTTGGCCAGTTAAGTTCTTCCACACCGAACTTATCCAGCCATGTCTTTATGGAGCTTGCTTTGTGCACTGGGGCACAGTCATGCTGGAATAAATGAAGGTTCTTCCCCAAACTGTGACCACAAAGTTGGAAGCATGGCGTTGTGCAAAATGTCTTGGTATGCTGAAGCACTAGAAGTAAGGGGGCCTAGCCCAAATCCTGATGTGTCCCAGTACTTTTGTCCATGTAGTGTATCTGTTTTAGAGCTGTATATCAAGGTGGTGATATGTATTTCCAGTCTTGGTCACTCAGTAAAGTTTGCTAAAATTCCACATTGCTCGCTAGCTAGCTAGCATGCTCACAGTTGCATTAATTTACCAGGAGCAAGCTGTCTGAAATTCATTCAAAAGTCACGTCTTTTCTTATCAAGTATTCAAGATAATGTAGTAAATATTGATAGTAAATATTCAGTAGCTGCACCCTAACATTTCCATGATCTACATCATATTTGCTTAGAGAACCTTAAAATAAATTTTACACAAATAGGTGAAGAGGGCTATGCTTATTGTGGCAGGTAGTCATTATATCTATTTGCCCTACAATCAATAGATGCTTCTGAAGCGGCTCAGCCAGTGTCTATTCAATTAAAATTCATGCTGATCTACCCTGTACGCTGAGAGGAGCACAATGTCTATAGGGGTTAAGTAGAGCTCCTATTAATGCAGGCGTATGCATGGTCGATGGCAGGTCACCCTTGTGCACACCCACACCTCTGTTTCTGAGGTGCTCAGCTCAAGCTGTCACTCTGTGTAGTAGGAAATACAAGAAAGACATTAGACATGCATTTACACTCCTCTTTTAACAGCTCAGATAATACAATGTTAAGTCTTCCTTTGTGCAAAACTACACTGAACCACAGTATTACTTCAAAGGAACCTTATTTCCTTACGCAAGGCACATCTAGCTACTTCATTTAATACAGACAAAAGCATAATCTGTGTCTTAATTTAATCACTCTACTGAGGTGAAACAAAAAGGACATCCCAGATCTGACAAATTTACCCTATATGTGCTGTGGAGGACCTGAACACACTTTTTACTGACTGTTAATTAAGATTCACTGTGTTCTGGTTTCTGTAGTAGTATTTTGTATGGTGATGAGACATTAATCTAACTTTACATATCATACAGGAGAGGTTTGAACCTACACTCTGTGCATTCATGTGTTTAAATCAGCAATTTAAATGTGCTCTCTCCTGCTTGGTTTCATATGTTTGAGTTATTGGATCTGTTAGAGAGAGTGTGTAGTCAGCAAAAAGGTGGTCAAATCAGACTAGGGCTGTTGGATCCCTACTTATTTGCTCATGCATCTCAGTTAGGCTTCTAATGTTTTATTTTTCAGGTAGGTCTCTACACACGCACATACACACAAACACAAACACTTTCATAAATTCCATCCAGTTTGATCCCTGTATAAACCTTAATTTTCTGTTCATTAAACCCAGCACATCTTGTAGGAAACATAAGGATGACACATAAAATTCAAATTGAAGATTGAAACAAGCAGATATTTCTGTTTACTTTCTCATACAAGGGTAAACAATATACATCCTCCCAGTTGCCCCAAAGGCTTTAAAGATTCACCTCACATATTCAACCGTATCCTTAGAGGGATTTGGAGGATTTGAGTGTACCTAGTATGGTTATTCAGTATGTGGATGACATACTGATCTGTTCCTTTGTTCTTTCTTACCCTTCATGCTACCAGTAAAACAGTCTGGTTTATGAAATAAACTTAATCAGAGAAACCAGTGAAACTGAAAAGCCTTGATCTTGTGTTGGATCCTCTTCAGTGTTACGCCCTCCTGTGGTTCTCTCTTGCCTTTCACATGCTGAGTTCACAACCTTCTGACTGCTGAGGCTGAAAGGCTAATGAGGCACAGGTGTCTAGTTAAAAATGCAGCAGCTCAGAGACAGTTCAGCTGCTACAGAGTGTCAGAAATGAGTTGTTACTCTTCTAAAAGCTTTGTAACAGGCCATATCTGTCCACAGAAATCTGGATACCCATCTTACTGAGGCATCAGTGTGAATGAAATATATATATATATATGTATATAAACTGTTAAGATGAGCAGTGAGTGTTTTACACTGACATTACTAAGTGTACTAAATAAAACTAAAAAAGAATAAATACAAGTAACATTATACAGTGAATAGTGATTTTATATCAGTGTGTTCCTTGTGGAAGCCCAGTATTGTAGTTCTCATCAGAAACCTCATTTGATTCAGTGAATACTTTAAATTACATTAAATTACATCAGGAGCTGCTAGTGGAATTTCACAAGTAGAAGCAAGAGCTGGAGGCATCGAGGAGAAATCTGGAACCAAACATGTGTTCTCTATACCAGCTCACAAAATACAAACAAAACAAATCTTCATACTTTTTACTGCTTACTTGTTTGTTTGCATTTTTTCTAATGTCAACTTCGCTAGCAGAAAGACACACTATCACATGCTGAGAAAAACGAATTTAAACAATTTTCACAAAACTTTTGCACTTATATATTTATCACATTACGCATCGCAAACTTCACTTGCTCATGTGCATTTGTCAGTCATTTTCTTTACTATCCTGATCTGTCCTGTCCTAAAGCCTGCCTTATTAAGCACATGTTCACATTTGACATGTTTGGTTTGATTTAAACAAACTTTACTGTGATAGCTCTGTTGCTGAAGTTTATTACAGTAAGTGTGAACACTGCTATGGGAATCTGGCATGGACAAAATAAGCAGACAGTGACCCCCTGAGGAGATTAGTCTTCCACATTAACTCTGGTGTAGCTCTCCTGAGGTATGGACTTAATACAGACCAAATACATCCAAACACAGAATGAACTATTATCACTGGTAAGTCAAGGGCTTGCAATATAGGAGTGTCTATAAAAATATTGAGTTTGTGATCTTATGGAGTTTCCACAGAGCCTGCATCGTCTGTCTGGCTTGTTTTTATCCGTTCGACAATGTACTGCAGTTGGCTGGTGAATAGATATTACTGACAATTAGGCATCTTGAAGTTTCTCATTGTCGATTTCTGAATAAGGACCACTGATAAGCAGATATTATTTGGGCAGTGGGTCATTCTCAGCACACAACTGTCACTACTGGGCGAGAAGAAAGAAGAAAATAATCCAATCAAAAGTATTTTTATGGTCAGAAACTAAGCATTGATGAAGCACTATAACATGCACAAATCACACTGTTCATGGCAAACAGATTTTAAGCTGTTTAACTGTACTCCAGCGAGATGGTTCCATGAAGTTTGTGTTTTTAATCACAGTTCAAGGTTAGGTTAGTTTTTTGTCATCAGCAGCTGTCTAAACAAATCAAGTGTGATGAGACAATTGGCCAGTGCTTGATGTAAATATGTTTACTGCTTTTCACCTATTAAAACTTTTGAAAATGACGTGAATGGGATGATTGAGTAAATTCTGTTGAGCCTGCACTTTAGTTGACAGAAAGTGAAGACAGGAATGATTCTTTAAGAGAAGTCTGCTGTGCACCGTCACATTATGGCCCTAGTAAGCAGAGTCTAATTGAGACAGAGAGCTGTATGATGACAGTTATCAGTGGTCTGTGCTGAGTTGGTAGAGTCTCATTAGGAGGCAGCAGGAGAGGCAGGACAGCAGGAAGGAGGCTAGCGTGAACTCTAATATAAACCCAGCAGAGTGCTGACACAATGTGTATGTGCCCCAGCTACACTCTCACTGTGTTGTTTTCTGCCTGCTGGGTGTAAATGACTCCTCAGGGTATAACAAAGTAGCGTGGAGTAGATAAAAGTAGGTATAAATGCATCAAGACATTGTGATGCTTCAGTATGAAGGTGGCAATTCAGTTGAATCGATTGATGAATGTTAGAATTGATCATCAATTATAAAAAATATTCAATCAAATTTACAATAAATGGCCAAAATAATATTCTTGGATTGTTTAGAATCTCTGTTCTTGGAATCTCCCAAAAAATGTTGTTTTTATTGTCTAGTCACATTTATGTATTTAATATGTTTTTTAGATTTCAGAATTTTTCAAGTCTAAATCTGTTGGAATTGACAACAACAAAAAATGCATCCATTCAATTCAATTGTTGCTTTATAATGTCCTAAAAATCATCTATAATCCCTCACTATGTACATAGTTCCCCCAGTCCTATTATGTGCTTTTAAAAATTATTTTAAATTGTATCAAAATAATTGGATCAGATCAAATTGTGGTGAAGTTTGAGCTTCTTTGTTGAATCGTTGTGAGGTCAGAAATCAACATTACTAATGCAGTATGTCAAATATGGGAAATAACGAATTCTCTTCCCCGTTCTCTTACCTTGGCTTTGGCTCTAGCGTATGTGCTGCAGGTGAAGGTGGAGATGGAGCTGGAGCTGCAGCAGTATGAGAAGGCTAAGGCCGTGCGGGAGGAGCAGCTAGAGAGACTCACTCAGATCTGCCAAGAGCAGGCGGTGAGTAACACTCAAGACTCACCTGTCCTTCTTCTGCTTTCCCTTTTCACACTACAACAAAGCTACTCACTCTCTCACTCCTGGTTTTTTTTTTTTGTTTTGTTTTTTTTTTGCCTAATACCCTTGTTCCAAATTATCAGATAATCAGTAGGCCATCTGGTGTAATTACGTAAGGTGTGTTAAAACAGGTAAAAACAAAAAGGACAAACATGCAGTGCATGGGGTCCGTAAGACTGGGGCTGAGCTCTACACACCCTTAAACAGCACATTTGGCCTTACACCAACAGAGGGCAGCAGTGGCACATGGAATCATAAAGCATTACTGCTCAGTTAGAGGGACTTTTTTTTGGTCAGCTAGTTTAGTTCGTTTTTGACTGTTTCTTTATTTTAATCATTCCCAGGACTAAACATTTCAAGAAATGCACGTACCATATAATTGTGTAATGAAAATGTATGTAATGTTTTTAGTGCTATCATTTCTGTGATTATTTCTCATAATCTTGTGTATTTGTCAATACTATATTTCTGAATGAGGATCAGTGTAAGTGGGAACCTCCTGCTTCCCAGAAAAACCTGACATACTGACACATGACTGCATCGCTTGTGCTGAGCTTTCCAGTCAGATAATAGCCAAAGTACCATCCATTCCAGCGAGTCCTGTCCCAGCAATCAATAGCGAAAGAGCCGATGCCTGTACATCATGAGAATGTGCTGTTTTTCTCTGGACGAAAAAGATAGATTAGATAATGAGAGTAATGTCCAAACACAGGGTCTGTAGGGAACTGACTTGAGGCCTGTCAATATCAGCATGCAAATTTAGTTAATGTAGTTAGAAAATGTAGTTAGAAAATTGATTAGTTGCAGTGAGTGATGTTTCATAGGCCAAATACATGTAAAGACTGGTCGTAGGTGATCATATGCACAGTTTCTATAGAAGAAATGGGCTCTGTCAGTTTGGGAGAACAGACTAAGAACTGCTAGGAGCTCAAGGTTATTATGTTCAAGTTTTGTTAAATCTCTCTGTGTCTCGCTCTCTTTCAGTTTGAGATCAGGCAGTTGCGGGCTCATCTGGCCCAGCAGGATTTGGACCTCGCTGCAGAACGTGAGGCTGCTATGCAGATCCACCATGTGTGGGGCAAGCAGAGCAGTAGTTTCCAGGAGGTGGACGGGCTGGGACCAGCAGGATCCGACAACGATGGCAGAGCCAACACCAGAGAGCCAGGAGCTACAGGTAACATACGGCTTTAACAAATTAGATCACTTTTCATATTAGCAGGGTTTTATTCAATTATAGAGTGTTAATTGTAAAAGCAGATACAGATATTTTATGTATTTGGGGAACAGCAAGAAATTATACTAACTATATATATATATATATATATTCAATTATACATATGAATTATCTGAAAAATAACCGCTGTATGATTACCTGCCATAATTATAGTCATTTCTCATTACAAGATATAAGGCATTTTTTATTGAGGTATGAGGCATTCTAGACATTAATTTTAGGTTTTCAATGCTGTACAGCTTTCTGTCTAAAGCTCTGTTAGTCAACTTTAGATGTGTCTAAAGTTTCTACACATGAGATGAAGTTCCATTGTACTTGCACATTACATTTTATTTAGGTATCTGTGACAAAACTGGTTTGACATTATTGAAAACCGTGATTCCGAACCAGCCTTCCAGCCTCCGTTTTCTGTCTTGTCACATCAGCATGGTTGCAGGTTACATCCTCTATGTGTATCGGTGTGATGTGATTATTGCTAGTTTATTTCATGGCAGTGGAATGACAAAGCCTGTCATTATCTCAGCATAATACTGTACATTTATTTCCATACAGTATTTATTAGCCGGTCTTCATGTTGCACAGCAAGAATTGTGCAAACATGCAATATCGCTTCCATGTGAATGACTGTGGAAAAGACTGTAGCACAGGTCTAACAGTCTGTAGTCTGACTGGCTCTGTGTTCATTATGTCAGGTCACATCGGGATCTGTACAGCATGCTACAGCTGACATGCTTACACAGGCAGTGCTCTGTGCATTGGGCCATGTTTCTCCTAAAAGAGTACTCAACTATGGCACAAACATCTGTTCCTTTCACCTGAAAAAACCCACAACGGGCTCCCAACAAGCCACACTCGGGCCCCCAGAGGGTTGTGGGAGCACAAGCCTGCCTATGGCTTTTTTCTCTTCAGAACAGAACGGCTGGACAAAAAGGCCTGTCAAAGCAGGGCCTGACCTCAGGGGAGCGCTCAGAGAAAGAGAGGAAGAACGAGAGTAGCCTGAGGGTGTGGATTTTCATGGCCATCCCTTATTCACGCCATAATAAGAGCGAGAGAGTTTGCTGAAAGACAAAGACCCTGTTTCTGATGCCAGGTTGTGGTTCCTGATGAAGTGAGTTTTAGGTGTGTAAGGATTGATTAAATTATGGGCACATCATGTTAATGCTGTGATTTGTCTCCATGTCTCATGTCAAAGAGATACTCTGTGACCTGCCACTTAAATCATTTTTGGATGTCCCTTTAAAGTTTCACCAAATAAATTTCACAAATTCCCAAAGCAGATAGGAAAAGTAAATAAAGGACGGTGATAACGTGATCACGTTTTGACAGTACATAAAATTTGGAGCCAGACAAACAACGAAAGCTGTCAGGCAGTGAGGTCAAAGCACAGAGTGCACAGCACAACACTACATGGCCATTAAATCACCTTGCACTGCTTCACTGCCTTCTCTCCCTCTCTATATCACTCTCACACTCCCTCACACTTTCTCTCCCCTCCTCTCTTTCTGGCTTTATCTCTCTCTCTCGTCTGAGAGCAGAATAAAAGCAGACAGCTTTTAGCCAGTGTGCTCCTCATTCTCCTCATGTGTTATTCATCCCACAGTGATTGTCTTGCTGGTGTTTTAGGCCGCTGCGGCTCTCCTCCAGGGCCACTGTCATATGAATATTTTAAACAGTAAAAAATGAATGAAATAAAGACCCTGAGAGTTGGGGTCACGTCTCTGGAGATAAAGGAATGGCACTTAGATGGTGGCAAGCCTTCTCGCTCTGCCAAGTGGATCATAAGCCCTTTCACCCGGCCAATGACTGCAGTCCAAGCCCCAATCCTACCCAGCCAACACACACTCCATTAAAGTGTCTCTTCCTTTGGTAGCCCGCAACGCCTTGCTGTTGTCTTCATCATCAGACCACTTTGAATCTGCATGGCACGTGTGCAAGTAAAACACCACAATAAAATAAAAGCCCCCAAAACGAACTGGGTAGTAGTTTGTGCCGACTTCTGTTTGTCACGTCATACGAATGAACACTGTGGTTTTCCTTTCAGAGAACATTGTTCAAGATGACATGAACAATTACATCAGCCAGTATTACAGTGAGCCAAGTAGTGGTAAGACACGTTCAAGCACACAATTCTGATTCCATGCTGTTATCACTGCATGCATTTTGCACAGCAGCAGTAGTCACTAACCCTCCAATCCAGTTTCCTGCAAAACTTCTGAAGACAATAAATCAACTGGAGTGGGAGCGCCTAATTATGGTAGGACTCTGTATGGTGATTTGGTGTGTTCAGACGGCCCTTGTAAACTCTTGAAGTTGTAAACATGAGTAAGTTTTGTGTTGGCAGAGTTTACAAGTTGTGATGCATCACCATCCATTTGCATTCACCAGAAGAACACAGTAGACCAAGCTGGCACTGATCTATCCCAGCGCTACTGGTCAATTTACCCGTTGGTGGTGACCACCCAAACACAAACATATTGTGACAATGTTCTGACTTGCAAATGAGTTGACGAGAACTGTCTGAATGCACCAGATCTCCATGACCATGGCTGGTGACCACTGCGCAACAGTATGAAAAATGCAATGAAAAATGTCACTTTTCAAGTGATATGCATAAGTAGTAAACATGGTTCTTGTCATTACTGTAGATATCGGGGTTCCAGACCCAGGTGCACGCATCATAACCACTGCAGCCATAGATGTGCACCTGCCCACTAACCCCAGTCAGCTACCCCCGTCCCTAGTGAGCGCAGACGGGCCAGGCAGCCGCCTGGAGCGCATGGGTAGCTGTGTAAGCGAGGCCTCAGCCACTACAGTGTCTCGTTCTAGCTGCAGCTTCACAGCCCGCCAGCACAGTGTCAGCAGCCAGACACTGGGATCCAGCAGTGACTGCAGCTCCACAGTGCGTGAGGCCTCAACGTCCGACTACAGTGGCCGTCGCTGCTGTCCGCCACCGTACTGCAGCCCACTGGCCCTGGGCACGCAAGACCCAAGTGCTGTGGTCAAGGAGCTACTCTCGTCCCTGTCCGAGGACTCTTGCCTGGCCCAGAAAGGCCGTGTGAACCCCGTCAATCTGAAGCTGCCCAGCCCAGCTGGCTCGGTCAAGGCCAGTCCAGAGCTGGAGCACAGGGTGAACATTTACAATAAGAGGAACCAGGAGAGTCTGGGTGTGTTCCAGACCAAACCACTTATCCACCTGCAGGGGACAGAGCCTTTGTTGGACGAGAAATACAGACTCATGGAGCCCGCAGATGCTCCGCTGAACCGTGTGTCAGACACGTAGGACAAGGAAGTGCAGTGTAGTGGCCACCAGCACCAGCTGAAGCATTCTTCATCCCTCTCTCTTTCTCCGATTTTCTTTCTCTGTCTCTCAGCCAGCACTATTGACTCTGACTCTCCCAGGCTTCTTGCTCTCCGAGAGTGGCTCAATGAGTGACACATTAAGGACTTTGCTCTCAGTTGCCTTCTCAAGGGGGGTTCCCCCTACTTTGGGAAGGTGTTCTTGGCACACATCCTCTTTTACTCTCTCTCTCTCTTTCCCTCAAACTCAAGCAAAAGCACTTGAACTCTGAGTGTCACTCCTGCCAAAATTGCACAACCTTCCAGAGCCCAAGGAGAGGCACTTTGGGAGCCATCACTGGAACATTTATCAGGAATTTCCTATATCGGTGTTCGTCTGTGTTGGGTGACCGTTAAGAAACCAGCAATGGGACACAAACTAACGCACTCCAGCTTTCAAACAGCAGCGCAGTATTGAAAAACGAAGCTGGGAAGACTTGTGATTCTCCATGCGTTCTTATTTCAGGGTTTTGGTTGGGATGGTGGGGCAATGAGTTTTTATTTGTACTAATAACAACACAATGTACAGTCATACTGATCCGACTGCTGCAGGGTTACATTTGATCTGTGTTCAAATGTGTTGAGCTGTGTTACTCAGCCAAATTTCTTACCTTTGCCTTTCTTACTGATGCTAACGTTTGTATTCATAATTCTATGACAGGAAACAAAAAATGCTAAACTCAAGTATTTTTAAAACATGCTGAAAATTTCATGGGTGAGAAATTCAGGAATATTGTATTAGAGGGTTTTTATGAGAAATGATGGGAAAGAATGTTGTCATAACCCTTAACCTTAACTTCATCCTTATAGCATGAGCCTTTGAAAAGATATCTGCTTTTTGACTGAGGCTAACTAATCCTGTGTTGTTAAGGCATTTTATAAACTGATAATGGGAGAAATTGTCAAGCAAATAAAAGTTGGTAAAATCATGGAAAGTGGTGTTTTTGTGAATCTTTTTCAACTCACGTTGGTTTTTTAACATTTATAGGAAATACTATGAAACATAAGTGAGGAAACGGAAATTTAGACTCCAAGAGTTCTGAAAATGTTATCGTGATCGAAGACAGGTTTTAAAAGTCCAGACATTAAAATTACAGCTTATTAAAAATTTAATTATGTTCAGCAACTGTGTGGAAATGCTACTAAACTAAAAATGTTTTAACAATTAAAGTGTCTTTCATAAAATGGTGTTATAAAATAAATATAAAACACAGTTTATCAGATGAGAGATTTATTACATTAATTACATGTGCTATTACATACTCAGTAACAAAGTATTTATATGACGGTTCAACTTAATTACAAGCCAAAAACAATATTACAATCAGGCTTGAGATGGCATAAAAATACATGTACCAAATTACTGTGTTACCAAATATAGTAAATAACATGACATGTAGGCAATGCTTTTTTAAAACAGAAAGGCTTGATGTGTGTTACAGAAAATATTTGTAAAGGCTATAGAGGGTAACAGTTCGCTCTTCTCTACACCTACAGGATTTTCTTAGGACAAGCATTAGCAATCCCAGCACACTTACAGAAGAACCTCCCAGTCTAGAACGTGTGATGATGAATGTCACTTTTTCAGAGCCTCTGTCAACTCAGGGACAGCCTATAAGTGAGTAAAAAAAAAAAAAAGGCATTTAGGTGTACTGCACAAGAGTTGTCTGTGGACAACAGTACACAGAACATCAACTACAGCAGCTAAAACAAAAGATGACAGAGGAGGGCAACAGAGTTTGAGAGCCAAGTTTCCCAGCAGGCTGTCAGGAATGTACCTATCCCAGAAGGTCAAAGCAGAGGTTCCGTGTGATGCAAAGTAGTTGAAAAACTATATCATCACCCGAATATGTCCCCTAGATCGCTTTTCAACTTAAGGAAGGAGAGAAAGCCCATCCATTTTAATCAGTTATCTGAGGAGTGATCACATGTAAGCTGATCTGAGAGCAGCCCCAGCTCAGCAGCAGCTGTCTATCATTACCAATCACTTTTACAGAGTTTACTCACACACCTGCACCAAGCACCACACAGGCTAAATAAAACATGAACGACAGGGCAAACACAGGGAAATAAACGCTGATAGGCTTACAGGCACTAAACACCAACAACAGACGGATGCTGGGATGTGTGGCAACCCTCTGGCACTCAAAGCGTGTATGCCACTCAAAAACCACAGAAGCCAGTGGGCCATGTAAAGCACTGGCAAAGGGGCACTGAAAATAAAGGTGAAAGCCTACACCACACACACTTGTGACAACTATCAATTACTTTTCTGGTGTGTGGACACAGAGAGAGAGATACACACGTGTGCTGTATATCTGTCTTTGACTAACATGTAGGCTTCAGTTCAGGCCTGGACTCTCTTCTGATTAATGCAGGAGCTCAATAATTTAGCAGAAGCACGTTTCCATTAGCTGGAATAATGCATGCTGCAAAATTTATCAGGGAAAACGCAGGCTTTAATTTCTCCAGTCATTTTTTCCCCTCCATTTCCGTTCTGTACCCAGTCTTTGCTTAGGCCCTATAATAACCTGCTACCAGATAAATATGTGTACTCATCCCACAGTGGGTCAGTGGCTATCTAAAAGGACTACATGTACAATATAGGTTGGAATCACTAGGCACCTCACAATTCAGTGAGCCCAATGATTTTTTTTTTCCTCCTGCATTTCTCATTTGTTCCTATTGATATAACGGAATAAATAAATTATATAAACATTATAAATTATAAAAACAGATTTATCAGAACTTTTTAAAGTATGCCATATAATCATAAAGACAAGAGCAACAGCATGTAGAAGCATTTAATCTATGGTTTAGTATATAAACATAATATATAAACTATTCTATTAGCAGTTGTAGGCAAAATGTGAACACCTGAAGATGGCAACAGATATTCAGGTAACATTTTTACTTTGTATTTTGCAGCTTTACAGTAAATCCTGTGGTAAATTCTTGAAATTTTGAAATCCTTATTCTGAATATTAGTGGATCAGCCTGTTAGCAATTTGCCAAGGAGGCTGTTATGTAGGGTAATGTTTACTATGGCTTTAGGCCTTTTATTTAAGGAATACAAAAACTTGTGACTGTAAACACATGAGTAATAAATCCTGCATTTTTCTTCCAAGTCAGGCTGTGCCAAAAGTATCCTACTTCATAATGTATCTTGGGAGTTTTTTTTTTTAAAGTGATGCATCCAAAACTCTTATTTTTCCCCACACCAAATATACAGCAGCCTAAAATGCTATGGGTGTGTAATTCTAGTGACTTTATGTAATGTTAAAGTATTAAAAATACACACAAAACAGATGTAGTCATTACAAATCAATTTTTGTTTCCCTTTCCCATCTATTGAGATGGATTACCTTGAACAGGTCAGCCACCAAGCCGTAATCAGCCACCTGGAAGATAGGGGCCTCAGGATCCTTGTTGATGGCAACAATAGTCTATAATATAAAACATTTTAATATTAGTTATTGAACAGCGTGGTATCAAACAATTCACCTACAGAAAGATTCCAGAATGTAAGCATTACTGGAGAAAATGGAAATGAGTAAGGTGATTCATGAAGTAGATGTGGGTGGTCTAATAGATACTGAAGTGGTGGCACAAAGAACTGCATTGACAAGACACACAAGAGGCAGAAAACGCATTTGAATTATACATGCAGGTAAAAAGCTATTCCAGATCACATTCAGAACTTCTTCCATTTGAAAACACGGCATGCTCAAGCCCACTGCACATTCTGAAAACTCCAGAAACTACTGTTGGCATGGCAACAGTGGGGGTTCCCCATGACTGAATTACTGGATAATACAGCTGTTTACACTCAAGATATAATTATTATTTGCATTTCCATTTTATAACCTACCTTACTGTCCTTCATTCCAGCAAGATGTTGAATGGCTCCAGAAATGCCAACTGCAATGTATAGTTCCTGTGGAAAAAATTATTTTAGTATTAATTTCTGAGAAACACTCCAAAGCGCCAGACATCTGGCACCACTGACATTTTTCTCCCACACAGGTATGAATGAATCTCTGAACTCTGAAGGTCCAAAAGAAAATCACATAGACTATTATTAAACTGATAGTATTGGTTATAGACTGTGATTGGCTAAGCCACAAACAAAGACTTTGCTTCTGCCATATCTAATTATCTCTCAACCCTGGTGAAAAGACTGGAAAGCATGAGCTCAACTGGCTTATACATTTATTCCAGTGCCAGTAACAGTCCTGATATAATTTTCCTATAACTACGCAGTTATATCTGAAAAATGTTAACATACTAAAAAATTGCTTTCAATTTAACCACTATTAAGCAACATTTTAACCAATCAGCATATCTAATCAAATCACCATCATCTCTTTATCTGTAAATTCTCACAGTAATGAATCGTTTGAGAACAGAAGCACTCATTTAATATGCTTTCAGGACCCTGCTGAGTACTTCCCTAATTGGTTGATGCCTCAGGCACCAATATGGCAGGTACAAATGTGCTGTTCATGTGCAGAAAATAAATGAGGCTTCTGCTTGCATTTGCCACATATAGAGATAGCAGAATTAAATGATCTCTTGTATAAACAAAACTTCATTGTCAACACAATGAAACCAAATACTGAATTCAATCACCATTCAAGAAAACAGTTTAAATGTATGAAAAAGATGATTTCCAAATGATAGACCTCACTGAAGCCCTAATCTATCTACTACAAAAAACACTGAGAGAAAGCTATTTAGTGCTAATCACTGGTAACCACAGACAACTGACCAAGCTGACACCAAACCTCAGTCCCACTCCGCATCCCTTTATAGCTAACCTTGCTTGCCTGTTTCAAAAGCCAGAGCAGCTTACCCAAGTAATCCCTCAAACGAAGAGTGCTTAGGGGGGTGTAGCATGGAGGAGCCCCCACCACTCTTCTGCCCTCCTTCACAAACCCTTTCCTCTGGGGAGGAGCCCAGCACTGGCTCTCAGCTTAATGCACTGCCCTATGAATATTTTAGTGGTGTTTAATGTGGCTGCCGTGCTCTCCCAGGAGCACAGCATCAATTTGTGAACACATAGGCAGCCTGAGTCCTAAAAGCCAGGCCACGTATTACTGTAAGAGCACCAGACCAATACAGATGCTGTTTTACTCCAACCCAGGCCACAGCACACAAATATACTATGGAGGGATTCAGAGAGCAAGAAGGTTTCAGGAAACAGTCAAATATTTACATAGTATCTACAATATTTACAATTATTTCTGAAAAGTCTTTGCTATTTTGAAACTGATTATTGAAAACTGAACCTCTGAATCTTACTGCTGGTTTAAAAACAAAGTTTTGGTCCATTTGACCAGAAGTCCAACGTCACCAGCAACTTACTTTCATAATACCATAACTTGCATCTGTTTCAAACTTGACAGCAGGTCATAAGAAAAAAGAATACATTTTCCACATCAAAACAATGCCTGAGGTCAAATATCAATATTAACCACTATGAATTCTCAGTCAGCCTTACAGAGTACTCAAACATCTTGATTTCAGTTCATTTCTGTTTGTGCCCAATAACTAAAATCTTAAGATTCCTTCAGGATGATTACAAATACACAATAGTCATGGAGCATCTGACAAGCTTGTCAAAACATTTAGAGAATTGGGTTTGGAGCTTGATTGGAGCTCAGGGCAGACATTCACAGCGGTCTGCTCCACTAATGGCTCTGGTAAATCATTTAGGAGTCTGAATGTGCCATTAACTACATTACAGCAGCTCCAAGCCCCTCTAATGTGTGGATAATGACAGTTGGGAGGTCCCACTCGGACTGGATAATGGAAAATTAACCTTTTTAAAGGGCAACAAGGATCCATCTTTATCAGACTACAAAAAAGACTGTGTTTGCTTCAAAGTTAGAGTCATTTATCAAACACTCCTGACAGGGTGATGGATATAAAGCATAATGACTTCTTATGGACTTTGGGTAAATGATCTATCCTGTTTATAAACAGTTCGTAAGCTGGAGTCATTTGGAGATCACGGAGTAGGGAGACATCCACAGTGGGGTTTCATTTGCAAATAACAGAGTTACTTACAGGAGCCACAATCTTTCCCGTCTGTCCAACCTGCATGTCATTTGGGACATAGCCTGCATCCACAGCAGCTCTAGAAGCGCCAACTTGAGGAAAAAAGTGACATTCAGTTTATGCTCGAGCAACAAGTATGAGGGGGGGGGGGGGGGGGGAAGCTGCAACCTTTCTCTGTTGTCCTTTCCCCTTCCTCACCCAT
>JBBPCZ010000136.1:10924560-10936243 GCA_037974445.1 Brycinus macrolepidotus
TACGTGTGTGTTTTAATATGTACATATATTAATATATATGAGTATGAATGTGTATGTGTGTGAAGAATAGCCACTGCTCTTATAGGGATAGAGACATAAGGAATATGAGGTGAAGGACGCGTGTCTGACAGCGAGGCTGTTGTAAGTGGGGCTGGTCTGAGTTGGGGGTCGATGTTAAAGGTCAGGTTGAAGAGCGACCCTCTGCCCTTCTGGAAACATCTTGAATAAATAATCCGCACAAATAAATCAGGAAACTCGCGCGCAGTTCACCACTTCTTTACAGCTCGATTTCTGAAGTCCACACAGTTCATCTCCCAACACTGGAGAAAAAACACAGAAATAACAAAACTGGTCAACCAAACAAGAGCCCCGCTTCACACTGACTGACCTCACATCAGACCAGATCAGTCAGAAAGATTAATGCAGTCTGAAAGATTTTATCAGACAATTTAACTGAACTAAAAATAAACGTTACAGAGAAACGCATCAAACGCCTGTCCTTCTTTTTAAAGAACGGGGTGAAGAAGACCACCTGGAAACTGAAGAAAATCTGATTAAAGGTCATTTTTGTTTCACTTGACTGTTTTTTTTTATAACAAACTAACAATTTAAGATTTTTTAAAGAAAATAATACTACAACATCATACGCGCGTCTGCTGTTCCTGTGTGTGTGAAAATGAGAAACAGAGTGGAGGTGCAGTAAAATAAACACGGTGGGAAAATTGTGCAGAGGGGCGTGTAGTAACACAGAGAGTCCAGCAGGGGGCTCTACTCCTTCTGCACACTGAGTACCGAAGTTTTGTTTCGTGAAGAATATAAGGACAAAGAATTATGCCACGCTCCCAATAATAATAATAATAATAATAATAATAATAATAATAATAAAGTAAGTAAGTAAAACTGGTTCTAAATTTCAGAGCTTCAAAACTTTTCCACAGACTGGGCATCAGCACATCAGACCAGGTTTCCTCGAGGACTCTCCTTCCTAGAAGTGGAGAGAATGATCACCTGATCAGCTCCGGTCTGTAGTTCTATGTGTAATGTTCCTCTGAACTGTGATCAGTTGTGTGTCAGTCATTATTTTAATAACTCCGTTTGGCTTAAACTGGACTGACTGCGTGTATTCTCATTTTATCCCACCCAACACCACCTCCCCTCTCAAAAAAAAAACTACCAGTTTGTGTATTTGCCTAATGCCCTGTTGCCCCTCCTCAGGGGTCCCAGCGTGGGTGTGACGTCACGCGGCGTGTGGGTCGCTCTCTCCCCTCCGGCGCTCCTCGCGCAAGGGCTCCAGGTTCTCAGTGCGCTCGGGACGGTGCACATACACACACACATACACCCAGCACGCACGCACACACACACACACACACACACACACACAACATCCACACACACGTACACGCGCACTCTCCTACTGAGCCTCGTCCCGCGCGCTGCCCTGCATGGTGGATATTCTGCTCCACTCGTCCTTCTTGGGTGATATGGGGGATCATTCCAAAAGTAAGTGCCCCGCTCCTCTCCTGAAGTGTCTCTCCGGTTCTTCAGGGGCTCTTTAGATATTTTTTTTCTCCTGGTAGCTTGATTTGGACGTAACGAGGCTGTTTTTAAGTCTGTGATCCTGGGCCGGAGTGGACTATCACACATTCCAGTGTGTCTGTCTGAGAGCTTTTCTGTAAAAGTGTACACTAGTGTGGTCAAATGGCTACGAAACTGTAGGTTTGGGGGGACGTGCATGGACTTGTGGACGCACAGGTTACAAATGCATGAAGGCGGTTGTGTGAGGAGGGTATGGGTGAGGGTGTGTGGAGGAGAGGGTGTGTGGAAGAGAGGTGAGGGTGTGTGGAGGAGAGGTGGGGTGCAGGTGCCGGCTCTAACCCGTGCGTCCCACGCAGAGAAGTCCGGACTCGCCATGTGTGTGGGCTGTGGAAGTCAGATCCATGACCAGTACATCCTGAGGGTCTCCCCGGATCTGGAGTGGCACGCGGCCTGCCTCAAGTGTGCCGAGTGCAGCCAGTACCTGGACGAGACCTGCACGTGCTTCGTCCGAGACGGAAAGACCTACTGCAAACGAGATTACATACGGTACGAAATTACAAAGGGTACAAAATTACACAGGGTGCGAAATTACATAGGGTACTAGAATACATACGGTACAAAATTACATAGTGTACGAAATTACATAGGGTACGAGAACACATACAGTACGAAATTACACAGGGTACGAAATTACATAAGGTAAGAAATTACATATGGTACGAAAATGCATATTGGAAGAGAATCTATATGGTATGACGGGGCTTCTCCACCAGCACTGGGACCCTTTAAGTTTTACCGATGGGCCTCTTTCTTACCACGGGAATTCAGGCTGAAGCAATGAACCTCTCTGTCAAGTTTCCCTTCTAACAAAGTTCAAGGAATCACATAAAAACATATTGTTTTTTTTTTTGCCAATAAATAAATTATAATAACAAATCAATTGTGCGGGTAATTAATGTAATAGTTTAGCAGGGTTTATTGTCTGTAGTGCTCTAAAGCAGCGCTCTGATTCGGGCTGTAATAGTTCAGTTGGTGAGTGAGTGACTGTGTTCTGCCCGTTGCAGGTTATTCGGGATTAAGTGTGCCAAGTGTAACAGCGGGTTCTGCAGCAGCGAGCTGGTGATGAGGGCTCGGGATAATGTTTACCACATGGAGTGTTTCAGGTGCTCCGTGTGCAGCAGACACCTTCTGCCCGGGGACGAGTTCTCTCTGCGGGAAGAGGAACTGCTGTGCCGGGCCGATCACGGGCTGCTGCTGGAGAGAGGGGCGGCGGGCAGCCCCCTGAGCCCCGGGAGCATCCACTCAGGAAGAGCCCTGCACATGCCAGGTCAGGAGCTGCTTTACTCATCTCCCTCTTACAGCTTGATAATAATAATAATAATAATAAGAATAATAAGAATAATAAGAATAAGAATAATAAGAATAAGAATAATAAGAATAATAAGAATAATAATAATAATATACTAAATAACTGTATTCAAAATATACTAAAATACAGTAAGAGTACTGCTAATACTACTACCAGTAATAATAATAACTACAACAATAACAGTAATAAATATTAACGGTGTTATCGTCATCATCATCACCACTATATTATTATTATTATAGTAGTAGTAGTAGTAGTAATAGCAGTATTTCTAAATATATTTTGATGAGGTGCTTATTATTATAATTATGGCAATCATAATTATTACTAGCAGCTGTCTTGTAAGTACTAGTAATACGAATTATTTACCTAAAATACATAATAATAATAATAATAATAATAATAATAATAATAATAATAATAATAATAATAACAAATGCTGTGTGTGTCTGATTATTCTGGACACTCATTATTTAATGTGTAGTGCAGTGTGTTAATTGTGAGGTGTTGCAGAAGTGAGTCGCTGTGTGTCTCAGAGTGATTTTAGTGATATTATATTTCAGGGGTCTTTAGAGCAGATCGATGCTGTGCGGTGTGTTGTTCTGAGTGTGCAGCTCGAGGCTGAACAGTTTTCTCGAGATCCTGGTGCTGGTGGTGTTTAGTCTGCTGGTTTTAGCTGAGTTTTGAACACTGAGTTCGTTTGTGCCCTGTAAATCTCCACAACTTTACAGAACAGCTACTTCTCTACTGCTTCACTATTTCTCAAAAAAAAGGCATCAGAGCGAGAAACGAGAGAAAAACACACACATACACAAACACACAGGCTGGAAAAAATCAGGATAATATCAATATGTGAAATAAGCGGGTTAGTTGGCGGAAAAGAGAGAAATAAATACACCACAGTTATGTGCTACAATTTTGTGAGCGTGCGTGAACTAAATAAAACTAAAATGAGGCTGAGTATTGAAGATATGATTTTTAGGTCTCCCAGTATTTATAGTCGTTTGAACTGGGGGGCGCGAGCTGCTGCTATCATTGAACTGGTATTCAGTTTGACTTTTCTCGGTTTGTGTTTTTACTGTTCAGTTTGGTCGTGGTGGTCGTTCTGGTGGAGATGGTGGGTGATTTTTATGAGCTCGTCCGGGCTGTGTTCCGATCGCTGATCAGTGAGTGAGGAGTTTGTCTCGGCTGTTCTGTCCTGCAGAGCCGGTGCCGGTTCGGCAGCCCCCTCACCGGAACCACGTCCACAAGCAGTCCGAGAAGACCACCCGCGTGCGCACCGTGCTCAACGAGAAGCAGCTGCACACGCTGCGCACGTGCTACAACGCGAACCCGAGGCCGGACGCGCTGATGAAGGAGCAGCTCGTGGAGATGACGGGCCTGAGCCCGCGGGTCATCCGGGTCTGGTTCCAGAACAAGCGCTGCAAGGACAAGAAGAGGTCCATCCTCATGAAGCAGCTCCAGCAGCAGCAGCACAGTGACAAAACGGTGAGAGGCTCCTCTGCCCCTGTGCAACGATATAAAACACGTCATTTTTATCTGAACGACACCCGAGGACAGCACTATATCAAAAGAAAGCTGAGTGTGGATGAAGAACAGTGCATTAAATGTAAACAATGGATGCATTTAGGGTATATAATCTAAAGGAATTTCCAATATTAACCTATGTATGTATGTACGTTGTATATGTATGTATGTATGTATGTATTTGTTTGTTTATTTGTTTATTTCACTTCTGCGTGAAGTACAGTGCATTAAATGTAAACAATGAATGCACTGGGGATATGTCAGCTAAAGGAGATTTCAGTAGTAGCCTGTATGTATGTATGTGTATGGATGGATGGGTGGAAGGATGGATGTATGTATGCATGCATGTACGTATATACGTATTTATGTGTGTATGTATTTGTTTGTTTGATTGTATGTTTGTTTATTTATTTATCCTATGCCACCCACAGAATCTTCAAGGACTAACAGGGACGCCTCTGGTGGCGGGCAGTCCTATCAGACACGACAACACGGTGCAGGGGAACCCTGTAGAGGTGCAGACCTACCAGCCGCCCTGGAAAGCTCTGAGCGAGTTCGCCCTGCAGAGTGACCTGGAGCAGCCCGCCTTCCAGCAGCTGGTAAGAAGGAAAACTCGCAGGAACTCTTTTAGCCATGCAGGAGGAGCATCGTCTATCCATCGTGCATTCAACCCAAAAAACGTTATTTTTGTTCGCATTTAAAAAACTATTTTACTGAGTCTCAGGGGTTCCTCGGTCCTCCGAATTCTGACTGCCTCCCCATGGATTTTTGTATACGCTCAAAAAAGACGCTGAAACTAAATTCACTATCTGAGAGCATAACTCCAAATCTGGAGTGATCTGAAATATCAGGTCAACAGAGAGCACACGTGACAAACCGATTTCAGAAGCTAACATCATTCTGTCAAAACAAGCCCAAGGATAATTCAATTATAAAAGTGATTTTGAGTCAAGTAATGACTTTGTCATTCAGGGCTTATAGCAGCTACGACTGTCCCACACATACTACCGTACAACACACTCGGACAAATACGTTAATTAGTTAATTCGTTAGTTAGTTAGTTAGTTAGTCGGCATGGTTGCAGAGATCTGCTCCTCCACAGTGCCATACTGATTTGGGGCTTAGATGTTTAGATTTAAAAAATTCTCAAATACTCGTTATGTCTCTATTCAGTGTTTGAGAATTTAGCTCCAGGCAACATCTGCTTTTGGAAAAGGCACTAATGGCTAATCTCAACAAGTACCTGAGGTAAACAGAACCTCCAGTGAAATTAACAAAAACTCAGGTTTTGTCAAACAAATACGTGAATGTTTGTTGGCTCTCACTGTTTGAGAGCTCAAACCCCACACAGCATATTGGCTTTAACTTTTTTTTTTATATATCGTAGTGTGGGCAAGTGAAATGTATGACATACAGCTGGTCAACTAGCAGAACACACGGTGGAAAGAACTTCGTTTTAGTTTTCGTCTCAGGTTCTAGCGAGTAACCAGAATAAAACACACACCAGTCATTCCTCTGACTGGCGGTGTGTTCGTTTGAACAGTTAAAGTGATGTACAACTGCACGTTTAAGGGTTATCTCTGTTTTACTGAGGGGGAAGGGCACTCAAAACTACTAACCCAGTACAGTTTTCTTTAGAACAAAAAAAAGATATGATGCCTAAAGAAGTAATAAGGGTTTCTGTGGTGTATGATATCATAATCTATCGTATTTCACCTCACTTCAGTGTAATCTGTATCGTAATGTATTGATTACTATATTTATAGACTATAATAATCTCTATCCCATAGAACTGTTTTATAGTAACATGTATAGTAATGTGAAGTAATGTATAGATTACATTTATGCAGTATAATAATCTACATCCCGTAGTACTCTTACAGTAATCTGTATGGTAATGTGAAGTCATGTATAGATTTCATTTACAGACCATAATAATCTCTACCCTGTAGTACTGTTTTATAGCAATCTGTGTAGTAGTGTGAAGTTATATATATATATTATTGTATTTATAAATTAATAATCTTTATCCTGTAGTATGCTTATAGTAATTTGTATGGGAATGTGAAGTAATCTGTTTATAAACTGTAATATTCTCTTTCCTTCAATATTGATTCATAGTAATATGTGTAGCAATATGAAGTAATGTATATATTACTATATTTATAGACTAAATACTCTTGTGTCCTGCAGTACAGTTTTATTGTGGTCTTTAATGTTAAGTAATGTACAGACTACTGCATTTATAGATATGATGATATTTATCTTGTAGTACGCTCAGAGTAAGCTGCATGGTTATGTGAAGTAATGTACATATTACTGTATTTAAAAACTATAAAAATGTCTATCCTGCAGAACTGTTTTATAGTAATGTGAAGTAATACATAGATGACTATATTTATAAGATATAAAGATATAGATCTTGAAGTATTGTTTTACTGTAATCTGAAATGTGAAGGATAGATTACTATATTTATAGATTATAATAATGTACATTCTGCAGTACTGTTTATCTGTGATCTGTATAGAATGTGACAAAATGTATAGATTAATATATTTATAAACTATAATAATCTATGTCCTGCAGGACTGATTTTTAGTAATCTGTACAGGAAAGTGAAGTAATGTATAGATTTACTATAATTATAGACTATAATAATCTACATCATGCAGTACTGTTTCTCTGTAATCTGTAATGTGAAGTAATGTATAGATTACTATATTTATAAACTATAATAATCTACAGCCTGCAATACTGTTTTACAGTAGCCTGTAATGTAAAGTAATTAATAAATTACTATATTTTCAGTGTTTCATTGTAATCTGTAGAGTACTGTATAGTAACTCGTGTACAGTTCTGTATTACAGCAGTTTATACTTTTATAGGAAACTTGTAGAAATTAGTACAGATGTTTTTCGGGGGTCTTGGTTGAGTGAGTCGCCCACTAAACAGGAGAAATGTTTTGAACTCTGACATGAAGAGAAGCTCATTCCCTGTTTTTCTCTCTGTTCTTGGTGTAGGTGTCCTTCTCCGAGTCGGGCTCTCTTGGTAACTCCTCGGCCAGTGATGTGACCTCTCTGTCGTCGCAGCTCCCGGACACCCCCACCAGTATGGTCGCCAGTCCGGTGGAGACGTGAACACACACCGAGAGACACCCCGCCTGTCCCAGCATGCACCCCTGCATGAGCCCCGAGCGGACCGAGGGATTACAACACACACACACACACCGCAACCGTGTGGATCTAACGCTGAAGACACGGAGTCCACCTTTCCCACCCTGTCGACCCCCATGGATTCAACCCCCAAACCGTCCCGGCCGGAGGAAATATGAATGAACACGCTGAGCCGCTGTCCAAAGTTTTTCCTTTTCTTTTTTGTTTCTGTTCTTTTTAACAGTCAATATCTTCGCGTCATTCCTCCAAGGCTGACAGTGTATGTATCTCCATCATCCATGTCCTGCTGCCCCCATCCACCGAGACCACCTTGTCTTACTGAGCATGATCTCTGAAGACTTATGTAGAGAAAACAAACAAACAAAAAAACTGCTATGTAAAGTATTTTATCTTGACGGATGGAGGACAGATTGTTTAAACTACTCGAGAAAAGAAAAGAAAAGAAAAAAACAGTAAGTTATTGTTATTTATTGTCAGGACTTAACCGTCCGCGCGCGAATTAAGAAATTTACCTGAATAAACGATGTTAAGTGTTCATGTTTATGTCTGAGGAACTTTGCATGCAAAGACATATGATGTCCCTGAAATGTGTTCATTCCAAAACCCCCCCTCCACCCCGCCCCGCCCCCGCCCCCGCCCCCCTTTCTGGAGGCGTGTGTTGTAGACAGCAGTGTACTCAGCCACAGCACAGACTTCGAGCGCCACGCCAAAGACGCCAATTAAATAAGAAATTAAATAGAAAGTGAACGGCTCTTCAGCCTGAGTGTCCTCATGTTGGAGATTATATGCTTTTTTACATTTTCTTTTGTGAAACTGTGTATTTTGGAGAACAAAACGAGGTCCGCAGCTGTTTTTTGCAGTATATTTGTGTCTCAAATGGGTCTATATATGTGCGAGCCAGAAGGTTTAATTGGTTTATATCTGGCCCTCATGCATGTAGGCCGCGTCCCAAATCACACTTTTAAACTTAACATGCTACACCGTGCACATCTACCTGCAGTGTCCTGTGTTTTACACGCTGTTTGGGGTTGCAGTCCTGGGAGAAGAAGCCTCGTTAGCCACTAACGGCCACATAGGGTTTGGTTTTTGTAAGCCTGTGATTGGCTACCACCGTGATGGCCCAGAGCCAAACAGCTATAAACTGATTGGTGGGGGGACTGAAGTGTCCTGTTTAACCCTTCACAGTCCGGATCAGAGCTTATCACAGCCGGATCAGCCGCGGTCCGGATATTGAGCTGGTTGGGCTGTGATCGGGTCAGGTTTGTGTTCCGGCGGCCTCTTATCTGACTGGCATCACCTGCTAAACATCCACGGTACACGGAGTGTGTGTGTGTGTATGTGTTTGTATGTGTGTATGTGCGCGTGTGTGTGTCTGTATGTGTTTGTATGTGTGTGTGTATGTGTGTTTGTGTGTATGTATGTGTATGTGTGTTTGCGTGTGTATGTGTTTTTGTATGGATGTGTGTGTGTGTGTGTGTGTGTGTGTGTATGTGTATATATATGTATGTGTGTGTATGTATGTATGTATGTATGTTTGTGTATGTGTGTGTCGCTTGTGCTGAAGAGAAGGGATCCCCCCTCAGATGTTCTCCAGGCTGTGTTTTCTCTCCAGGCAGAGCTTTACTTTAACAGGGAGGCAGGTGATGATGTGATAGTGATCTGACAGCGTGTTCAGACTGTGTGAAATATCGCGTTTACGCGAATATATCGATCTTCGGTTCACTTTGGTGCAAAAGCAGTAAAACCCGCTTTAGTCTGTCTAACAGGCTGCACGCTTGGTCGTTCGTTCGGGCTGGTCTTCGTTCGTTTAGGGAGTGTGTGTGTGTGTGTGTGTGTGTGTGTGTAAATCGTCCTGAATATCCTTTTAGACATGGGAGTGTGTTGAGGGTGAAATGCAGATCCATTGGGACAACTGATTTCAGCCTGAATTGTTTCTGAATAAAAATTACATGTATATAAATAGCTAAAAAGACAAATAAATAAATAAATAGATAAATACATAGATAAATAAACACATAGATAGATAGAACAATAGATAGTTAGATAGACATAAATAAATAAAAAGAAAGAAAAAATATTACCACGTCTACAAAAATAGTCCTCATCACGAATGAACGAGGGCCACAGTTCAGTATCAAATTAGTCCTCCGTGACTCCTCCGCGGTCCCGTTCACACTGCAAGACTTTTATTACAACCAGAACATTTTTTAAATTAAACCCGCTTTTACACTGCGATTCGGATTTTGCGTGGATTTTTTTTAAAGAGCTCTGAAAGTGAATCGCGAGCGGCCGTTTTCAGTTTGAAACGATTAAAACTAATTTTCAATCTAACAGTAGTTTCACCACCTTCTCCGAAATCACCCGAACCTCAAACACCCGCATCGACAAATCTATATCTCATAAACTGCGTTTACTGCTCCTCGATAACTGCTTTTGTTTTGTTCTATTAAAACGTAACAACAAAAAAAACAAAATAGCCCATCGGACTGAGCAGATCAGAAGAGGGCAGTTGGGGAAGAGGGAACTGTCGGTTTATTCAACAATATTCGCAGACATTTCACTGCCTAAGACCTCTACCTTTTCTTTTTTATTCGAAAAAAAAACATTTTTAGAGAATTCATTGCTTGTCCTGGTTTAAAAGCAGCGCAAACATTTAAGAGTCGGGAATAAAAGCAGGCAGTTTTCTCCTAGTTTAAGATGATTTTCAGTGTTACAGAGCGGATATAAGATCCTCATCCGTGTTTCCACGCCTGTGAAGGAAAGCAAACAGGGCTGATCCTGCGTTACACCTTCTTTAGGTGTCCTGAGCGACCTTCTGTACACTGGAAGGTGGAGAGGTTCTTCACCACCAACTGAAGAAGAACAAAACACCAGCCCCGAGCTGGAGACGCTGGTTGGGCGTTTGATTTGACAAATGAACAAATTAATGTGTGAAAGTACCTTAAAATGAACCACTCTTTTTTATTTATTTATTTTTTATTCTCTTATACCAAACATTTGGTATCACATTCACAAACCTGGCCAGAAAAAAAAAAACTTTTCATTTGAGATCATCAAGAAACAGTGACCAAGGCATCGCCTTCACCGAGGTCACGAGAAACTCGTGGAGCGTCACCTTCTCTTCACACACACTTGACACAGATTTATTGTTGAGAAGAGGCAGTTCTGAATGCACCGATGGGTGTGTGTGTGTGTGTGTGTGTGTGTGTGTGTGTGTGTGAGAGAGAGAGAGACAGGAGGAGGATCTGACCCCAGAGGCTCCAGCTTGTGTTGACACACTAATATATAAAGTGACTCAGAATCAGTGGTGTGTAGAGAGTGAGAGAGAGAGAAGGAGAGAGAGAGAGAGAGAGAGAGAGAGAGAAACAGCAGGCTGTTTGTAGTGCCCTCAGGCCAGTGAGGACTTGAGTCTGATTTTGAGGCCTCAGCCTTTCACTGTCGAGTTTAACCCACATGTCAGATTTCAACCTTTCTGTGGCTTTTACAGGAAAAAGACATCTAAACCTATGTTCACCCAACATTGAACAAAACCCGGACTGAAAAGAGTATGCATCTCTATGAACGTGTAAAAAAACATTTGTACTATCCCCAGATTTAAAGAAACAAGCTGTTCATTTTTAGAGGTAAAAGACATCCAGCGAATGGATGCAGAGTGAAAGTAGCAGCACAGGGACCAACATCTGTACAGTCATTCTAATATGTAAAATTTCAATGCAAAACCTAAACTTAAAAGTGTTTCTTGTAATAATAACATATACAACACTACAAATTCATTGAATATTCTAAGAATCTATTATGGATTGAAGCTTTAACAATTTTTGATCAGTCAGAAAAACAATTTGTAGCCAACATTTTTCTCAATTGATTATGCAAACGTCTCTGGATAAGTCTGTTCTACTTTTAAAAGACCACAAGTATGAATGTGCTTTAAATATTTTATTAAACGTGAAAAAATCAATTCCATAAATTATAAGTGCTTTACCAATAACAAGTACAAAGAAAACAAGGACAACAACATAAATATGGTGTACAGTGTTTATGAAAAGTGAACTGTAGTATGTGTATATTTTATTTATA
>JBBPCZ010000136.1:10936661-10957619 GCA_037974445.1 Brycinus macrolepidotus
TATATATATATAGCCAAATACTCAGGATATATAAATTAGAACTATGAAAAGTAAACAACACTAATGTCAGCTTTTGAAAGCAATTTTCACTGTTCCTTTCTCTGCATAGCGATTTTGTCACAGACAGTAAAATAACTGAGTGTACTCTCCGAACAGCAAGAGTTCAGAACTATTCTTCAAACATCTTTTATTTACAAAACAAAACGCATACCATATAATTTATAAAACACTAAGGTCTATGTCCAGCCTGGAGACGAACAGTAAACTATTGTGCATTCCAGAAATCTGCTTCAACGGATCTCTTCTTTCGGAAAGAAAACAAATTTCACTTTATATCAATGGCCCTTAATAACTGTATACTTACACAAAAAATATCTTCATACATTCAAATCACTTTGTAATTGTGACTTGTTTTACTGCCCTTCAGTACCTGCATTGTGCGAACAGTTTGTTATTACAGTGTGGGATGTTAACATTGCACGTCCAAGAAATTCAGCAGCATTTACCATGTAATTATTTTGTTAATGCACCGTTAAATCAGATGTTACACGCAGGGGTCATATTTGTAAGACTTGGCTAGAAGTCCATTAAAAGTAATTATTTAAGTAAAGAAAAAAAACTATTTTATTTCATGTAGAGATGTAGTGCTTAAATTAGTCGGTTTGAAAGGTCATGTCGCAGCAGAGTTTGTAGTCCAGTTTATGCTCCTCAGACTTACTCCTCCTGCTTGTTGAGGAAGAACTGAAGTGCGGAGTCCCACTGCTCTCTGGGGAAGCGGTTGGAGAGCTCACAGTAATCCAGCGCAGCCCAACACCTCTCTGGAGGAGAAAGAAGGAGAAGAGAATTACTCGCATACTGAGTGTCCGGATTCCTTTGAGCTGCTACATCAATGTTTGGAAATGCTGAGCAAAGCAAGACCAAGAACAGGAATTTTTCCCAACCAAACTAAGGAGTTTCGCATTTTAAACCAAAGTTATATAAAACAGATAGGAAAGAATAATTTTTCACACTGAAACCAGAAACAGATAAGAGAAGATTCAAGAGTATTTGTGTGTTTTACTTTTTGTTTAACTTTCTTGCACAAGTTTTTCAGCAAATTACTTAAATAGTGTGTAATTGAAGCAGGGTAGGAGGGAAACATGAAAGGCAAAGTACATGGGCTCACCTTGTGCTGGTCTGTTGTCTGTCTGGTTCTCGCTGGAGGCACAGTCCTGGGTTAAAAAAAAATGCAAAAAATTAATTGATCTACTTGAACTGAACTACTTCAACTATTTTAATTTACGTTTTTATATATTTGAGAGATCAGTGAAAATAAACATCACACATTAACCATAGCTATATTGTGTATTCACCAAATTACACCTATGTACAGGACTCTGCGGATCTTGCCGCTGTTTGAATTAAAAGACAATCGTCTGTCCTTGTCAGAGTGAGTGCTAATCTTCACATATATAATGTAGGTTGCGGGCCAGCATGGGGAAGCTTGTCAGGGGGAAGATGAAGGAGTCGGCCTGTTTACAAGAGGCTCAACCGGTGGCAGGTAAATCCACTCAAATCGACAGAGGAAGCCATCCATCTGTGCAGTGGAGGCTGCTTCTTTGGAAAGGGGCAGAGAGAGCGGCATACAACAAAAGGCCAAACAGAGACAAAGCCAGAGTTTGGAGAGATAAGAGTCCACTGTTGACAATGTGCAGAAGCAGTCGAAAGGTGTGTGTTTGTTTGAGAGGGGGATTCACGGGCTAGAAGACATGCAGCAGGTGAGATGAGGAGACAAGGCTCTGAAGGGGACGTGTTATACATAATGGAATTGTAGGAATGTGGCTTCATCCAGTATGGATAAGTTAAACTATGGTTAAAACCAAGGGAGACTTTGTTGGCACTATAAGAAAATACAGGTCAATGTAGGGCTACAACTAAATTATTTCTTCAAATGAGTTAAGCTAGGAATTATTTGTTGGTTCGTCACCTAATTTAACTCATGTCTTTTTAAGCCACCAATAGTCCAAGCTCTGCATGTGTGACATTTTCTTCTTTAGTGTTGCAAAGAACCAGCAGAAGCTATATTGCCCCTAACAGCTCCTGTAGCCCACACCAACATGTGAGAATGGCCATGAGTGTCGTAAGTACATAACAGGACATCACAGTGTGTTACAGAGCACTATTTAAAGAAAATCTTATACAAACAATAGGAATCAACATCAATAATTGTTTATAATTAAAATATCAAGTATGTCAGATAAACACTGCGCTCCTAGATATGTTTACTGGGTGTATCTGAGTAAAAAAGAGCCCAGGATGATATGCAAATGAGTACTATGGGTTCTTTGAGAGATGCTATAGATGGGTAATTTTAAAGATATTTAAAGTTACTTCCTAGAAACTTTGCATTATGTGAGGGTGGTTTAAACTTAAAAAGGGTTCTTTGCATACACATTCATTTACAAACACAGTTCGTTGACGTGTCCACTGAAAGGCTTTTTAGGGAACCAAAAATGGTTCTTCTATGGCATCAGACAAAAAACTGTTTCTAGCCCCTTTGTTTTTAAAAGAGTGTGTTCATGTGTGCGAGACGGAGATTGCAAAGGTGCACACAGCCGGATTATCTGGAGGAGTTTTAGAGCCTGGGGCCGTACCTGTATGAAGGTGGCCAAGAGCACACAGCTCATCTCCTGCTGCAGGATGACCTTGTTCGGCTGGTTGTTGTAGCAGGCGCTGATGAGTGAGGGGAAGAGCACTTTGATGAGGCGTGGGTGGCTGAAGTACTGGAACGGCAGCTGACACAGTTTCTGCAGCACACTGGGCTGCCGGCCAGACTGCACGATCACCTGGAACACACAGGGAGAAAGCATGCGCACACACATCAAGCAAACGCCACATCCAGCAGTAAATCAGAGTCTCCCCTTGTGCCCCTCCCACACGTAAATCTGCCACTAAAACAACACACAAACACCCATTAAGAGGAGAAGTAGAGGGCACAGCCTCCCAGTACACAATTACACACCATAAACCCAGACAGGGATGCCTTAGCACCTCCTTCTGTGGCACGAGTGCACAGGCTCCATCGAGAGTGGACCCTTCCTTACTCCAGCACACCTACTTCAGTTCAGAAAGAGTTCATTAAATACTTGATCAGCTGAATCAGGTATATTAGAGCAGGAAAACACCAAAAAAGCAGGGACAACAAGCATCGAGGTTTCAAAGCAATACTCTATATTCCTCAATTCAAGGAGACAGAGGACAGTAACACATACTGATGATCATGGTAACAATCCACAAGCTATCAACGTGCAAGAGAAGTTCATGTAAAGGTAACATCACTGGGTTTCCCGATATGTGTGTGGCTTGGAATCAGAGGGCAAGCAGCGAGAAAGAAGAGACAAAAAGGGGGTAAATGGGGCAAAGGTGGGGGCTGGGTGGGCAGACCCCCCTGCATGGTCACACACACTTTAAGAAATGAAGCAATACCATTAATGGAGCTTCTCACCACCAGCATCCCACTCCCCCTCAGCATGGCCGTCAATCATACCATCACATCCGGTCCCCCCGACAAGCATTAAAACCAAATCACTCCCAGGCCGGCCTGATTAAAGCAGAGGCTCTGTGTGAGAGAGGCCTTCAGCCCAAGCCTGAGAACCAGGAAAGCCCCTTAGCTCTCTGTGATCGGAGCAGGGAGCTGGGAGGTCACCATCATAAATTCCAACAGGTGAGATGGAGAGGGAGAAAGAGGGCCAGTGGAAAACAGGGTGTGGAGGGGGGAAGGAGGAGAGAGAGAGTAAGAGAAAGAGAGCTTACACCCTTCCACTGCAGCTCAACCCTAAATGCAAACCAGAAGGGCGGGGTGAACTTCCCAGAAACACTGGGTGACATAAATTACCAAAGATTTACAAGATTTGTAAAAATACTCTTAACAATACTCTTTCCAATGCTTTCTGTCCTTTAATAATGCACTTTAAGGGTTTGAGAGCATGATGAGAGCAAGTTATCTCACTTCTTTTATCATTTCAAGGTGAAGGCCTCTCACGGCTGAGTTCTACAGCAGCGTTCAAAGGGCTCTTGGGCAGTGTCACTCTGCGTTAGGGACAGTTTAAAGATACTTTACTGAGTGGCTCAAACAAACCATTGCCGAGTCCCTTTAATGGTACTGAAAGCTCTAAACAGCTGTCTGCCGATTCGTTTCAGACCAGAGAGCCCACCGGTATGTGCTGACCAAACAGTAAGATCCAGTGGCTTCTCGCCGACTTATAATTAATGATCGTTTCCCCCCGGAATGCAGAAAAAAAAGAATTTCCTGCGCCACCATAGCAGCGCAACTGAATGAAGCAACAGTTCAAAAGATCTGGTTGTTTTCAATGGAAGAGCTGTGCAGTGTCAGGGTGGAGGGCATGACTGAGAAGGTTTTTTTTATAAGCTTGGGGAGTACTGGGCTAATCTCTCCCATCACTCCTGGACTAAAAGAGGGAGCTGTATGGCCTATTCCTCATTAGTTCACAGACAGTTACAAATTACAATGCTTCAAAAGTACTGGACACACATTTACCTTACTAGACCCTGGCACTCGCCTTCCATAAACAGAGGCATTCACAACTTCAGAGAGGGTGTTGGGCAAGCATGAGGGTATGTGCGTGTCCGTGTGTAAGAGTGTGTTGGGCGGTGGGGGCTGGAGCTCTGCGGACATTCCGCCCACAAATCAAGCAACCATCTCATAATCCCCCAGCACGCAGTGCTCCATCTTCACACGCCTAAACAAACTGTCCCCCCCCTCGAGTGTCCAAGGCAAGGAGACGTACAGCGCGGAGAGAGCAGAGGTTAGCTTCAGCCTTGAACGCCCTACAAACTCCCCTGGTCAAAACTAAACGGTTCGGCTAGCAACCAAGCCTCAGTCGAGTTCCCTCAGCAGCGGCCAGGTATCAGTTTAGCCCCTGACATAAAAGCACCAGCGGGCGTTTGAACTCGTGTGTCCCCCTCCTCCTTAAGCACAGATGACCATAAAGAAAAACACAGAGGCCAGGCCTGTCCTGTGTTTTCTTAAGTACAGGGTGCTGGTGTTTTCAAACAGGCCACATGCTTTATGGCCAGTCTATTACATAATTCCCAGCCTGTGCACCGAAAACAAAGGGAGTGTAAAGTTAACACTCCGAAACGCAAACACAAACTCCGAATAGCCCAAGGTGAAGAGGAAGGAGACCTCAGTCGGTCGGGTTTGTTCTTTGATGGACTGTTGATAAGAGTGAAGAGAAGTGACAGGCTCACATACTAAAACACAAGCATTAAGGCGATGCTGAACAGGACTGCCTGTGATGATTCTACTCACAGGAAACAACTATCTTTAGGGAATGCTAAGAATAAGGCAAAGGTATAAAACCAAGAAAAGAGGCTGCTGCGGACAGTCCAATTCAGCGTAAGCAACATGCAAAGGAGGATGGGGTGCAGACAACTTACTGATAAGAGTAGAGGGTAAATGACTTGTGAGGACACTGAAGGGGCACTCGAGACAGGAAGCAATGGCTACGTCAACAACGGCTACCACCCACAGGCACAATCTACAAAAACTGTCCTGTTATAAAACCTCTGTGAGTCCAGACAACCTGACGGCAGCCTGAACATATGCATAAATATTACAGAAGTAAAACGCACAATGAAAAGAGACCTGTTTGTTAGCATTGCTTAAAATGGGAAGAGCGTGTCTCTTACCAAAACAGCATTAAGAGCTGTGTTTGTTTGAAAAACTGTAAAATTATCTGTGATTTATTGTCGGTGCCTGCCTGAATCAAGCGTCATCTTCGATCCTTTGAAAGATAATCTCTCCTGGAGATCTTTCCCAGGAGCCCATCTGACCTGGACTGCACTCAAACACAGCATTAGACCTAAATAGGGCTCTAAATTCTGAAAGATTTATGGGCAAACAAACAAAAAACGAAAGAAGAATCCAGAAAAGAAGAAACCCAACACATAATGCTTGAGCGTGTTAAGCCTTAGTTTACCGTTGATGGACTGTGTTAATCATTTCATGGTGCTTGGCAGAGGCTTCATCCTCTCTGCTGCCACTCAGGGCTGCTTGGCTGAACCCCATGCCTGTGTTTTCTAGAGAGAGGGAGACACCAAATGCTTTTCCCCAACTATGGATCTCAGCCGTCCACTCAGGACCCGCTACGTCACCTAAGCACAAAGGGGTGCGTTATCGCCGTTGTAATGGACTGTTGAAGGCAGCATTTCAACATCAGTTTAACTGTGGATTACTGGACCAGGACTGCGTCTGGGGTTCCAGGGCACTGGAGATACCCTTGCGTTAGTATGGGATGAGAGTACAAGAGAGTGAGAGATAGAGCTAAAGGCAGGAAGAGAGAGGGAGTGAGAGGAGAGATAAGGAGAGATGAGTGTGGTGGACTGTTTCAATCTGGCCTTTCCGAGGTGCTGTGTTGAAAAGTGGCTGTCTGCGTGAAACAGCTCGTTGGGCGTCACCTTGTAATCCCCCAGTAATGGGAGTAACACTAGGGGTACAGTACATGGATGCTGTCAAACCAAGCGAGATATTTGTCTTTGGTTGTCTACATGTAACAGTGAGCAAGTTTTCTGGCTACATTCCAGATATGGAAAAAGTGGAACACCCCTATACTGAGGTTTGGCAGTTTTTAGGATGTGCTCAGAAAGAATGTGCATGTATATATGAATATCAGGGTGGCTGACAGAGATAGTTATGGTTTCTTTAGTTTCAAAGAGGATCTTTACAATAGTTGCTGAGTGAGTCATTAATCGATGTCGAATGTCACACAAACATACTGATCTCTCAATTCTGTTACAGAAAAGCTGGCCTTTACTGCTCTAGAAACTACAATTAGGACATGAGAAATGTTTTAAACCCACCACAAGGCAAGCTCTCATGTACTGTCTTTCAGAGCAGAAAGCACTATGTCTTTCATAGCAGAGGGACTATTAACCACAAGTCATCACTCCCCTTGAGTACAAACACACTTCACAGCCACCAACACAGAGCATATGTCACTGTACCAATAGCTGTGTGTTTGACCAAGATGACTAACGCACACACACTTCAAACTGGCCGAGTACATGGCGTAGGGCAGCTCTTCAAAGTCCTTGCTGCTTTTATGAGCTGTATTATTTCTCAGACACACACATATAAACACAGGCTGGTGAGCCCGCACTGAATCAGCATGGTGTGGCCGGCAGGGCCGGGGTCAGGGCTGCCTTGGTGTTCTACCTGTGCTTACATTATCCTAAGAAAGGCAAAGCCCTGCCAAATACGCCCATAACAACAGCGCATCAGCAGTCATTTATACTGCACGCAAAGTACATACAACAGTGCTCAAGTCAATACCACGCAGCTGGTCCTCGCAGAAGTCGGGGAAATTTTTAAAAAGTGATAAAGCTAAAACTTGCGTTCCCCGATGGTGAAATAAATACATTCAATTTTACAAACAGTTTTTGAGAAAATATGCAGTAACACACATTTTTACAATGTGTGGGAAAAAAACAAACAAATAAAAAAAAAAACACTAAAAACTGTAACATTCTATAATTTCTTTATATTTGTTCTCTAGCCAGTACCGGTGCCGTTAATAATAATATATATATATATATGAACCTCAGCCAAATGGCGACATAAAAAACAGCCTGCGTCCTGGAAAAAAGTCACGAGTTTAAAGACTTTGCCAGAGCAGTTTTCAAATTAGCAAAGTGGGCCGTGGATAAATGAATATGCAAAAGGTGTAATTCCCAGCCTGGTCGTTGCGTTACCTTCCCCCTATGTGAGCACAAAACCCAATCATCTGTCACTCCCCCCTAATTCAATCATCAGCCCTCATTCAATTATCCAATATAATATGCAAATAAGTCCAACAATGGCCAACAAATGCTAATTACGTACATCAAAATAATTAAATTGGATTGGAGCGGCAGAGGAGAACTGAACTGCCATAAAAACAGAGGCCGTTCCTTTAATTAACAGCAAAAATGTTTTAAATTAGAATCTGTAATAAGCCCATAAATTGCTGGGACTTCGACCCTCCCTTGAGGATTTTACAGCATCACAGTGGTGGATTCTCAGGAGACTGGCATGCTAAGCCTGGCTGAGTGAGGCGTCATCACTGGCCATATACCTTGCAAGGGTGCAGGAAAGTGGAACACAGTGGAACATGTGCGCTTCAAGCCATGCTGCTCTGTGATCCGCGCCTGCAGGTCCAGCATCCAGCTAAAGCCCAAACAACAAGCAGGCCAACTGCCAGATGCAGGAAAACAAAGCCTGTCCCTGCAGCAGGGCAGAACACAGCGCAGAGGTGCCACAGTCGCTGCATTATTCAACACCCTCCTTTTGTTGCTTTTGTGTCAGTTGTTTGTAAGGAGAAAAGTACACCAGGCTCATGATCTAATGAACAGCTTACAAAAGCTTAACAGCACACTCACCACACACACAACAACTGAGCTTCTGGGACCTGATATGTGTCAAATTGTTACAATAATTTGACAATTTTTAGATCTCTACTGTAGATTTAAGTTATGCCCTTAAAGAACAAACTAACAAAACAATCAGTAACTTGCTACATCTACACAAACCACAAAAGGAGAAATTTTACCTGGTTGTCAGGGTGGTTAACAGTGAAGTAACCCACACAGATGATGACTTCATGAAGCAGTTCCTCTGAGCTGTTCTGGGAGCAGTACCACAGCAGAGAGCTTACAATGTGTCTGAAGGCCAGAGACAACCCCTCTGCTCCTAGAACAGCCTACAGTGGGGAAAAAACAGTAATAAAGTAATAAAGACATTATCATCATTTTTATAATAATAATAATAATAATAATAAATTATTATTATTATTATTATTATTATTATTATTATTATTATTATTGGGGGCATAGGATATACAACAACAACAACTACAACAACAATAATATTATAATAAATCATCCATTCATCCTTAATTCTCACATATACATGTAATGCATACAAACACACAAATTCAAAACACTGAAGTATATTATGGTCATGGGTTATCTGGTCATTTCAAACTTCAAGTACTACTTCTAGTTGACCCTAACTGGACCACTCTATGCTGTTGACTTTACCATAATAATTGCAAGACACAGCATATTCAAAAGCACAAAGAGACAAAAGACAAAAGACAAAAGTTCTCTTCATAACTAGTGCATGTGTGTTGAAGAAGAAACAAGCTGGTGTTGTTGTGGTGGACTTGTGAGGGTCTCCTCAGCTCTGGAGAAAGCGGTCCCACTCCAGAACCCCCAGTCTCCCTATAGAGGAGATGCTATCAGCCGACCCACAGACAGTATTTATTAAACATGTCAGTATGACTGAGCGCCTCAGGGTCACCACTGAGACTACTGACATTAGCTGTGGGGTGTGTGAGAGTCTGGGATGGAAGGTCTAAGTAAGCGGCCACAAACAATACCTGAAAAGCCCTATGATGCAAACACAGGGCGTGCACGCAACTCCATGGACCGACTCTGCTATACCAGTATAACTCACAAACTGAGTTTCCATCCCATCTGCCTGAACTATTGGAATTTTGTCAGTTACATTCCTAGTGCTATCTGCACATCCCTGTATACGTGCATCTGATGGGAACCACACTTTTACAAGCAGTTTGAAAACAAGTAAGATATAGTGTCTGAAGTCAGCTAAAGAGATTCCTTGTGTGTTGGCTGACGCACAAGGAATCTCTGAAAATCAAATATGCAAAAACAACACTTGATTATTTTGCATCTCAAATGAACCGGCACTTAAGATGATGGACCTATAGACCTATAACATCAGATCAGAATGTTGCAGAACAGAGAACTTCGGTGGTATTTTCTTCTGCGATCACATCTCCATTCTCAATCGGTGAATCAGCATGTGGTGACTTATGCTTTTCCTGAGCAAGAAGAAAGCAAGCTCCATGAGGAAAATGCATAAATCAATATGTAATAATTAGATCCGGCTGTTCTTCATCTTGGCAAGTCAGCATTTCTGCTGTGGTAACGGCACTGCTGAGCAGTTGACTTGATCTGGCTGATACCACTCAGCACAGTCTCACACTCCCACCTGGACCAAATCAGCTGAGTATCACTACCCGGGCAAGACTTCACCTGAGGCTCAAAGAGAGACTCCAGAGCAGTCTCTAGAGTACCGACACAAAGGTCCCAGACTAGCACTGTGGCTTATCTTGCAGTGGTCAAAAAAACAGGTCTAAGAACATCACTAAATGGTTCCCTAGCACTGGATGTGTAGAGAGGAGTGTCTTCTGGGTCAGAGAGGAAGAGAGCTCAGCTTTTCTGATGAACCTATTAGCCAAATCAGTGTGCTAATGTAAACCACAAGGTGATTACAACTATGGCCCCAAAACAGCATTATTTAAAATGTTCATAAAACTTTGGCAGCAAGTTGCTTTGACTTCCATCTGTTTTAAATAGAGAGAGAACAAGAGAAAAAGCAAGAGAGAGTGCACACATGCACCCGAATACATACTCTCGCACTGGTTGTGAGTGATTACTGAAACACATTAAAATAATTCATATGGTTTTCGCGTTTCCGCCTTACACCACTGCGTTTACGTGATTTAACATCGTGAAGCTGTCCTTTTCTCTTCATCAAGCCGGTTAACGTATGACTGGACAGCCTGTACTTAATGCCACTCTCCATCCGCATTGCTGACCCAAGCCCTTCAACACAACTGGCCAGGGGTCAGGGGTTGAGCGTGTTTATGTCCACTGGGTCAACTTTGTTCTAGGAAGAAATAGTGATCTCCACACAGCGAGAGAGCTGTGGGTGTGGAGAGCGTGGTGGGCAGATCATTAGTCCTGTGGGTTGCTTCCCTCCGGCCTGTATTTGTGTTCTGGCTGATCCTCGAGAACAGGTATAAAAGCCAGTCTGTTAATGAGCCCCTGAGAGCTACAGCATTAGCCTGACCTTTTTTATTCCATTCATGGTTTGGGACGTCTATTTCAGGGATGGGCCCAACAATACATCTTAGCAAGCTGAAAGGCAAGTCAGGGGGCTTCCCCTGCTTGAAAAAAAAAAACAAGCCATGCGACATAACTTTGGCCAGACAGTCCAACTACTCTCCCAGGATGGACAGCATACAGTACACATTCTCAGTTATGTCACAAAGCAGCATTTTTGCAAGGGGTTACAGGCACAAAATGCCCCAGGCTGCACTTCTAGCCTAAACAATCAGAGAGGGTGCACCTTCTGGATGGTACTAGTACTCATGGTTCCGGTAATTCCATGTGTTAAGCAACAATGCTTAAGACCTTGGAATACTTCTTGCAGAGCAAACAATATGACGTAATTGCAGAGAAAACACAACCACAGACATAATGCAGAGACGTCCTTTGCCACCTTCATGAATGAAGACAATACACAACAAAACCTGTGACTGTTTGATGCAAAAGAGGGTCATTTGTGGCAGTCAAAATGAAACAGTAGTTTAATTTTTGAAAAGTTTGAAGAGACCGTTTTGGCTTGATGCAAACTTCACAAGGTTCATTTCACTAAAAGTATACAGTCCTGAAGCTGAAAACCTGAAACTGAGTTACAGAGCTAATGTTTCTTGAAGTGTATCGTTAAGACGTCAGAATGATGGTGTAAATATTACAGAGAAAATATCATTTTTGGCATATATCATCTTTGCCAGTCAGTATTTTGGCATATCCATACCTAGCATCCTTTCGCGCTACATAACCTATGAAGGCTTTTCAAAACTGAAAATAAATGCCTTGTGTCTGGCACTACCCCACAACGCAAGACTGACAGAGTACCTGGAAGGCAGCGAGGTCAAGCAGGGCAAAGCTGTTGAGGAAGCGCAGGCTCTGAAGGGCCACCTGGACCACAGCCGCACTGTAGGGCTCCTGTGGAGATGCTGGGCCCACAGACTGGGCCTCAGGCAGGGCACTGTGGAGCAGGATACAGTACAGCATATGAAGAACACCAACCAGGTCTGTGCTCTGCAGCAGCGTCGTCAGCCCAGTGGGGTCCTGCCGCTTGTTGTCAAAGATACTAGGAGACCTAGGAAAGGGATTAGGAGAAATGAAGTATGAGGAATGGGTTATGGACTTTAAAACGTCTAAAAATCCATAGAGAGATACAGACACATGTTCACTGTAGTATGAACTCATGATTAGCTTTTCTGGCAATATTTTCAGTACCTAAAGAACACTGATCAACTGCGTGTTTCTTTAACAAGAGAAGAAGCTTCAAGTGGTGTAACCATCAAACGTTTCTCGAGATTGTGAGTTTGAATCTTGACAACGCTGGAAGTTCTGCTGGTCTTTCTAAATTAACTGAAACACTGAATAAAAATATAATTACGTTCATGGCATTTTAATGCTTTGCTGGAGTCTGCTCCAACTAATCAAATGTATCTAATAATCTAATTAAATATCATGCAATGTAATGTGTATTGTTACATTCCATATTACCCACTTCTGCTCTCATGTACATTTAAAAAAAAAAATAGTGGTAGTAAAAACTTTGTGCAGCAGTTTTTAAACGTCTGGTTTATGACTGACATAAATGAAAGGAAAAACACTCTGGGGGGCAGAAATATTGTTATTCCTAAGTTAAGGTGTTCTTCACTGTATCAGAACTTCGAGGCAAGCAAAATCAACTTCCCCTTGTTTATGTACCACTCCATCTGAATCAATGGCCTTTCAAACAAAGTCAGACGCGTGAGGCGGTTCTACTGAGAGCAGGGCCAGAACGGTGAGAGGCAGCTGGGGGGGGGTGGGGGAGCTGAGGGGGTGGCCGACAAGCAGCTCAAAGCCTCAGAACCTGAGGAGGCGTCAGCTGCTTTTGTAACCGCAGAGAGCAAAGACCCAGGATGTAGGAAGTGAGGGGAGTCTGGTCCCAGCGGCTTCTAGACTTACTTGCTAGACCAGACCCTGTCCACTTGGATATAAATAAAAGGGGTAGACCCTTGTCTGCAGAGCCTGCCTGGGGCTGGGAGGCTTAACTGGTCACATTCAAGCACAAAGAAACTAAAGCTTAAAAGTGGGGTAGTGTGAGTGTGGATTCAGTCTAGTGATTCACCAAAAGAGTAAAAAGAAGGAACACATGATGACATCTGAATCATATCGGTACTGGCAGGAAATTGCTTAAATAACGAAACCGCATCAGATGCAAAAATGATGCAGTTATAAAGCATTTCATGTGGCGCTGGTATTTGCATATTTGTAACTCTACAGAAATAAATGTATTTCTCCATTTTAAGATTTGTACATGAAATATATTAAAAAGAAATAGGCAGACCTTCAACTAGGGGTGTACCACTGACACCGTACTTTCTATTAATTACAATACAGAGAGGGGAAATAAGTATTCAGACACTTACTACTTACACTTCTAGTGCAAGTAGTAAGTGTATTACTTCATATAGCCACTTCAAATGTATTTAGATAATACCTTTGATAATGCTTCTGAATACATCCTTCGTTAATATTTATAAATAAACAAAAAAAGGAAAAGTATTCAGACACCACAGAATAATATTATTACTGTTGCAAATCAATAATTCACTCTAACAAATTATGTGCCACACCCTCCTGCCTCCCAGTCTCATTACTTCATTAATAAACACGGATCCAGCATCACTGTTCTTTAGCCGAATGTTCAAAATACACAAATACTGAATCCTGTATCATGAATCGATTCATTGATGGTGAATGAAATTAAAGCTTTTTTATGTTAAATGTACTCAAATTTAAATGTACTCAAGGGGGGGGGGGTTGAGTTAGAGAAAGATAGAGAGAGAGGGGAAGCGAGAACAGAGAGAGAGAAGGGGGGTGGAAAGAGAGAAATAATTTAGACTATTAATTTGAATAATAGGTCTCAGAGAAGTCAAGCCTCTCAGATATGCAGCTTACATTCCAAATTGCTCCAAATCAACACACCACCCTGACACCCACCACAGACGCTCAAAAGAAGCTGAAGTGAAGGAACTCTTGGAACTCCGCAGGCATTCAGACAGCTAGTGGCACCATTTCCACAAACTACCGTCTCGGGCCCTTTTGTGCTCCAGCGCATTTAATTAAGGCTCATCTTATGGGATTTAGGACAGCATGTTTGTGCATTAGCCTGCACAACTCCAGGCGGATTAGCTGGCTTGGTAACTCCACACTGCAGCCTCAAAATATACAAGCATGGGTTAAGTTGCCTTTTCATGCAAACCCGAGATCAGCTTTGTCATTTCACTACTGACGGTAAGGTAAGTATTTGGGCAATAAGAGCTTTCCCAACCTCAGCACAGAGGGTAATGTCTACCTGGAATGACACTAAAGGTAATACAGTAGGTTCTGGAGAGGGAGAGCAGTCTGAGGTAGAGTTCCTGCGGCCGTCTTGCTTAACCAAGGGGAAAATAAGTGTCGGACTCAATGGGGAGAACACTTTGGCCCAATGCAAAAGACGTCAGTGAGTGTGAAAGATCTTATACTCAGGTTTGAGCTTGTATTTAAGGCTGAGCTTTAAAGCTGCTCTATGATCAGTTCCTCTTATTCCAAAACATTAACTATTGCAATCAAAATCCTAAAGCTGTTCTCAGGTCCGCTAGTGCAGACACTCATGATTAGCGCTTGTGCGAGAGAACAAAGGCTTAGTTCTCCCACCATGACTGTGCATGACAGGTTCCACATCCCCTGACTAGGAAACAGAAACCAGTGCCAGCATGGAATGAAAGTGAAGGGCCTGACACTGGCAATATGAGCTCACACACACTACCCCCAAATCAGCCTGCCTGATTCATCTGCGCTTACAGCTAAATCCGTGCTAATGCAGCTATTGTCGGACTGTTTTTTCCTCTGATCATCTGTAAAATAACAGAGATTAAAAACACTAAACAGAACAGATAAAGAAATAATGTGAAAACACTAAATGAATAAATGTGCTCAGGCCAAAGTGTATATAACCTGTTCCAAAATAAACAAAATGCACAAAACCTAAACCATTAAAGAAACTACTTTTCTCTCATTACATTAGTATTGAACTGTAAAACCCAGATTTATTACAGTTCAAAAACTCAATTCAGCACTAAACGTTACACAACAGAGATCATTTTGAATCCATCACCAAGTACAATTCAGTTCATGACAGGTAATTATTAGTATAGCATATCATCACAAGCTGTGATTTAGAGCTAAAGAATAGGGGCTTGCCTGCCCTCTGGATGCTACCCCACTGTGCATGCTGTTACTTGAAGTCAACCAAGCGTGGAGTGTGGAAATTAGCAACTCTGTAACTACATGACCCTCACTGTCAAGCAAATCCCAAGACACAGCAACTGGTAGGGAGCAGAAACATTTCGAAACATCCACTATACATTCAACGCAGAATAACTTCCTAGCCCTCCACATAGTGAATAATGGTGGAACTGAGATATAGATGGCAGGATTAGAAGGATGTTGATTATAACACGACGCTGCGGCGAGTGGAGCTATTAAAAGTGGAGAGCTATCGGCGCTGGGGTTTCTCACAGATATTTAGTGACACGGGGTTGTGGAGAGGGAGAGAATAGTGTTAAACAGCTGGGCAGTGTTACAGCACACAGCAGCTGGAGGAGCACAAAGTTGGGCAGAGACGCAAGGGCAGGAGTGGCCAGTATGACCAAAAAAAAAGAAAAAAGAAAAAAGAAAACGACACATCAATAAACACAGGCAGACACTAAGAAACTGAACTTTAAAGAAGGTATTATAGACTTCAAAAGATTTTATAAGGCACAGGGGACTGAACAGAGCTGAGTCACCACCAGTGTTTCCTCAGAGCTTCACATCATGGACAAAATGTTATTGGCTGCGACTGCATGGTTAGCCTCTGTCAACGAACACACACAAACGTACACACACACATATTTGTGGGTGGGCTGGAAGCAGGAGTTTACAGTGAAGGAGATGGAAATATAGGGCTGCTAGTGATTGATGACACTGTGGTATCTGTCTGTGTTACAGCACATCAACTGAGAGAGAGAGAGAGAGAGAGAGAGAGAAAATGCATGGGGGGATAGAGAAGGAAGGCAGAAGGAAAGAGAAATTACAGTGAATAAGTTGGGAAAGGACAGAGAAAACAACAATGAAAGAGAAAAAGAAGAGAGAAAGAGTGAAAGGAAAGGAGGATAAAGGGAGGGAGAGAGAGAGGAAAAAGTGAGATTGAGAGAGAGCGAAAGAGAGAGAGGAGAAAGGATAAAGAGAGGAAAAAGAGAGAGAGAAATATGACATAAAGAAACAGATCGTGGAAAGTGTACAGAAGAAAAAGGAGACATGGTGAAAAAGAGAAGGAGAGAGATTGTAGAAAGCTGGAGATAGTTAGACAAGAGAGGAAAGCCCAAGGGAAACAGGACTGAGATAGAGATAAGAGATAGAGATGCAGATAATAAGTACTGTAATCTCCTCACCTACGCTAACCAGCTTAACCTCAGACACCAAGCAGACCTGTCCACTGATTAGGCTCCCACCCAAACACCCAAAGGCCTGGCTTAAGGTAGGGTTCACCACTCCCACCAACACACCTTAGTACCCTCTCCCTCACATATCACCCTGCAACTAATGCCTGTGGGGCACTAGTCAGCGTGGGTGGCCTGCTGGCTGGTCACTGCACTGACCTTTGGGCTCAAATAAAACTCTTTAACCCAATCCTGGGGTACCAAAAAGTCAATAGGCAGATGGCAAAGGAGGTGGAAATTAGAGATGAGAAGAGAGAAACACTCTCAGATATCCTGTCTAGTCTTTCACACTATTTACTCACTCATTTCTGACCCCAAAGAGATTTGTTTTTATTACAATTATCTAGAAATTTTACATTTTGCAACAATTTGATTATTTTGCTATTCAGAATTAAATTCAGGGTAATAATTACATATAAAATTCAGAATACACAAATGTATTTAGACAGTTTGGACAAATATGGACAAAAAATGCATAAAGCTACTTTTTGTGTATTTGGTGAGGGGAGGCTGAGAAAAATGTATTAAAGAAAAACACAAAATGTATGCAGTTGAATGGCAGATTCATTTCTACACCCTCTTTGTGAGAAGAAAACACGGTGGGTATGTATTACGGGGCACCAAAAACAGAGATGTGGTGGATAACCAAGCAGCAGGAGCAGGAGAAGCATGTATAGATCCGTTTCTGCACCTCCTTGTAAATGGGTTATCAACCGGGAAACAGCCTGACCCGGGCCACAAGCTCACATTTCCCAATCTCTCAGTATATCTCTCCCTTTCTCCTATATGTCCACTCAGGCTTGACGTGCGCGTAACACAGAAATCTGAACGACTACTCAGTTTGGCTCCAATACCTGCCTTTGGAGAGGAAGCGGAGAAAAAAAGGGCCTTGAGGGAAAGAAAAAGAAGCCGGAGCCAAAACGAAAAGGTGAAGAGCAAAAATCCTATGCCTTGCGCCTGTCAAACAATCCTTTCTTTCACTGCAATCCAAATGACATTTAATTTGATTCTGCCGTTGATCTTTTCCGATATCGCCAACGCGTCCAAGACATCCATTCGGCCTGTTGTTCCGCCGCGAGCCCGGGTATAATCCGGGCCACAAGTCTCGGGCACGCTGTCACACACCGCGCGGCAAACACTCATGCGTACCCATACGCACGCGTGCGGCATAATGGCATCCTGAAATGAAACCACTTGGAGAGCGGTGGCTAGAAGCTTTCACTGAGTACATTTAGTCTTTGTGTGACACGGAGGTGAGGTGACAGGCAGCCCCAGTAGCAGCACTCAGAAATTGAGACAGGGTGAGACGCTGGGACACGGAGCCGGACACACTTAGGGCAGGCGCAAAGCGCTCTCCGTTTCCGAACCTTTTCACTGACCAGTGACTTTGAGGTTTTAAATGACTCCACTCTGTTTAGGAAGAGTGATTTCCTTCTACAGGTCATTTGTGAAATTCATTTAGAACTCACTCTCACCATCGTGCGTGTGTGTGTGTGTGTGTGTGTGTGTGAGAGAGAGAGAGAGAGAGAGAGAGAGAGAGAATAGGGATCACTGTGACTGAAACAGGCTCTGTGTGAGAGGAGTGTGTGCTGACAGCAGCCTAGTCCTAAGCTCAGCTCACTGCAACTGACACACTCAGTCTCTTTCATTCTCTTTTATGTTCCCCTTCTCCTCTTCAGTGACACCTACTGGGAGACAGGAGGATGTGTCTCATGCCCACCACAGACACATTCCTGACTGCACACCTCTAATAAGTGCAGCCAAAGACTCTTCAATCCAAAGGGAGAGGGAGAGAAAGAGAGGGGGGAAGACACTTTACAGCTTAATCTGTGCACTCTGCTATACTGTCTCTGGGGATACAACACTCTCTCTAGTTTAAGAGAGGCTGAGAGAACACTCAGAGTAAGACTCAGCCCTGCATTGTTCAAATACACACAATCTAATCAGCGAAAAAAGGTTAGAGCCCTATTTGTTGATGTTCAAATAGTAAACAAAACTTTAACAAAGAAGGCTAAAAAATGTGCAAGTGTATTTTTTGTTGGATAAATTTATATAAAATGTATTTTTATGGTCTTCTACAAACAATTCATGTAAATATGAAAATTAAGTAATTGTTCAATGGTCTTTTTTTTTCTCGAAGTAGTCAAAAATGACAAAATGTTCTGATTTTACTTACATATATTTACTGTACTTCAAATGATTGAAATGTTTTGCAAATTCATTCAATCTGCTGATGCGTAAACATAAAATTGTGAAAGTTAATAGACGTGTGAGAGTGACTGTTTCATGCCTACTTTCACACCCCCATCTTTCATAGTTCAACAGTAAGCGTGTAGGTTAATGTCCTGGTTGTTGCATGTGTTTCACTGGCACTCACAAGCCCCGTAACAACCTTCCTGCTCCAGACATCCGACCCCCCATTTCCTCCCCGGCTGCCCAACCCTTTAGTAAAGCCCTCCACTCTGAGCCACAGCGTAGCAAAGGGACATTAACGGAGCCTCACGCTGGAATTAGCCCATTAATGTAATGCTAACAAGATGGAATCCTCCTCCCTGGGGCGTAATATTCCACCAGCATCTCCGCAGTTGTACTTTTTTGTAAATCACTCAGCTTATCTGAAAGGAGCCGATCGATACGGCAGCATTACAGTAAACAGATAAACTAGCACTGCTGTTGGGGGGTAAGCGTCTCACTTGAGTTCCATTACGGAGCAGAGATGAGAGAGAATGATTAGTGCGTGCTCACTTATGTCATGCTCTGTTCAGATACTACATGTTGTAGCAACTTGTCATGAGTATTTCCAGTCCAATGCATAAATAACGGTTTTGGATTGTTTGAATTCTTTAAGAAAATACCAGTTCACAAAGGGCTGAATCAACAAAACATAACCCACTAACAATGACAAGGCCACAATGTGTCACTTTCTCCAGAGCAGTGATAGACCAGGCCGGCCAAACGGCACCATGACTGGTTGTGTTTACAGCTTTTTGGACCCTGGTGCAGGTCTTTGGGGAGCTGTGGAGACATACAGGATTAATGCAAGTCTGAAAAGGTTATCAGAGGTTCAGCACCCTGTAGCCTCAGGGTCAGAGAGAAGGGGGGCACTGAGCGTGTGAGTACAAAAGGCAGTAGGGGGTGGCCCAGTGATCCCGCAGACAGTCATCCTGGCCTAATCTCTGCTCTGCCACCCGTACAGGAAGCAGGGGTGCCAAGAGAGCCATTCACTGGCCCACTGACTGGACCTGGTCATTTTCAGTGTGTTGCCCACTTTGATAAAGAACAGGTGGATGACATTTTTATGACAGGTCAGGTATTTATCTACTGTGGGGCAGTTTAATTACAGAACAGATTTTAAAAAACAGTACTATAAACTTCATATTATAAAGCTCCACCTCCTGATTTTTTTTTTTTTTTTTTTTTAATATTCCGTTGCCCTTGCTTTCACACTCAGGGGAGACGAACTTTACAACAAGCTGAGACAGGGAAGTGATTCAGGCAATAGAGGTGAGGACGAGGACATTCTTTAATCTATCCAGGAGAGCCACTTGAACGCTGGATTGCAACAGAGCCAAATGACAGAAGAGCCTAAGAGATCTGGACTCCTCCCGAGCTCCTAAAGTGGATCTCTCAAAACAAGAGGGAGAGAACAGCGGAAGTATTTGATCGGCCAAGTCCACACACAACCCCCTCCACACACACACACTGATGCACAAACAGTGCATGGAAAAAAAAGAAAAACACACATTCACACATAAGTCACACAAGCTAATTGAGCACGTACCAGTTCAAGCTTCGGGGAAAACTTCAGTCAAGTTCACAAAAATCCATTTCAATCTTAAACTTCCTCTCAAATTTTCGGAAATTAATGACTGATTAAGAGAGAGCAAGAGGCGAGAGAGAGAGAGAGAGGGTGAGAGATTGAGACAGAAAGAAAAAAAAAAAAATCAATAAACACTAGATGGCCCGTAAAAGCATTATAAATATAAGTAGCATTCCTCCATTAGGGGAGATCTGGAAAAAAAGCAAATGCTAATGAGGGAGAGAGAGGCCATTCTAGTCCATTAAGGGCTCTCTCTGGTGGAAATAACCCTCTCTGTGAGGTTATCTAGTGGCCAGCCCCGCAAACTCCACAGTCACTATTCAAATCCCACTCCCATTTCCCACTGACACAATGGATAAATGTGCCTTTTGTACAGCAGCAAGCAAAAGAGAAATGGATGTAGTCCTCTGCTATTTTCTAAACAAGGAGCATTCTTATTCATTATACATTTGAAAGCATTTATGGAAACCAGAGGTCCTGGAAAGTAAAGAACTGTCTGAACAGTTGTTCTGTGAGACTTTCTACCAAAACAAAAAAATTATAAACATATATATACACACAGCTCTGGAAAAAAAAAAACCAAGATGCCGCTGCAATTTATTTTTAAATCAGCATTCCATGCCAATGTCTGTTAAATTCCTACACAAGCACCTCATTCTGCTTTATGAGGTACTGATTAGGTGATCACCTGAATCAAATCTT
>JBBPCZ010000136.1:10964532-10974718 GCA_037974445.1 Brycinus macrolepidotus
CACACACACACACACACACACACACACACACACACACACACACACACACACACACACACACACACACACACAGCCTCGAGACGCTAGCCTGGGCAGCACGCTGGCTCAGCTGACGCTAGAAGAACTCACACTTTGATGGACAAGTCAAATGAAGTCCAGATACTGCCCTCAGAGACTCCTATCCCCACTAGAACCCAAAGAAAAGCTAAAAGAACTGACATTTCCACAAGCACTTCACTATTCCGCTGACTTCGAAAAACAGAAAGGAATCTTCAAAGGTAGGTCTCAGTGGAAAACTCCAGAATCAGTGGGTATGGGAGAGACCACAAGGCCTCTGGGATAGCATGAGAGAAAACACTTGTACTCATGAGGGAATCTGCAAGTTCGAAAAACTTCAAACAAAAGGACCGAGCTGCTAAACACATGCATCTTGCATCAATGACATCTGAAATACAATGCAAAGGTAAATATCAGGGGCTTCTTGCTACTTTTCTCCTAGTCATTTCACTCCTTGGAAAATGTGAAAAAAGGTGAAAGGTGAAAAAAAATCACAATAATTTAAGATATTTACATACATCAATAAATATATATATATATATATATATATATATATATATATACATACACACACACGCACACATATTAGATATATGTTATGTTGGAACAAACAATCAAAAAACAGTGGTGCCACTGTAAAAAGTACTACCAAAACTACTAACAATGATTTTCATTCAACGTTTCGTGCATTGTGCTGCACTAAATCCAGCGCAACAGGAATAAATATGCTCTCTAATGAAACAAGCTGTTGGTCAGTGTTCTTTAAGTATTCATGATATCCTTCAATGCTCAGAAAAGTATATCATGACACACTATGAAATCATTTATCGAGATAACAATAAAGATCAAATTTCCCCACCTTACAAAGATTACAACATTTTAATAAAATATACATAGATGGTATAATCAAAGTATATAGATGGCATAATAAAAATGTCCATGATAAAAGTATTAATTTACAAAGAAGGTACTTATATCCAACAGGGGTCTCTACTCAAGTTCTCTGGTTCAGACATCCACCCACCCACATCCACCCACACCCACCCACACAGACCCACCCACCCACTCACATCCACACGCACCCACGTGCACGCACGCCCAATAGGTCTGCTTAACCAGCCTGTGCTGCCACCCGCCCCTCCAGCTCCTCTCCCTTGAGAAATCCCTTCATCCATTAACATCCAGTAACTCCTCCCTTTAGCCAATGCAGGGACACCATCAACAGCCCATCCTCCCGCCCACACACGCACCCACATTACTAGCCCGTTTGATTAGTGTATTGCAGCATGCCACTTCCAAGAATTGTTTATTTCTTCCTTCATAATTTAGCGACAGATGTCACCCATTCATCCATCCTATTATTGATCAACACAGTCACAACCAAAACACAAGTTTCAGGCCTTTGCTGATGAAAGGACAACAAGAAGTAATGCCTTTTATAAATATTACACAATAATATATATGAATAGTGGTAAAATATGTTTGTCACTAACAGGCAGCTGAAGCAGTTACAAAATTAATATGCATCTAGAAATGCTAAAAGCATGCAAGGTATGGTCTCAGCAATAGAAATAATAGGAAACTGCAGAGATCTACACATAGTTTTAGTGCTTTTGTTGAAGAGATATACTGAACACCAACTTTAGACAGTATGGTCACTTGTAGCAAAAGGCAAGGTGCCACTGGCACTATGCAACGTACATCATAGAGCCAAAGCCCACATCTTCAAACGCCTCTCCGCCTTTATTCATTTCAGGCATTTAGATTAAATTTACTTTGACAAAACCAACATGTTATTGTACAAAGCCACAATGTACACCAGCAGGCTCGAGAGGCCAGGCAAACACTGGAAACATGTTTGGCTGCCTAATGAACGGGTAGCTCCTCGATTAATAACATCTGCCGCAATGAAAACACGCAACTAATCTGGCCCTCGTTACCAAATAACCGAGGGCAAAGACTTGGGGAGGGAACGCGATACTCCACACAGACTGTGAGACAGGGAGGACTCCAGCCAAAGCCATGTGGTTCAGGGGAGTCTCCACACAGAGCAGCCAGGAGGCTTATCTCTCCCTCAAATCCCTACACACACACACACACACACACACACACACACACACACACACACACACACACACACACACACACACACACACCCCCCCCTTCGGACAATAATAACCTTACGACACTGAGCCAGACCAGTAGGACAGGCTGGCCACAGAACAGATACAGAACTATTCGCAGAACAGACACAGAACTATTCAATTCAGTGCAAAAATGTGCATAACCCAGATCAAACTACACGTTTGGCTGATTTTGAAATGAAAATAAGTACACAGCCTCTACAGAGGGCCAATTTAAACTGGACATTTCTCTGCAAATTTTTAGAGCACAATTTCTAATTGTTTAACATATTAGGGAAAAGTAAAAGATAAGACACATACAACATGAGCTTTGCCCATGTCAAATTTCATGAATTACTGGTTTACAACATGTTCAATAGAACAAACAATAGTTATGCATCAAATGTGCTGAAGTGTGTCCTTTGTAGAGGGCTTATTTTCTCAGCACAAACATGCAACATGAGCCCAAGCTAGTAAAACACTTTTTGAGGTGACACCGATTTTAGAATTTATTACAGCTTTAGTATCCAAATGTTTACATGCAAGCAGACTTTCAAACCATGAAAGACAGTTTAGAATAGTTTTATGTTTTGGCTGTTTCTTTAAAGAAAGTTTGCACTGCTAAAACCCCATCTGAACAAAACTGCAGTCCAGTTTAGGATTAGCTTGAGCAGGAGTTTTTCACTAAAGCAGATGTGTACCTGCAGGCAGTGAGGGTAAGAGGGAATTGAGCAGTGCGAAAAGTAATTCTAAAAAAGAATAATCAAAATGGTGCTGTGCCATATCCCTATGGGAAGTAGAAATAAAACAATCCCAGTCTCTGAGCTTTCAGTGGCTTGATAGTAAGTGGTGTGTAAATGGTGATACTTGAGCAACACAAACACAAAAATGAACTAGTGTAAATATTCACAGAAACAAGTATGTCATCAAAACTGTGGGAATCTATCACTGTGATGCATTACGTTCTTGTGGGTATGAACAGCAGGGCCTGATCAATGTCCAAACTGGCCGACAACATCAGCCAAAATAGGTGAACCCAGTTATTATCAATAATTCTCAACGTCGTTTGGATTGCAGCATCACGGGATTTCAGTTTTGTGATTTTAAAGCTTACATGGTTACACCACTGTGCATTTCAATATGAGGCAAAACATCATAGCATAACAAAACAAAGGAACTTCTCCTTTAATGTAAAAATAAAATAATTCATTTTTATAAAGAGAACTGAAACAACAAGAGGTGATGAGCAGAATGCACAAAGTATATTATTTAAGACTAAGTTTTAACTAAACTGACAATCATACAGTAAACACTGATTAACTAAAACTATTGGGAGTATAAAATTAAAATCTAAAATTTACAAGAGAAATTATGTCAGCCGATATCACTTAGCCTCCTAAAATCAGAATCGGCTACCAAATTTTCATATCAGCGTTTAATATACATTGCATAAGAACATTGAGAGCATTGAGTTTTGAAGCAAAAATACCTAGAATACCAAAAATACATAGAAATGCATTTGGACATGTTTATCCTGCCTTTGTCAAATACCTATTATCATAGCTTTTATCTAATACTAAAATTTCACACAGAGACCGAACTGAACTAAAACTCCTGTTTTTTTTTTCAGGAAATAACAAAACTAAAGCTGAAGCTAAAAACTAAAGCCAACCAAACTAAACTAGAATTAAAAATAAAACAAAAAAAATTAAATGAAAACTAATGATGATAACCTGGATTCAGCTCCTCACATTTTTTCCACTCCAATTCTGACAGGATGCACCCAGATGCTTAGTTTTAGTTATTGACTCAATTTCACAAAAAAAACCCCAAAAATTAGAGACCGAAAGGAGAGACCAAGGGGTGATATAGTAACAGTGATAGTTGTAAATGTGCAAATATCATTTATATGATTTTTTTTTTTTTTATATTTCAATAACGTGCTAAAATGCTTACACATTTAAAACATAGTACCTGTTTCTCCAGAATGCGGGCGATTTCACCCAGGGTTCTGTCTAAGCCAGATACTTTGTTGTTGGCCCACTGGCCACTGTCCTGACCCTGCAGCTGCTTTCCCAAGTCCTTCACCAGCCGCTGTAGCCTACACACAGGTACACACAAAGTCAGAAACAATGATTGACATCTTAAAAACCCAATAGCATAATATATTTTGGAGGAGAGGATTCAGCTATAAAACAATTAAGGATGCCACTGCTGTGCTAGGCGATGCATTTATTTTCATAGCTTATATAAATTCTCTTGACTGATATAAGTATTTAGAAGACACATGTTAAGTGTGTGTTGGGGGGAGGGGGAATAAGGGTTTAAAAGACAACATTTCAGAGACTGGAGAAAGCCAAATGCCTGTAAATACAGCTCAGGTGTGGGTGTACATTCAATAAAACTGGAGCCAGAAGCTTACTTGGCCTTGTAAGGAGAATCTAGAATCTGCATCTTAGCGTCCATGGAAGTCTCGTACTCTTTAGCCCTGAGAAGCAAAAAAGACAAACAGTCCATGAGAAAGCTAATGACATAAAACAAGAAAAACAGTTTGAGTGAGCGAGCAAGAGAGAGGAAGAACGAGACGGAGAGAGAGAGAGAGAGAGAGAGAGAGAGAGAGAGAGAGAGAGAGAGAAAGAGAGAGAGTGAGAGACAGAGACCGAGAGAGATACTTGTCAGCCTGAAGGCATTCAGAGATAAGTCGACAGTGAGAACAAAGAAAGAGTCAAGAGGCCAATCTGTGTCTCGAACTGCTTATTTAGAATGTCAATTGCTCACAAAAGTTTCAAAAGGCACGTACAAATGTCTCTCTCTTTAGACAAACCTCATCTAAACCTGAAAGCATAAAAAAGTCAAATGAAGCTATCCACCAACCAGCAACAACATTAAAATCCCTTGCCTAATATTGCGTGGGCTCCCTTCCTGCCACCAAAACAGCTCTGACTCGAGGCATGGACTCCATAAGACCTCTAAAGGTGTGCTGTGGCATCTGGCATTAGCAGCAGTTGCAAATGTCCTACGAGTTGCAAAGTGGGGCCCCTGTGGATTGGACTAGATTGTCAGATGTTAGATTGGATTGAGAACTGCTGGGAATTCGGAGGTGATGGCAACATCTTTGTCATGCTACTCAAACCGTTCCTGAACAATTTTTTCAATGTGGCAGGGTGCATTATCCTGCTGAAAGAGGCTGCTTCCATTAGGGAAAACTGCTGCCATGAAGAGGTGCACTTTGTCTGCAAAGCAACATCTACATGAATGCCATGAGCCAAGGTTTCCCAGCAAAATATTATCCAGAACATCACGCTCCCTCCACCAACTTGCTTTCTTTCCACAGTGCATCCTGGTGTCATCTCTTACCCAGCTAAGAAACACACATACAGCCATCCAACATTTGGACCACTTTTAGTAGGTACTAACCACTGTGTACTGGTAATACCCAACAAGACCTGCCATTTCGGAAATTATCTGACCCAGTTATCTAGCCTTGTCAAAGTCGCTTAGATTCTATGCTTGCTCATTTTTCCTGCCACCAACACATCAGCTTCAAGAACTGATTGCTTACTTTCTGCCTAATATATTCCACTTCTCGACTGTAATGAAATGTTCATGCACTTCACATGTCGGTGGTTATAATGTTGTGGCTGACTGGTGCGCAACCATCATTAAAATGGTAATGTTAAACACTATTTTGCAGCAATCCCGTCACTCAAGTAACTCTCAAGTGTAAGGGAAATATCAATCGACCACAAAGTGAGGCCATGAGTCAGATCTGAGCCAGTGGTGTGGTCCACCACCAGAACAGATTCCTGTCCATCCCACATCTCGCCGATAAGACTGATCGATCAGTTCCTGACAAACCAGCTGATAAACTCTGACACTTTCCGGAAGGCCGTACCAAAAGCAGAACGTTCCCAGAAAGCCAGGGCTACTTCTGTCTTCAATATCGCCATATTTTAAGGGCTGACTTTGCAGACAAAGTTTCCAGACAAAGTTTTTAATCCAGGGCTAGATTACAAAGTATTTCCAAAGGGACTGCCAATGTAATTTAAGACAGAAGTAGTCATAATCTGTGAGATAAACTGCTCATTCCAGTTTTGAATTAAAAATGAAGCCACTGCAGCTCACTTAAGTGGTCTTTGAGGTGCACAGATAGACTTTTTAATTTTCCAAATTAAAAACGCAAATTACGATTTATGATTAAACCTGGGCTGAAGTATTAGCGTGACTATTGAATGATAAATCGAGTATATAATTACTGGCCAGGGAAGGCAGCGGGTAAAAGAATCTAACAGATCAAATGCCTTCAGCAGATGTTGGTTCAGGGAGGATTAAAAAGCCTTAGTCCTGATGTTTAAGAGGGGAATAAATCAGCCTGAACACTGTATGAACTGCATGTGAATTTGATAACACATCACCAGAGGACAAGAAAGCTGGGAGAGAGACCACAGAGCCATACCTAGCACTTAATGAAACAATCTCACCTGAGTGTTAAGTCTTAGCTCAGAACACTTAGAAGGGGAAAAAAAATACATAACCTAAACAAGGTTCCAGAAGTTATGAGTCTGAGACTTTATGAATGGAAGTCGGAATGAAGCCTATAACACTAACAGTGAAAAAAAGGAATTGTTTAAGCAGAAATCCTATGTGGGATTGGGGTTGGTAGGGTAAACATCTACTGTCATTCTTAATAAATGTTAATTCTTAAAGGCACAGTTCAGAGGGGAAAAACCCCCCACAAATTTTCCCCTACCTAAAATGTATTTATTTGTAGTTCTGCACTGGAGATAACATGTCATAATAACAGATCACAAGGAATTGAAGCTTTTACTTGTCTTAAAACACACTGAATTAAGTAAACTCAAATAAACTTCCTCACAGTGTGAGGTATGGCCAATTAAGACTCAAGTCCGAAAAAAATGGATGTTCTAGACGTTCTACAAAACAATCACATGTAAATTACAATATTGGCCATAATTAATCATAATAATCAAATTATCACTATCAATAATCATCATAATTAGATATTTTCCCCCAAATCTAGAATGACATTAAAGCTTACATTAGTTGAACTAGCCTCCCCTGCAAAACTAAAAGAAGGTTTTGTATACCAAACAGCTACATCTAGCCTATCAGCTACATTTGGTGCATCTTTAGAGTATGAAAACTTCCTGGTATGGGCTGCCTAGGTCACAGGGGGTTCATTTCCCTGTGTGCTTGCTGGCTACCTGGACCACCCTAGTCATACAGTAAGAGCTGCACGTTTTGCTGCATTATTTACCATAACCTGAGAGAGGTCTGCATAAAGAATGCAGCTGAGCTTTCAGGAAAAGCTTGAACTATACCTGGCCCTTTCGTCATCCTCCGTATTACAATATTCATCTCTGACAGCTTTACGCCTGCACAGGTTAAACGGGGAGCAATCGCCGGGCCATCAATCAACCATGGCGGCAGGACCCGTTAAATGGGCCAGAGGGTTATAAATATTAGTAATCAGCAATAAGGGGGGGGGTGCTACACAGCTACAATGCAGAACTAATAATCAATTCATCATGATCTGCCCCGCCATTCACCTCCGCCCATGCTGGATGGAGATAGCAGCCCCCTTAGCTGGGACCATAAAAATGTCCATGCCTCCGGACAGATAAAAAACAAATACACTGTATCCGTTTTAAAAGGTGCAACGAAAACCTGAACGTTTGGCACTCCCGGTTAGACAGAAAATTTGGCCAAGTGCAAGTGCAATATTTAACAGTTGGTTTGAGAGGCTTTTCAATCATGCAACTTCACTGCTGACGAATAAAGAATTAAATCAGGATCTGTGGAATATGCACAGAAAGGAACGGACCTGGACCCATTTATAAATTTTACAAATGCATATAAGGACATGAATGTAATCTATATCCTGGAGACATTTAAGTGTATAAAGCATGTCAGGAATAAAATTAAGAGGTTTGTGATTTCCACCATGCCCAGTTCCTGCAGACTCCTTCATGGGCACCTTCCCTTTTTTCCTTTAGCTGCCGTCCTCTCCCCCAAAAGAAGAATGTTTTTTGGAGTACTAAATGAGAACGGTGCACACTGTGTATGGAACAGGAGGTCCTTTGTATGCAGCCCTTCTCTCTGAGGTAGACCCAAACACTGAGTACTCTGTTCCCAAGCCTGGAGAAAAGACAAGCAACACACCGGGCCAAACATCATACACAAGAGAACGCTGATCCCAGCAGCACACCAACAGGCTACATTCATGATAATTAGAACCACATATGTTTCAGCGTGGACACTGTCCATTTATTTGCAAAATACATGTGTTGGAAATTGCACTGGCTTCTTCTCCGGCCTGACTGTGGCTTAACGATGACAATGGGGGACAGGGCGACCTGGGAGGGCTGTGAAAAGCTCTCTTGCCTTTTTCCAAACGCCACCCGACGCTCCTATAAAACGCCTCATTTCCACCCAGCGGTGGAGCCGCTAACCTCGTCTTGCTGGGGCCGTGGGCGGCGGTGATTTACGAGCGGTAGAGCCTGTTCTCTCTCCATCTCCGTGCTCTGGGGCTCAGGCAGCGAGTGATAGCGAGCAGAGTGGGCTCAGGCCTGTCACTTTCTCAGCTCCAGCTCTATGGAGTGCCACTCACTGGCCAGGGATACTCTATTTTAACCCCCTCAACCCTAAGGACCAATAAGTGGGTCAAGACTTTCTCACTCCTATAACTACATACCTTACATATTAGCTTCATTGTACTTACTGGATAATTTAAAGTAGTCCACGAATAAAAAGCTTTAGGAATAACAACTTAAAAAAAAGTCCAGAGTTTAAGGGGTTAACTGAAGCCAGCCAGGCCTGGTCCAGAAAATACAGCTCGTCCACTGGCTCTCCTCCAGGAGCTCGTTAGGAGACCCGAACTGGAAGGATTCTGTTTGAAGGTAAAGTGGAATAAAATTGACAGTCACTTAAATCTCACAAATGAATTAGGATTGCACTGATCATGATTTTTATGGCTGATGCTGTTTTGTTCACAGCCAATTAGCATCATGCTAGCAGGCAAAAAAAAGGTTATTCACAAAGTGAATATTTCAGTATTAATAATTGCTATTCATGAAAAAATGTTCTTTACTATTTGGCAAAAAAGAAAAAGCTCATAAACTTACTAAAATAGCCCAAGTTTCTTAGAACATGTTGCTGTGACTACAGGCAAAAAGCCCCAGGAGTGATAGGAAAGAGTGGTGCTTCACATGAATGATACAATATAAAAAAGTTTGCTGCTGGGGAGGTTGAGTAATCATTTAAGAACAGTACTTAGCCAACTCACAGTAAAAGTGTCATACAAATCGTTTAAACCATTTAAATCAATCGTTCTGATTCTGATTTCAGGCCAATTCTGACCGTCAAAACACAAGCAGGCACCACTGTTTTATACTAAAAATTAAATCATTCAATCTATGCAGAGCTGCATACGGGATTATTCTAAACAAATGGATGACATTTGTTTTGTGAAAGTTCTGTAGTTGTTCAGTAGGTCAACTGGTAATCTGTTAATTCACATACACCTAAAACACTAAATCAACTGAATTACGGATCATTTCTTATGCAGGATGCATGGAATAACCTTCAGTACTTCAGTATTTTTTTATTCATAACATTTAAACTATTATCTTGGGATGATTGAATACTAATTGCTTAAAATCCAAATACATGGACACAATGCTCATTCCTGCCCTAAACCTGGACCTAATCAGGTCTAAACCTAAACTAAACTGTCAGTTAAACTTTTTGTAGATAAACTTTCAGCAGCTATTTAAAAAAAAAAATATATATATATATATATATATATATATTAGTGCTGGGAACGTTAACGCGTTATTATCGCGTTAAGGCATTATTTACTTAACGCCGACAATTAATTTATCGCACGTTAACGCAGTTTTTTTTTTTAAAATCCTTTTATTTTGAAAGTTTGTTGCTTTTTTGTGCTGGGATGCGAGCAGCACGCAGCGCTTTGAGTCTCGGCT
>JBBPCZ010000136.1:10975716-10990907 GCA_037974445.1 Brycinus macrolepidotus
GTTTCGCACAACGAACTCCCCGCATAACGAACACGCCGCTGGAACGGATTGCGTTCGTTATGCGGGGTACCACTGTATTACAGAAACTGCATGTCTTAGTGTCCTGCAATAAGACAATAAAAATGTTATCCAATTATTTAGCCATTTTTATTTCAGTTGGTCATAGTTCCCCATCAATTGTCTTTCCTTTGACGTACTGACAAGTATCAGTTTGCTTGTCACTCACTGATATCAAACAACACTCCATCATCCAGGCCTACTCCAAGTTACTCTCTAAACCAAAAAAAAATAAAAAATCAACAAAATCATAAGAAAAGTGTACAAAAAATACTGGTAAACATTTCACGGCAAACAATGGCTGTCAACATCCAGCTTTCATTTGTGGTCTACCATGCAAATGACATTTGGCATACAAAACTTCTACCCAGCTTAAGGTTTGGTGACCGATTTGCCATGTCTTTAGCTACAATGTTCCTTGGCAAATATGATCATCTTTCTGCGTTACCCATGGCTTCTACATACACCCAAGGGTTGGATGAATTTCTGTGAATTTGTAAATTGCAAATTCAACATTAAATATGTTTTTGCAGATCGATTACAGTCAGGTAAATAGAAAATTGTGTAGGTTTTAGTCATTGCCTTAATGTTATCAGAGCACCACACAGAGGTCATGGCATCTAAACAGATGTGTTACGTAGAGATTCATCCAATTGGAATCTCTACGTAACACAGATCCTATCCTAAGGTCTAAGGTGTAGGCGTAAGGCTAAGTTACTGCATTCAAAGCACAGGTGTTCAAGCTCACTGCTTTCGGCTGGAGCATTGTGCAGAGTAATTACTCAGGCATGTGCACCATTCAGTTGCGGTGTGAGGGTGACGGAAGCGCTGAAGGGAGAGAGGTAAAGCTTCCAGTCTAAAGAACAGCGCGCCCTCTCTGATGACGCCGATACTTCCATGGGAAGAAAGACGGATGTAACTTAATTTAAACGACATGATGCATGTGCCAGAACGCAATTATCCCATTATCCTGTCATCCGGCACCTCAGAGGATGGGAACGGAGAGGAGGGAGAGAGATAAGGGTGTGCATTCAGAGCTCCTGCCGATATGTGAATGCCATTCCAGGAGGTAACATGGTACAGGACACAGCCTCTATTGCTGTGTCACAGGTAAAACTCAGGAGAGACATGAGCCCCTCCATAATCGACTTACAAAAAGGAAAAAAAATAAAAAAAATAAAAAAAAAGAGAGAAAGAAACAAGGTGATGGAAAATGTTACCAAAAGAGCCTGCACAACAACTTTCAGTTACTAGTTTGAATTATTTAAAGTCAATCTAAAATCAAATTGGACATTTTTACCTTTACTTTATTTATAGTGCCTGGACGTATTAGGCAAGAGTTATGATTTTATGTAAAAGATAACATTGTTTTCCCATCAAAATGTGATTCAATCATCAAAACATTACTCTTGCCTGTCTCTAAAACTCTTTCAATTTTTTATTACATCACCCTGCACCAGCAGGCAGGCAAAATAATATTAATCAATTATCACATGCTTCCACTCCCACTTCCACCACTCCCACCAATCATCTAGTGAAACTCTCCGCTAGCTCGCCATCCCTAACACTGTATTTCATTCGGAAACACATCAGAGTACAGAAGGAAAACTGTGAGGATGATGCACTACGATTTCTGATTCCCACTGACTTTAAAATGCTTCTACAAAATACATGATACTAACAACATGGTTATGGAAGTGGTTATTTTATATATATATATATATATATATATATATATTTTGTTACTGGATGACTTAACACTGATGTCATTTACAGCAGAAAACAGCTTGTGAATGCTAGACATGTAACCATCCATTTAGCCCACAATTCACATTGCTGAACAACTTACTAATAGCACTGGGATGCAGCAGAAGTGTGAACATATTGACTGGAGTTGGGCCTTTGGAAACTTTGGAGTTTAAACACATGAGGTGGGATAATTAGTAGACTGTCCATTCTGTACAATGCATTGTCATATTTTTGCATTAAAACGCCATAATGCATTGTTCCACCCTTAATAAATGCCTTTTGGGCGGAAAAATGGCAGACTCAACGATTTTCTTTAAAATGTGTGTATTAGAGATGAATTCCATTTCTAAGCAGTATGAATAAATGAGCACGTATATATGAGTGCGTGTGTGTTTGGAGGGGGGTTCAACCCCCCCCCCCTCCCCCCGGGAGCAGGAGTTGAGCCTTGCAGTCATAACCATTGGCTCTCCTCGGCCAGAAAGGCATCTGGCGAGTAATCTCTCTGAAAGGCGATCTACTTCTCCTGCCGGCCAGTTAATGGGATTGTTTCTGTAACACCTCAAAGACATGCACCATCTTGAGATTATATCAGAGTGGGCTTTAGAGGGGGTGTGTCAGGATCAGGAACTGTAGTGTGCTGAGTGCAGGACTAAGCTTATAGCACGCAGGTGGACTAAAGTAAACTACACCATCAAAGTGATACTACTTAAGACACAAATGAAAAGAAATACAAATCGTTTTGGTATTGAATAAAGTAAAACAAATCTGTAAATGACTTTTTTTTGGTCTATAAAACACTGGCCTCTAATAACACAGACAACACAGTCTGAAAGCTTTATCAGCTATTCTTAAGACAACCAACAATAACGAAGGTCTTACTTAGGCAGACGGAACTTTCTGATGCCCTGTCAAGTGAGTGATTGAGGTGAGGAAGCTGCATGATAGGTGTTTCTTTGCACTGGAGAGACAATAGGAGGGGCACGGGAGAGAGAGAAGCCTGGGGCTAGGATAACTTGACAATAACATCCAGTGTTTGGTGGAGGTAATGGGAGACTTCTCCAAACATCACACTGCCATGGTCCGCTCAGGGCCTATAGACCCTCCCAGTGTCACGCTCATATGACCCGCCCATCCTCCACTCCTTTGTGTCAGACAAAGAGCGGCACAGGATGGCTTTCCCCCTGATGTCTAACAGACAGCTGTATGTCATCCAGGTTCAAGGTGAAGATATGGTGTATCAGGTGGCTCTGTCTCAGTGTCTCACACACACCATCACATGAGTTTTATACCACCATCTCAGAGGCATCAGTTCCTATGATGTCTTTGTGTTGGTACAAGAGTTACAAGAGTTTTGATAGACATAGACAACAAAAAACAACAAAGAACACAAATTATGCACTTTGTCAGTAAAATCAAAAGAGAAGTCTAGAAAGAAAGCTGTCAGGCACCATCATATCAGCGTGGTTCTCCACTCACAGCCTAGGCCATTCAGGAATAAAATGAAGTGATAGGAGCATCTTCTATTTAAGAGGTCAGTGGTGTTTTTTGGTCAGGAATCAAGGGTGAGCAATAAATTAAAACTCCCATGCGTCAAAGGCGAGGGGTCAGGAACCTCCCGTATATTACGCTAAAGCAGGACAGATGACAACCAATAAAGGTAAGTAAGGAGCGCAATGGCAGCTCCGAGCGTTCCCCAGTCCCATCGATCCATCCCTGTTGATAATCACCTTATTTTCAATTTAATTCACAAGTCCTTAAAAAGGCGGAATGTGACTAAATACGAGGACTCGGGGCCGCAGAGGCTCCGCTTCCGCAGAGAAACTATGCTGTGACCTCTGCACAGTTCAGCCAACCGTCTTCATTTTAATTAAAAATCTTTCACGACGGCAAGAGTTATGGAAGTCTCGACTGGAAAATAGTTGGCGGTTGTATGAATGAAATACGGCGCACCAAAATGGGAAGAGACATAAATATGGAAGGCTGAAGGCCCACGTTAAAACTATCCAAACAAAGTCCCCGCTCAGGCCGCTTTTGCACGCTGCAAATGAAAACGGCCTGCCAGAGCCTTGAGATGGTACTCAAAATAAGGGGGAAAAATTTTGATGTGAGGCCCAGGAGTAACATTTTCGTTACTAATTAGAGCAGAGGACGGCGCTGATTAATACAGGGACAATTTTACAGTGCCAACTTTCTGTAATAATTCTTTCTCAGTGCAAATTTCTTTCACTGTTATGCATTGCGCTTCATAACTCTTGTAATCAAACTAAATCAAAATTTGGATTAAAGTAGGTTAATGAAAGAAATCATTTATAAGTACATGGAACTGGATTTAATCCATTACACTAATTTAAAGTCAAGTTCATGTGTCTGTCGCACCTTACATATATCGCAGTTTTCTATCTGGCTTGTTTACCGCTCTGTCAGGCAGAAGAATGGCCAGCAGTAACTGGTTAATGATTTAGAGTAAGGGCGACATTAAAAATTACTCGCTGGAAAAAAAGGTTCAAATGAAGGGGGTGCAGAAGGCCAAAGGTGCAGCATATAGCACCAACAGTTGTCAGCTACACAAAGAGCCCTGTGAGAAAGCCAATCTCATATTGCAGAGAGCGGCTCCTTCCCTGTTAATGAGAGGCATCCACAGGACAGGCGCTCTTAACAAAGACAGGGGGTGATCTCACCCCTCCATCGTGTCATTGCTGATGATTTTGTCACACTCATTTATTGGCCCACAGACTCAACAAACAGTCTGACCAGACGGGTAAAAGGTAAGAGAGGTCAGGAGCATGCTTTACTTTTCAATCTTGGACTCACACTGATAATATAAGAGAGAAATGTCACTATCAGGTAAAAAGCCTGTATCTACAAAATAACTTCACAGGAGAAAGCAAATGCATAGTTAATTTTAAATGGAATTTAATGAAAAAAAAAATGTATCTAAAGTATTTTGAACTATTTCTATTGATCCGTGCATCATTAATTTTTACCACGATGTAAAGGGTAGCTGATATTTTAAAATTTCAAATGTGAAGAAAATAAATAACTGAAAACAGCAACAATGTCTAAAAAGTTCAATTTTCATTTTAAACAAATTTCTCTTAAATGTTCCAATTTATAAATTTGAGCTCATGTTAAATGTCTTGCATTTATGGTTTTGCAGGATTACATAATTCTTGAGGGGTGCTACGCTTAGGGATTTCAATATGGCTCCATGTTTAGCCCCTTATACTGCTAAACGTGGAGCCATATTGACATATTGTTCAGTTATTAACCGTAAGACTACTATTCATTAACTACCATTAATTATTTATTTTTTAATATGAGACCAATATTTAATTTATTGGTGTACACAAGAAATCAGCAGCCAGTGTACTTCTTGCAGTTAAATGGGAAGATCTCATTAAAATTACACATGTAACAATGAATTGGCATCCAATAATTACAAATAATAATCACTATAATAAGAAATTATTTTTGGTTTGTAGTCACTACTGGTGGCATTTTCTCTTCTCTTTAAACTCACATAAATGTAAAGCAGAGTGGATATCACTCCACATACATGGAAAAATGGGGTTCAGTTACACATCAGTTTGCTGTTGCGAATGTCTATAGATAGGAATATCTGCATCTGCACACTCCTCTATATATTCTGCGGGTGTCCTGAGGTCGTGAAGTTGAAGTTTTACCCGGTCTAATCAGAACTAACAATTAATGTAAACCATGCCTGTGCTAAATGAATGACAATTGGTCCATGGTTTAAAATACAAAGAGTAAAATGTTTGCCAGTTTTACCCCTGCTATGAAATAATTGCACAAACCTGGTATGATGATCATAAAAATGATTCTGGCGATCATTTTTGATATTTAATCTGCTTAAAATAGTTATTGAAGCAAAGTCTGGCTGTTGCATTCCATATCTTGAACAATATATGAACAATATATATCTTTACCTAAGGACAATATGTCTCTTCACTGAAGGTAATGTATGTGCTTATGACATCCAATTTAGTTTTTTCCTTTTTCTGTCTTGTCTGTCTGTTGGCCCCTTGTTTGACTGTTTATTTTTTGTTTGGGTGACTTAAGGATTTGAGAGTCTACTTACCACCTCTTCATCAGACAGCTCTCTGCCTTGGATACTGCTGCTGTCCCTCACTGCCTGTTGGTGCCTCTTGCCCTTGGTGTGACTGAACAGGTGCACCTCGGAGGTGATCTACAAACGCATTGGTCAGAGGTCACTGACACGGACACAATTCAAAAGAAGGCCAGGGGCCAAAGAGACACCTATACCTCCAGCATAACGGTGTCAACTTCACAATATGTTACCGTATTGTTCACAGTGTCACACTTCTCAGATAACTCAGACAATTGTTACTACCGTAAGCTCAGTTCAAAGTTAAACATGATCCCCAAATCCTGACTGACATCTGCAAAGTAGCATGACACCTTCAAATAAAAGGCAGAACATCAGAACAGGACGCTCATAATGGCTGAAAAATATCCAGAACAATTACAAGTTTTAACTCATGGGCTTTTGAATTCATTTCGAGCCCCAGGCATTACTCCTTTTCTTAATAACTGGATCAAATATCAACATTTGTGGTTTCAGTGACACCGGCAATCATCACTCTTTCATGGTGGCCTGGTAAGGAAAGTAATTCCACGTAGACCAGAGGAATATAAGCAGCAATCACTTCCAAGGCTAGTAGTAAAAACTGTTTTAAGTCAGTGGAGGGATCCTTTACTAAACACTGCTGCAGGTGTGGGACGCTTGCGTTCTTTGTGTTCTGACTCTGGATCTGAGCCTGAGCAGGACGGCCTGTGTTTAATGCTATTAAGTAGAGTGCTTCCCGCTGACCTAAAGATGATCGCTGGAGTCACTGACTGGCCAAGGTCATCTGACATTTTAACAAGATTTCATTCTCCCCCGGCGCTTAATCTGATGTCCGTTTGAAGCTCCAAGGTGTCTGGCCTTCGTTGCAGTGAAAGCCAGGCCGGTCCAGGATAAATGAGCCTGCTTGCTGATTTGTTGCCCGTCACTGAAAAAGCGTAATCATGCCCAGCCCATAAATATACAACAAAAGTTCATGTTTAATTAATGTAGTTAAATCCTCATTTCAATGCCTCCTCTTCCCATATCCCCTGAATCACCTTCTACTCAGCAGCTTTCGGAACTCTAGCTGCCAAGACCACAACGAATGAAAACGGTCAAGCCAGTAGTGTATAAACACAAAGTGGTTGTGCATCGATGTGTGAAGTGATCAAATGGTATTGAGTTTCCATTGGTCAAACAAATCAAGCGGCAAAGTAAAGTAAACCAGTGGGGCGTGTGTACATCTGAACTTCACTTGGAGAGAACGTTTACAGAAACCTAACTAAGTTGCGGTAAATGTGTTACGCAAGTGTGAATCTAATCTTCATAGTGGACTATGAGTGCATTTATTTATGCAAAACATAGTATTATTTCCCAAGCTAGTTATCAGGGTCCCTGCTCCAAAATGCAGAACAATCCTAGTAAATAACTGACAATGAAATCTGGAACAGAGCAAAAACCTGAATAGTCTGGGGGTCCCTGTAAACTAGGAAGGTAAACAGTAATCTAGAAAAACTGTATCTGATCTGTGTGTCCAAACTCACCACAACACTGCAGAGGGAGCACTGTTTTTTGCGTTCATAGGGAGTGAGTTTCGGTGCGTAGTCTGTGTTGGCATGTCTGCCACTGCTCAGCTCGGCAGCCTTCTCCTTCCTCTGCTCAATCTGCTCCATGTGCCTGCGGCTGCTCTCGTCATGCTGCAAGAGAGTGGGCACAAGGGAATGGAGCAGGTCTAACTTTAAAACTGTTCAGAGAATTAGCATATTTGACCTTGGGTATGCTAATGGTGCTAATGATAAATAAACTAGGTTATAAGGGACTGGACGTGCCTTCATTTGGATCTTCTTCTGTAGTTCCTCCATGGCTTCCTGCTGAGCAGCACTGAGGGCAGCCAGGCGTTCTTCACGGTCTCTGCAAAGAAATCACCCCCACACAAACACACAGATGATATTAAATGAAAGAATCAGTTACTTCTAGTGTTTCACAGCAGATATTTCAACATATGAGAGTCAGTAAAATAATTCTCTACTGTGCTTACTAATGACTGAAACTACTTATAAATGGACGATTCCATGGGTACTTATAATTTACAACGACTTATTAATTATTCTGCTCCAGTTTTGATTAACTCAAGCTTTCGTCCTTCTAAATGAGGCATTTTTTCAAATCTTTAATCTTCTAGAGTCCTGTGCACTCCTTAGACTGTCCTTGTGCTTTTGCTGACAGAGGCTGCTGTTCTGTCCTGGAGAGATGTCCTGAATGGCAGTGTGCCGGTGCAGACCTGGCTCTCTCGCGGGCTGCATCCTCCCTTGCCCTCTCCTTCTCTTGCCGCTGCTGCTCGATCCGTGCCTCCTGCTCTCTCCTTTTCATCAACAGCTCCTCCACCCGCGCCTGTCTCTCTGCCTCCAGAGCCCGCTTACGCTCCTGACACGCAGGACACACATTACACCCAAACAAGAATTCGGGCCAGAAGGGTGTGCAAGAAAGAAAGGTGTAAGACTAAGTGGAGAATGTATAAATACGGTGTATATATTAAAATTTGAGCCCAAAATGGTCAAACCTGTACTGCTTCATCCCTGGCCTGTTTCTCTTCCTGCCTCCTCTGCCTCTCCTCCTGTAGCTCGTTGAGTCGCTGCTCATACTCGTTTAGCTTGGCCAGCACATCATGCCTTTTATTCTGAGCCTCCAGTGTGTTTATGAAGGCAATCTCATTCACCTACAAAAACCACCAGCTGTTTGTTATTCTACTTTCTATAAAAACATACAACAAAACAAAAAAAGAAAACAGTAGAAAGTAAAGAACAGCAGTACTGTGTCATACGATCAAAAACAGATTTTTCAATATCATTCAACATCAAGAACTGTTTTTAACTTTTTTTTGGTCTGAATAATAATATGAACCCAGAAAAAAATGTCTCTAATTTAAGAAAGAAAAAAAAATACTTTGGTTTGGTTCCAGATAAAGTCAAATCGGGTTTCTGATGGAAACTACAAGTAATACTGAACTTCCACAGGAACACACTGATATTCATAAAATCACTATTTGTCATATTATTTGTATTAATGCTTTTTAGTTGTATTTAGTGCATTTAGTAACACTAAGTGAAAGTGAACATTCGGTCATACGTGAACACACCACAGCACACAGTGTGAACAGCACGAAATTCTTTCTCTGTATTTAACCCATTCACCAAGTGAAACAGCGGGCAGCCAGGAACACAGCGCCCAGGGAGCAGTGTGTGGGGACGGTACCTTGCTCAAGGGTACCTCAGAGGTGCCACTAGGAGTCTTGGGAATCGAACCCATGGCTTTCTGATCGCAGGGCGAATGCCCTAATCACTAGGCCACCAGCTGCCCTGTTTTTCACATTAATGTGAAAAAAATAACTGCTCATCTAAATAGTTTAATATTATTTTTTGCACAGTACTGTATATCAATACAAAAAAAAAAGATAATTATTACAAATGATAATCATTGCCCAGGACCTCAAATAATCCTGTCGCCTCACTGAACCTTCCTCACCTTTGCCTCCTCTTCCTGGGCCTTTTTTACAATGGCCTGAAGCTGCAGTTCCCGCTTGAACTCAGCATGAAGCAGCTTCTCCTCCATCATTCTCCTCCTCTGATCCAGTAGCTCCTCTTTCCATTTCCTCACTTCCTTCTCCTAAGGGAGAGAGAAAGCAGTGGCAACACTGAGCACACATCACATACTGCAAAAACAACCCCCTCCCCAGCTCTTCCAGGCATGCCAATGTACCTCAATCATCACATCCTTATGTTCTTAACACCTGCTTGCTAAGGAGTATCTCACATGTTAATATTCACTTTCAAGCATGGGTGTGTAAATATACAAGGCTGTTTCAAGTTTCCTTCATCTCATATAGAACGGAGGGAACAAAAACAAACCAGCTTGAGAGTGGCTGGTGAAAGTGAAGTCACCATCATGTACTTGTTTGACATAATGGCCTCACCACCCTGTTCAGCTAAATCTGCTAAGCACGGATGTTAAGTGGCTCGCTGCTTCCGACGGAATCATCGTTCAGTTCCCAAATGGCTTCAGACAAGACATGGTAGGCTTCCGAGCATTAAGACTCACTCTTTCTAAAAGTTTCTGCAGTTTGTGGGTCTTCTCCTCTCTCAGCTTGTCTCGCAGCTGCTGAGCTTTCAACTGTTTCTCTTCATGTTTCTTCTTTGACTCTGCAATGGTTCTGTTGACAAACAAAAGCCACACTTATCTGCTGCTCAGAGTATTACGTCTTAAAGCTGCAGTCTTGTGAGCTAGATTTAACTCTCTTGTTTTTAGAAGATGGGTCCTGAAAATGGTGCTTCAAGAAGTTACTTCAGCTAAAGAGAAGTGCAACTTTTAGAACAGCACAAACGCAAATCAATTTAAAATAAAACCTCTCCAGGCATATTATCTAACCAAAGTATTCCTTCTGCTTAATAAAATGATATGGCACTAAACTAACATAGCTCAATCTCAGTAAAATAAATGCCCTAGAGGTGGTGCTTTGAAGCTATTATCTGGAAAACATTCCATACCAGAGAAGAATAAAAGAGAAAAGCAGAGGATGAGGATTGGGATTCACTGTACTAGTACAACATATGACTAAAACCTCATTTTTATGTGAACTGTGGTACCTTTTGCGTGATGGTGAGGAGAGTTTTTCATGCATATGGATGCCGTGACCAGGGGGCCGAGCTGGCTCCTCCTCCACCATGTCTCCCCATGAGGTGCTCTGACGCCAGGGCTCTCGCGCTTCTCAAGACAGGAAAAATAGTGAAGATAGAATTAAAAGCACAAACCTCCATGCAGTCACATATTTGACTGACATTCCAAGACTTATAGGCAGTTAGTACCATCATAGTCAGCCAGCATGTCACTCCAGTCGAGGTTGAGCCCACAACTTCCACTCCCAATGCTCGCCTATGTGACAATGGGAACAAAATACTAGTGAAGAATTCTGAGACTAATGTAAATATTGAACTACTCATTTCTATGAAGCTCTAATTTTATTTTTAAAAGAAAGGAACTTCAATGTGCACCAAAGGAAAATTTTATTGAGGACAACAATTTGAGGCATTTCTATTGGTCCATTTATCAAGGAATGTTCAATGTTAAAGGTAGTTTTTTTTTTTTTTTTACACTCTCTGTATTTAAAAAAGTGAAGACAACAAAATTTGTACAGACAATGAAACACAGTGGTCTCCTTACAGAGAAGTCGCTCTCATTATCCGTCTCCAGTTCGTTGTTCTCTGCCTGGATCTCCCGGGTCAGTTGCTCTTCCTCAGCAATGGCACTGGCGATGGCCTCCTCGTTTGCTTTTTCCAGCCGATCAGCCAACTCCTCCTTTTTAGCCAGGACCTCAGCCATGGACTGGGGCTGAAGACAGGCCACAAACACACACACAGTCACTCACACACTCGCCACATCAAGCACGGCCGCAAGCAGCACAAGCTCTCCAACAGGGAAGAGCATTACAGCAGTGCCAAGTTGCACACACCAAGCCTCTCAAAGCATGCCACAAGCGCAAATACTCTCAGGCTGAGGTGTGGTGTAAACAACTTTCTACTGCCTCTGAGTTTAGGCCATATGATGCACGCTAAAATATCAAAATCATATGCAAATGATTTGGTTTCAGAAAGTCAATGTAAGATTTGAGCAATGTATGAAACAAACTTGCATTGTACATCTTATTCAAGTGAACAAAAGTCAAAAATGAAAAGTCAAAACTCCATAAACACACATCAATCACAAAAACCACACATGGGGAAGCATATCGAAGTCATGCAGGACACTATGAAGATGAGCAATGGAGGACAGAGGTCCTAAAAAGCAAGCCTTCGCTGTTCAGTCTTTACAACTGAAAATTTCTAAGACACAGTCATGGAACTTCACCAATATGGTGTCAGTTTCAAAGAGAGTAACGCCATATCACTGGGTCTGTTTACAACAGTTTGATGTATTTTGGTTGAGGCATTAAACCAGGGTTCGCACCTGTGAGTCTGCATGGCGCTCGATGACTAGCAAATCACTGAAATATTTTGAAAAAGAATCCTGGCTCCTACCATTACAGACCATAGCACTTGACCCTGGTGCCTTTTAAACTGGCGAGTGAGCAGTATGCCAAGTGTCAGTTTCAGAGGAACCATACAGGAGGATGGAGGCAGCGCTGGGACCGGTGTGACACTTCACCCTAATGAGCATAATGAGAGAGAGCTTTCTCTCAACGCCGCGCCTGTTAGTCTCGAGCAGGAGTCTAAACAGAGTTGGGCTTATCTCAGCCACCCATTGAGCTGGTGTCTGGACCTCTGTAGTAGTAAGGCCAGGTTCCTATATGATCTGGGCTTAGATAGCACTCCCCCAAGGCCATTTTTGCACCATTCATCTCTATAGTTTCAGACAGGCTTTGGTGTGCTGTTGAGAAATGGATGACAGTAGCTCAGGCAGAGAAGAGGGAGGCTTTAGCCTTAATTAACCCCTGAGAGGTTACATGTGCCAGAAATGGAAGGCAGGGGCTAGTGAGAAAGAAGCCGTGTCAAAGAAAATACTGAGTTCACAGCAACTATTATCGAATACTACTGTGAAATGAACAGAACAGAGCCAAATGAATCTGGATAAAAACACTGATAAGGAAAACTTTGTAAAACTCAGCTACAGATAATCATCACACTTTGCAGACACTTCACCCAGTGGGAGGTCATTTAACATTTTTTATCACTCTAAAGTCCCAATCAAACTGGATTAACGTTACGTTTTGTATACCAACTGATTACTTCATTACAAGACCAATTACATTCATCTAATATGAATCTGCAAGTCTGAAAGCAGTAATTTGGAAGTATATGAACTTCTATAATTCATGCTACCACTAGCCACCTCAGTAAAAGTTTAAATCAACCTCAAGAAACATTGCTGTGAACATCTAGGTTATGACCTTTCAATCCAGACAAGCCATGATAATGCAGAGAAATTATACTGATAACCTATCCCAAATGAACTGGCCACTCTAATTCATTATAAATAACATTACAGAACCTTCTCTGGCCAAATGAATCCAGCTCAAATAGCTTATGCCAGCTAAATATTCGTAGCTGCAGCTGTTCAAATATAGCATCTTTAAATAACTTAATGGGATCTCAGATCAAAGGGCCTAGGACAAAGAGGAGCTGGTTCAGGAGAGTGTGAATCAGCATTACTACACTTAAAACAAAACAACCCAAGTACTAATAGTTGTAAGTGCACAGTACCTCTGCAGTTCAATGAGCCTAAGAGACTTCTATTGTCACTCATGTACAGATATACAATTCTGTCTATGGAAGGTTTGGTAAGGGGGGTTGATCCCGCTGTGGCAGGAGGTTTTTGAGATTGACGTTGTTTAGGCGGGAGCTGTGACCCCGGCCTGTGTCTCTCAGCACTCACAGTGGAAAGCTCTGTGGGGTCCAGCATGCTCTCCAGTTTCACCGCTGCCAGGGGAATATGGGCCACTGCTGGTGCTGCTGCTGCTGCGGCTGCTGCTCCTCCAGCAGCAGATGGTGCCGTGACCCGCCACACTGCCCCTATACCCGCCTGCTCCTCTCCATCAGCCAGTCCACCACCAGCCTCCTCCAACTGGGGAAAGGACGGAGGATCTGGAGCTGGAGCTGGAGGTGGAGGTGGAGGTTGAGGTGGGGGCGAGGAAGGGGCCGGAGGAGATTCAGAAATAACTGGTGGCGCACAGTCGGAGGTGGAACTGACAGACTCCCCAGGCTCTTGGTCACTGTCTGATGGGGGCTGCATTAACACACACACATACACATTTACACACAATCACAAGCATGCATCTTCACAGCAGTCCTTCCCAGAGACTTCCATGAGAAACATCATCAGATCAGATCATCTGACATGTAATTGAACACACAAGCACACACATACTAAACAAACACAACATGCAGGAAGACAATGCAGTAACATGCCGAACACATCCAAATATGTAGAAGCACAAAATCACAAAACATGCAAAAAGCATTCATGCATCAAACTAGGATAATGTCAAGAAGATATCTACCCTTAAGAGTAGAACACAGGATCTATACATATTTCATAAGACCTCATATGATATTTCTGACTCAGTAGTCTCACTATGTATGCACAAAATCAATGCCTGCTCAACTGATATGGCCCTGTCTGGACTGTGTGTCTATGAATACACCCCAAAACACAAACAGCGAGGGCAGATAAAACACTATAACATTACAGAGCCCTTAAGTCTCCCCTCTGCATTCTGAATTATTGATGGGTAGGGGGCTGCTGGTTGACGTCAGTACCTCGATGACGGAAGCCTTCTCACACTCTGGCTTTTGCTCTGGGGAGGCGAGCTTGTCGTGTCCCCCCTGCTCCCCTGGCCTCTGCACTTTGTCCTGTGTAGAAGCCTGGAGCTGTTGGTTCTCCTTATCATTGACATCTTTGGGATTGACATGGGCCAGGACAGGGCTAACCTTGGCCACCATGGCGATAGAGCGAGGCCTCATTGAGCGTCCACGCTGTACCGTCTCCCAGCCCTCTGCATCTTTTTTCCCTAAACACAGAAATGCAAGAAAAGAGTATGCAGATCAAGCACAAAAAGTCGTAGTCTTTTCAATGTTCAGACCATTAATAAAAAAATTCTAACAGAAAACACTACAAAACTGATTATGTAAGAGCAAAGAACGCATTCACATCCTGCTTAAAGTGCTCTTTTTCAACAACTTACAACTAGTCAACAAATTTGATCAGCATTCTTTTATAAAATATTTATATGATGCACACAGTCATTCCACTAGATTGCAGTACATGGCAGGAAGCCTTGGGGGATCTGTGATTTCTTTACAGACAAAAAAGGAAATTGCTTTAAACTTTTTGATGGCAGTGCTGTAACAGGGGCAAATTGAGAGAAAACTGTAGAAGACACAATGGTTTAATAGTGGTCAAATAATAGATTAATCGATAACACAAATAACAATAAGTGGACACCTGTACTGTTGCACATAATGTTACATGACTTGGAGCTCACCAGGTTTCTCTGTGGGGCCTGGAACACTCTGGTTGGGCACAGGCAAGGCCTGAGAAAACTTCACCCGGTCAGCCCAGCTGGGGCCAGAATGGGAGAGGCGTGCTACTGCAAGAGTGGGAGGAGGACCCCTGTGGAGCATGCGCGCGCGCGCACCACACACACACACACATACACATACACATACACACATACATACACACACACACACACACACACACATACACACACACACACACACACACACACACACACACACACACACACACA
>JBBPCZ010000136.1:10991007-11010258 GCA_037974445.1 Brycinus macrolepidotus
CACACACACACACACACACACACACACACACACACACACACACACACACACACACACACACACACACACACAATGGGCAGTTCAACCACATTACATAGGCTAGTCACAGCAGCACAAACACCTAAAGAAGATGAAAAGAACTAACGAATTTTGAGCACCACTGTTGATTTTACTATATAACAATAAGTTCATCAGAATTATCACAATTCAAGAGAGACCGCCTGTCAGCTTTCTATCCCTAGACCAGCTAGCGCTAACTGTATCAAAGCAGCCACTCTGAGCCTCATGCATCAGAGCGGATGGAGGATCCAGACAGCAGCTCCCAGATCAGCCTGACAGCTCCTCAGCTTGATCAATATCCATTTCCTGCAGCATCCGATTACAGTGTAATGTAGGTATTGAACTCCATGCTTCAGCAGTCTTCAACCACACTCATATCTGCACTCCCACTGTCTCTGAGAGCAGCCATGGAAAAACCCGGCAAAAATTGCATTAAACAAACGCTTGGGCTTCAGAGATCGATCTCACAGCCCTTCCAGACAACGGGCATCTTCCCTCTAGCCTCAGACTGGGCCTCTCTATGTATCATATCTTCCATTGATTTCTTAATTCGGCCATTCAGTGCCCTTTTAATTGAATTAGCAATTGTCTTCCTTTTACACTACCAGTAAAGAAAAAAAGAAAAAAGAAAAAAACATGCATACACACTAATGGACGGAGACAAATATCAAGCGTTAATGTAGGAAGTGGAGTTTCCCCACATCAGGCATTAGGCATTGTTGGCTAACTGAGAACACAGTTTCAATTAGTGGGAAGTAAGATGGAATAATGGCTTGTGGCTAAGTTGTATGAGTGAGCTTGACTGTGGAGAGGAAAAAACATTGATCCAAACTCTACTCAGTACTAGTGGTCAGCCAACTACTGTGAGCGTAGCTAAAGATGCATACCCAAAGTTAAGGGAGCGCCGAACAGTGGGAGATGGAACGATTCGGTCCGTCGAAGGACTGGGCATGACATGGCGTCCTGGGGACATCTTGCGAACCTCCCATGCCAAAGATGTGGGTCTAGAAAGAAAAAATATCAAACATTTCAACAAATCAAAATCTGTCCTGCTAAAATCTCATCTGGCTACTGGAGTTTATGGCTGCTTAACATCCTTGTAAAGGTGATTTTTCACTTCCCAGTGAAGTGTAAATTACACTCCATACTGAGATGCAAAAAATAAGTGCATTCAAAAACTGACTAATCAACAAGGAGTGTAGTAGGTAACTTAAAAGCTTGGGTTTATGCTTTAATCAATGTACAAGTCTTGTGGTAATTCAGCCATTTGGTTAAAGAGAAACCAATAAACTGGCAAATCCCCTTGAATTACAGCTCTTCCTATTGATCCGGTCTGAGATGCAAGAACATGTGTGAAAAAGTCCCCTGTGCGTGTGTGTTTGTGTGTGTGTGAGTGAGTGAGAGAGAGAGAGAGAGAGAGAGAGAGAGATTTGTCCACAATGTGATGTGACTAGTGCAGCAGCGTAGCAGTTAGCTAGAAGGAGGGCACATGCCTATTTTCCATCTGCTTGCAGTCCTCTCACCTACAGCTTGCTAACTCTAAGGGTGAACAGAGAAGCAGCCTGATGTGTAAGACTTCCCTTGTCAGTATATAGCCACTCCATCACCAGGACTTCTGTCAGGCCTCCTCGTGGATGGACATGGTCTTGCAGCCCTAGTCTAACATAACAGGGAATCTTAGAGCTGCAGTGGTCCCAGAGGTTATGTGCAGACCCACGGTGTGGATATGAACTGGCATTAGCAGCTTCCATTGTGAAAAGGAAGCTGCTTTGGAATGTGTCACTCAAGTTTGGCTGTCCAGACAAACTGGTTAACATCATTCGGCTTTTTCAAGACGGGATGATGTTTGTGTGACCTTACTCTTTTCCCACAGGGGTAAGGACAGGGGTATGTATTGGCACATGTCAATCCTCCTACATGTCACTCATCTTGTCCACAAGGAGCTTGAGGATAGCAGTGGCACTGCAATGGTCATCAGACTGAATGGGAACCTCTTCAACATTAGGTTCTATGCAGTCCCCAAGTTGCCCAGAGAGCAAGTCCTGGAACTACAGTATATTGATGACTGTGCTATTATGGCTCACACTCCACAAGATCTTAAGTCCATCCCTACTGTGGTTATTCGTGTCTACAAGTTGGATGGAGCTGTCTGTTAAAAACAGAGGTGATCTGCCAGTGGAGCTCTGGAACACCAGATGTAGGTTCAAGAACAAGAATAGAACAAGAATCTCCATCTGCTCACCAAGATTGCCGTATACCAAGCTGTGTGCAATTGCACCCTCTGGTACAGCTGTGAAACCTGTGTCACTTCTCACAGTCACAACAAGTTGCTTAAGCGGTTTTCTACAGGGTGCTGACAGCGTCTCCTCGGCCTCAGTTCATGTGATAGTGTGCTTCATAATGATATTCTTGCAAGGACCTGCTGCAGGATCATTGAGACCATGATCTCCCAAAATGGACCATGTAATAAGGATAGCACAGAACAAACTGCCCCACAAAGTCAATCACACCATGGCAGATACCAGCAGGCATGCAGAAGAAAAGATAAATACCAACTGAAGACTTTTTTAATGTGCAATAAAACCAAAAGATCTTTAGGGTGCTATTGCTGACACCAACACCTGGAGGCAGCTCACCCTGCATAGGACTTGCATAATGGTATAAGACAGGACAGGATAGCAATGCAGAAGACATACAACTAAGGATGACTCTACCACCTCTACCCTACACATATGCCAAATCTGCAACTGACCATGTGGTTCCAAGATTGGACTGACTAGCCATCTAAGAACTCACAAGTAAAGGAAGTGTACAGAAGTGTATGTCATCATCAAACCTGATGGACAGGAAACAAGCAAGCATAAGTGTGTGTGTGTGTGTGTGTGTGTGTATTTGTGTCAGTGAAGGGACAATCACCTGTTCTGGGCATCAGTTTTCTCCAACTTCTCCTGTAGCTGGATCCAGTCAATAAGAGCTTTAAAGTCCCTCACATAGTTGTCCAACATCATCAGCACCTCCTGAAATAAAGCATGTGTCAGACAGGAGTGTTTCAAGGACAGACATAACCAACACAATAGCTTCTCATTCAGTTTAATTTAAGCAAAATTAAATATCAGTGTAAAATTTAAAGAGAAACAGTTCATTGCTAAAGTGGAGAACTCATCAAAGAAAATATGTTGGAATACAGACAGACCCTCAGTGCAGTATGTAGCATTTCCCTCTAACACAACTTCCAAATCTGCTAAAAAAAATGCCATGTTTTTCAGATTTCAATCGGTTAAATGCCTTGACCAAACTGATGTCTTCCAAGACCAAATTGAGTGGTCCTGGTTTAGAAAGCAGGACAATTTCTGAAAAGACCAAAAATGTGGAAAATACACGATAACAAACAAGGTCCTACTTCATTGCCCCTCACCTCCTTGCCCCACGTAAAGCTGAGCTTAGCCCGTCATGGGACAGAAGAACACATCTACCCTTCTGGTCTGAAAGCTCTTTCACAGAAAGCTTCACATAAGCCCCTGTGGAGATCTTGCTCCTCAGGCCTACACTGGGGCTCCTGTAACTCTAAACCTCTGCCCCACTTCTTCCAGCTCCTGTAGACAAGGCCTGGGCACTGGGGCATGGTCACAGGCACTAGAGCACAGCTCAGGGAACCCAGGGAACCCCTTCATTCACAAAGGACAACAGAGGACAAAAGAGAGGGAGGGGAAAAAAGAAAAAGCCCACCACCACTCTTCCCTGCCTCACTGGTCCCCCACAAGAGGTGCAGCTGAAATTACCAATTAGTTTAGCAAAAAGAGGGCTGGCAAATCTGATTGGGGCTCTAATCATTTCTAGTTACTGGCAAGGGGAGCGAGGTGGATGACGGCATCTCATTGTCTGTGTGACATTCAATCTGTTAGAGGGAGGGTGGCTCTGGGGAATCCCTGAGCCCACACAAAGCCCCCACAGCAAGAACTGGGCATGGACGCCTGCTCCAGCACTGATTACCAGAGACCTTCACCCCAGGCCTAGTGCAAGAGCCTCCCTCTCAGAATCTGTCCACCAAGCCAACGCTTTGCCTGACCTGGAAGATACTGTAACAAAATAAATTCTTAAAATGGTACAACTTCCTTCAGAAAAAAAGGTAAGTTCCATAATCTCTCATTAAAGAAGCATCTTGGTATAATATAACTAATTTTCCAAGGAGCAAATCGGCTTGCTAATATTAAAGCTCCATCACATGTTAAAGAGAAAATACATTTTTTAGCATCAGTCATGGAAAGCCATCTGTCATGGATTACAAATCATTTTACGACTTTTCCAAAATATATTTTTCAAGGCTAACTAGTGACCATTTGATAATATTAGCTAAATTAGCCAGCTGGCTATGGTGCACTTAAGACTTCACTGTTGTAGCTGCAGATTATGAGGATTCGGTTAACCTACTCGGCGCATAACATTTGCTTGGAAATATGTTGTAATTACAAAGTAATGTATTTGAATTAAAGAATAATCCATTAAAAGTCTCATATTTTTCCAAAAAAAGAAAAAGAAAAAGAAAATTGTATGATGCTACATATTGCACTGCATATAAATGCAAACATCACGCATATGCAGTGACGTGCAAATGCAATATATTAAATCCATTTATGTAACATGATTAAAGAAATATCTGCATTATTTTGACCAAATTTATTTGTTGAATCAAGTGAGTGACTCATTAAATCACCCACATCTAAGGCTGCTAAGGATGCTCAAAGTATACAATAAATAAACTGACTGATTTTTATATGGCAGTCTTTTCTGATGTCAGTAGTGAAAGGCTGATATTATGGTCACAACTAAAAAAAATTACATTGTGCAGCTCTACTAGAAAGCCTAACACGAATTCTCTTGGCCATACAGAGAAGCCATTCAATTACAGGCAAACGTCTAGGGCTAGTCTAGTCCTGCCCTAAAAGAAGAATGTTAAACATAGCAATAAACATAGACTATTCAGTCAAATGGATTCTTAACCCAGGACTAAGCCTAATTCTAATCCTCATCTGAGAAGGAGGCTCTGAAAGTGTTAACAGAGAGGCTGCCCAGGTGAGCAGCGATAAGCGCTCAGGCCCAGACGAGCCTGCTGATCTGAATACACTGGGAGGCAGGCAGGCTGAGGGCAGAGACGCTGTGAAAGAGATGTGTGTAAGATTGATGGGTGGGCTGGAGGGAGGGGTAATTGAGAGGAAAGCTCCACAGTACATTTAGTTAATAGAGGAGTCAGGCCAGTGAAAGATATGTCCAGCAGGAGCCTTCTGATTAGGGTTAGTTAACAGCACACAGTCCAGCTGTGAGCACACTTAACCATTAACAATGGCTCAAAATATAGCTGAAATTAATAGCCTAGCAAAACTCAGACAGAACAAGAACCATACACACAATCAATAACTGGAAATAACAACTTGTTTGCCTGTCTTTTATTTTAAGGTTATAATGATTTCAACACAGGATCAAGAAATTAAAAAAGAACATTCAAAACATGTACTGAAATAAAAAAACTGTACCAACAATTCACTTTTCAGTCTGTTCCAGTGATTTCTCATTTGTCGTCTTTGGTGGAAACCATGAAACATAAAATATTAAAACAGTAACATATCATTCAAGTCAGTACTTGAACTAGGCTACCAAAAACCTTAATTTTGCTTCTTCAGATCATTCAGAAACTGGTTTGCTCTCGTGCTTCTCATCATTCTCTTGTGGTATAGCTCAACAGCGCTTAAGCTTCAGATCACAGACTGATGACCGGATATCATCAGTCCATGATCAGCAGGATTATCAGACAGCAGATTTTATGGTTGCATAAATTACAACATTTAGCCCAGGGCTGGAGGCAGGAGAGCACCATCACACCATCACACTACCACCACAATGTTTGACAGTTGGTATTTTCTTATTGAGAAATGCTTTGTTAGCTATACATCAGGTAAAGCGGCACTCATGTCTTCTAAAAAGTTTCACTTTTGACTCCTCAGAGCATTGTTTCAAAAAGGCTTGAAGGCCATCAAGATGTATTTCTGGCAGATGTGAGATGAGCCCTTATGTTCCCTAGCAGTGGTTTTTGCCTTGCAACTCTCTCATGGATACCATTTCTACCCAGTTTCTTATTTATCATGAACGCTGACCTTAACTGAGGTGAGAGAGGTCTGCAGTTTCTCTGATGTTTGACCAGGATGTTTTGCGACTTTTCAGATGAGTCATCACTGCACTCTTGGAGGAAACTTGGTAGGCCAGCCACCTCTAAGAAGATTCACCTCAGTTTTCTCCATTTGGAGATAAGGGCTCTTACTGTGGTTCACTGATGTCCCAGATCCTTAGAAATGGCTTTGAAGGACTGAAATTTTTCAATAACTGACGATCCTGGTTATCAGCTAAATTTGGTTAGCTGGTTGACGGAATAACCAATGGGGCGATTTCCACACAGTCAGGATATGACTTATTCTTATTAATTATAATAATTTTAAGGGCATCGAAAGTGCTACATAAGGTTTTATTTTAGTTTAGTTTTTTTATTGTTCATAACTTACTGTTCCCAGTGTTTCATAAATTCTCTATATGTGACAAGGACAAGCTCATTTTTGATCTTCGTTTTTAAAATATAATTTATTGTATAAATAGAGTTTGTGAGAATTCAGACATTTTTAACATATTACATATTAAAAGGAGAATTTAATCATGACCTCAGAATCAAAAATGTGTAACTCATTTGGCCAGAACACGGTTAAAGAGCAGGGTATCAACAAATTTACAAAAAAAGGCTTAAACTTCATGATTTGTTTTTTGTAAAACTAAAAGAGCAAAGCTGTTCGTTTTTTCTGTAGCAGTTACAGTTATACCTCCTGTTACTGTAAGACATCACAGGCATAGTTTTATAAAATGAGTGTGTAAGAAGAATTTCAATATTTTAGTATATTAAATATTAACAAGTAAAATTTCATCTTGACCTCAGAATCAAACATATGACTCCTTACAGCCTACTTTTTAACCCTGTTCTGGCCAAGTAACCACCTCGCTTATAGCATTTAAACCCATTTAATACATCTATATACTCTCAGTGTGCTCTTATTTCAAAAAAGTTTCTGTTTCTCCCAGCTTCTCAACACATATAACAGGCATGGTCATGTATGCTCAGTTTAGCTCAGCACAACACACACGCACACGCACGCACGCACGCACGCACACACACAGGGATGAATAAGACTTGTCCTCACCACAGGCTCTGGTGGTATAAATCAGGACTTGATATGGAAGAAAGGTCTGATAAGAACTAATTAGGCCTCTGGGCTGTAGGTTAAAGATGTGGGTGTTATTAGAATATGAGCATAAATCAGCCAGTTGGGCCAATCAAGCTCTTGAGTGTGGGAGAATCCAGCGCTGGCTGAGGATCAGCACTCTCTACAGAGACACAATGGTGAGCCAAATGGATTAACTAACTGTACTAGCACTGTACCGCAACACATGCTGTCCAGCTTCCCACTGGATTGATTCTGCACTAGCACGGAATCTGATATTGAACTTGGAACAGATGGTCTCCTTATATATTTTAAAGTTCAAAAGCACCTTTTATTTTGTAGGTACTGTTTAATATATTTATTAAATTCATTTTTTATCGTAATGTGCTGATGATACTTGCAGTAGAAGAATTTCTACAAGGTGTGTTTGTGTGTTTTCCTGAACTGTTATATCCACAAAGTAAATTTAAACTTTTGTGACACCATAGGAAAAGACCAAGTATCAACAGATTTACTAAAAGAAGGCTTTAACTTCATGATTTTTTTTTTTCTTCAGAAAAAAAAAAAAACTAAAAGGAGCAAAGCTGTTTGTTTTTCCTGAAAATGGTTATGGTTATAACTGCTGTTACTGTAAGACATCACAGGCATAGTTTCATATCGTGTATGTTTTCATATACCTTTCTATATAAACACTTAAGGTTCCGCAAGGGTCAACTGTAAGACTGTCTGTATCCCACCTTTGCTAAACATGCACACAGACAGACGTGTGCAAACACAGACATACAGTACCCAGAGACCCACAGCCCAAATACCTGAGGAGTGCGAACAGTGGTCCGAGTGCACCCGGTGACTGTGTGTGCACTCGCTGCGGCTGAGCAACTTACACAGCGCCGCTGTCAACAAGCAGACCGCAAGGGCGTCCTGTTCAGCAGCGCTCGAGCTCAGCATAATTCCAGATTACACGCCAATCGATAAATCAGAGCCAGTACTGCAGGGCACACAGCAGGAGCCCAGATTGAGCACTGCAGCGCCCCGTACTAGCCAGAGTCAACACACAGCATGCCCTGCGGACAGACGGCCGTGCCAACGTCCGCCACACTGTATTATACACCTCTTTATGCAGCTGTGATGAGGTACTGTGGGCTGGGCAAAACATCCGAAGCACTAGAGAAATGTTTATACGGTCAGGTGAAGTGGGTGACCATAACTAACAACGGTGCATGTTCCTCCTTTGGCCTCTAGCTTTTTTAAGGCCAAACAAAGTGCAAAGCTAAAACTCCCTGTCCAGTTTAAAACAGTGTTATCAGACGTCATCTTAGACCCCTCACTCTGAGCCCTCCAGGCTTGCTCAGAGTGTGCACACAAACACACACACACACACACACACACACACACGATGGGGGTGGAGTGAGGTGGGGGACTTTGTTTACACACCATCATCAATCTGCACTCCCTCCAGGAAGGCCCTAGAGAGCGACCAGTGATAATTCTCTCACCAGCGCACCTTCAAAGCCCTCTCTGACACAAACCAGAAAACAAAAGGAATGTTGAGAGGAGGTGGGAAACTCCAGAAAAAATTCAACTCAACTCTTTATTCCCCTCTAGTGGGCAAAGCGTGAAATAGCTCTGCTACTCTTATTATTATTATTATTCTTTTTTCACCTAGAATTTTCATACCTAAATCCCTTAAATTACTCTGTCTGCAAATCTCATTTCAGATTAGCAGAAAAGAGCAGTTCATATCAACAGATCTACACCACGAGCTACTCTAGTGTCTGACATCATTTCCTGTGTGACTGCGGGGCAAGTAGTAAATCTGATTGACTCCCAAAGCCCAATCCACATTCCTGAAGAGCGGAGACGAGGTTATCAGGAATCTTTATTGAGAGGTCAGCCAGACTTTCCTCTGAATGAAGGCCTAGTGTTTGCCAGAAAAAAAAAATGGAAATGCCAGAGAAATTAGGCAACATTCCCCAAACGGCAAGGCCACGTAAAACTCCAGGAAGACATCTTCCAATGTTGAGTTTTTATTTAATTAAAGTCTTTGAGAAAACTCACCTGTTCTCACCTTGTCCAGAGCTTGTAAAAAATTCAAAATTAAGTCCCTGATGTGAAAGAAAGAACAATTCTGGTGGAACAGCAACCGAAGTCCTACCTTACACTCCACAACACTCTGGTCTGACTCGCACGTCACATAGATCTCATCCACGGCCCGGCGCAGGTTATCAAACAGGAAGGCCCAGTAGCGCGCCCTCAGATCTATCTTCCGCGGCTGCCTGGTTTTAGTGGGGCTCTTCTCTGCTCCCTTGTCCAGCACAGACCCTGCCGCAGCCTTACAGTCCAGTCCTGGAGGCTGCAACACACACGACTCCTTTTCGATTAGTACTTCAACGAGGCTCAGTTTACAGAAACACCCTATGATGGAACATTTCTTATTAAAATGTTTCTGAACATACAAGCCAGGGCTCTGCAGTCATGCTGAGTTCCCATGTGTGGTCTTTGGTGCCCTCTAGTGGCTAAAGTACAGAAATGTCAGGTGAGGCTTACGTCTAAAGGAATTCCAACCTGTTTTTTGTTCCTGTGTTGTCCAGAGTTGATTCGCTGAGCTCTGGCATTGCTGTTGTTGTGAAGCTTCGATTTCCCTGTAAATAAAATGAAAATTACATTATTTGTTTAGTCTTAAAAAAAATAAGAACAAGAACCATTCAATGGACTAAAATATTGTATGTATGGTCTTTACATTCTATTCTCTCTTGTCATTTTACCGGCTGATAACATAAATTACTTAACATTACATTTCACTGGAAAGTAAAGAAGGCAAGATTGAAAAAAGTAAGAGTCTGTAGCAATGGGAGAATTTTAAAAGGCATTCAAATAGTTTAAAGTGGTCCAAACAGTGAGGGGCAATCATATAATGTAACTGCACTATATATTGCCATCAGTGTGTGTGGCTTAGCTTGATGTAAGAAAATAACGAACCAATTTATTACATAAGAAGGCACTTCTGGACAAAAAAAACCTATAATGTTCCGCATTGTACATCAGGATGTGTATTTGACAATCAAAATAATATTCCATATGCAAAATAAATCATGTATTACAGTTAAACGCTTCAAAGTATTGTGACTTTAAGCTACGATAAAAATGGTGTATTTATGAGAATGGCACCACAATGAAGCAACAGTAGCAGCTCACAGTTGTTTTGTAACCTGGATGTATTTTAGGTATTCAGCGGCTACACCTGAAAAAAAAACTGATATGAGAAAACTGGATAAAAATACTATTGTAATGTGCATTCTGGGCACTTTACTTTGTTACAGTAAAGCAAAATTAACATACTTTTTGACAGAAAAAAACCCAGGCGCATCAGTCTTGTTTCTGACCAAACACACACAACACACCTGTGCTTAGGACCCCCATGAGTAAGACAAGCAAGTCATAATAAGTAAGTCATAAGTAAGAATAGCTTATTAAATATGAAATTGACTGTGGTTTCTCCCTTTGCCTTAAACATGTGCTGTTTGGCTTTAAAAGCATCTACACTGATTAAACATAAAAATTACATTATTATTTTCATTATCTTATTATTAACTTCCGCATTCATAAATGTAAATAGTCAAATCAAAAGCCATTATTGGATATATTTCTAATGTATCAATAAATTATATATTTATATTTAGAAATGAAACAATACTTAAAATGAATAACCTGTTCAAAAGAAAGAAAATAAAAACACTACGCAAGTTACAGGTGTTTTTTCTGTAACATGATATGTGAATCCTCTGTTTGTGTGTCACATGTGTTCAGTTGCGACTATATAGATGGACAAACATAATTCATTTGTCCAAAGATTTGTAGAAACGTACTCGTACAACATTTCTTCTAAAATCAAGGGTATTACTAGAGAGTCTGCCCCCCTTCACTGCAGTAAGAGCCTATGGCTTTACACTAGAATCTAGTGATATGTTGCAACATTGTGTCACGTCTCGAGGGGTATACCCGTCCATAATAAAGGCGCAGGTGCAGAGTTCCATACTGTTTCGTGATCTTTATTAAAGAAGCAAAACAAAACAGGCTCAATGGCCGATACTGTGTCTCAAACGTGAACACACAAAAGGCAGGGTGCACCTCTGGGGTAGTGTGAGGGCGAACAGACCCTGAACAGCGAACAGAGGTAACTCAAATACAAACATAACACAGACCTAACCCAATCAGAACGCATAATCACTTGACGAAGAATAACAAACAGCTGAAACGCAAAACAGAGAATCAAAACACCACAAACCCCCACCAACACGTGTCAACATAAAAGTCCCAAAGAAACAAAACATAGGCGGCCTCTAGCGGCCGCTGACTGGGGATGTAACACATTGCTGTGAGGATTTGATAGCTTTCAGTCACAATGCATAAGTGAGGTCAGGTACTGATGTTCGCTAAAAATTCTGGATCACAAGCAAAATTCCAACTCAAATAGAGTTCCTCCATTCCTGTGTTACAACGCCTGTGCCAGCAACAGGCACTTAAAACAGCTGAATTCACTAATTAAACAGGCTGTCTGGATACTTTCGGACATGTAACCAAAACAGAAGTAGCAGAGATGGTTTTACACTACCAGTCAAAAGTTACTGCACACCACAGGTTTTTACCACTTATCCATTTATTTCATAAACTGCAGATTTTTATTTTTATTAATAATTGTAAAGGTGTTGAGTGAACAACTGTAAATGAAAATATGTCAAATAAAATAAGTTTAATTTATATCATGGAAAGAATGCGTAACAGTGCATGTCTGACATCCTATTAACTGGTTGTATGATGATGCAGAGTCAAATTCTAGATTGTCCTTTACATTTAAATGCACTAGTTCACTGTTTCATCCCACTGGCTGTCACTTAATAGCTCATTTAACATCTAAGAGCTGTCTGGTGATTCATATTATAATTAGTTGTATAAAGAGGTTATTCATAGGTCAGTAGTGATGAATAAAAAATGTGACATTTTCTGCCAAATAAAGGTACTCAAAAGGTGAACATGCTGTAAATTTATTGGTCAGCAAATAATATTGAGTGTATTTTAGTATTAAGTGAATAACATGAAAATGAACGTTTCAATGTGTGCAAAAACAGGTAGTGTATATTTAACAGTGTGTCAAAGTGTCAGAAACTACATAAGCATGTCTATTAAGAGTGTGCTTAACAACTCACCAATGTTCGGGGCATGTGTGTGAAACTTTAGGTCTGCAGTGTGATGCTTTCAGGTGTGCACAAGGATTATTCAGGTGGTTTACACTTCCATTTACACACAATGGCTACACTGTATGCATATAAAGTCTTAGGAGGCAAGAAAACTGCGTAAAACTGTCTCAGCAGTGCCAGTAAAAATACTGTATAACATTATAATGAATACAAAATAATACAGTAAAACAAGCTATTACTGGATAGAAAACAGATGAATACAATTCTAACACCATAGGTTTATTTCCTAACTTCTTGGCGAACTCAAGCCAGCCTCTGCATGGAATGGTTTACTTACATCAGGACCACCCGGGTTAATGCAATAAAGGAATGGTCAGATGAATCAGTTGTTGGGTGGTTGCTACAAATATTGGTCAGGGAACAGTTAAGCTGAAACACACCATCAAATCAGAATGCGCTGTTAATTTGTTTATTTGTATTTATATGTTTGTATTTTCTAAATGCTTACTGCCCAAATAAATGGCTTTACCTATCATTTTCTCAAATTGCCTAAGTCATTCGCACAACACTGTTTTTATTTTATAATATATACATTCTGCAGTGGGACCAGTACACTGCAATGTTTTATGTCTACAGGTCCCCAGACACTGAAATAACTGACAAAAAGATCTCTTTATAAATCTATTTAACAGAACAGTAAGCAGAAGAAAGGCCTTTGGATCTGGGGCAGCCTGTTCAAGTACAGTAACCCCAGAGGATTGAGGAGGCTCGAGAACAAGGACAGTCTTGTAGCAGCAGGTAACTGAAAACGTGACATTTGGGACTGTGTTGAGTGTTAATACACTGCATTAGCTACACTAATGGACAGTATCTAGTGACAAGTATAACCAACACATTATTTTGCAAATGTGAGAATGTGCATATGTGAACACTCTGAGCGTGTGTGTGTGAGAGTGTGTGTGTGTGTGCGTGTACATGCCTTCCTCTTCCTTGTTTTCCAGAGGCACACTCCAGGCGATGAGGTTGCGAGCAGCACGTCCCTCCTCTGCTACAATCTTCCTCACCTTATCATGGCTGTTGGAGCGCTGGAAGGAAGCCTGTACAAAATAACATGTTTTAAGTCTGCATTAATTAAGAAATAAACAGATGCTTTCTGAGTACAGTAAAAAAAATGCCTGATGTCTAACAAACCTGACATTAACTTTTTCAGACTGAAGTACTTGTTTTCTCTTAAAATTACTTAAAATCTCTTAAATTTCTCTTAACTTCACACCATAAACCAGACAGAAATCATCATCCTGCTTGTTTGGAGTTATCCTAACTTATCCAGCAAACAGAGAAATTCCCCATTCAGGTGATGTCACACAGAACCATGAATCTAAATTTTACAGAGAGCACTCAGCCATTACAACAGTGAACACAGAAGGCTCAAAGGAAGTGCTTTGTTTTTAATGCATCTTTGGCCTTTCAACACAGTCTGAAGCACCCAGTATATAAAACACTAAATAAAACACTATATAAAAAACTAAATAAACAGATGAAGCACACCATCACATTTCCAGTACTTTCTTTTAGCCAAAGTCGAAATATAAATAACACTGACTCTGGGCATCAAAGAGTCAAACTGGCATTTTAAAATTCTTAAATAATAAAAATTAAATAATATTTTTTTTAAAAAGTGCTCTATCAATAGCAAGAGGCAGCTGGCTATTTAACACAATGTGTCATACATAAACGTGCTACACGACTTTGGTGAAGGTCTAGTAGCAGCTTTCAAGTGCACTTACTCACCTCAAGTTATTTACATAAAGTTGGAACACAGCTCGCAAAAGGTAAAAATAATAAATTGTTTGATTGCTAATTTCACATTTGGCGCAAAAGTCTGGCGCTTGTGATCATGCACCAACTAAAAATCAATATTTGAGTATTGCACCAGCTGCAAAACTTAATCCAAAGATAAGAACTGTTCAGCACAAGTGTAATTTAGCACTTCTCCTATTGGACAAGAATTGATTTTGAGCTTTAGCTGACAAGTGAACAGAGAAATCCTGCTTTGTGAAAAAACTCTAACAAAGAATCCAGAACTTCAAGTCTGCTCAGACCGCTCAGCTATAACAACAGTGAACACTGGAGGCCACTGGAGTGCATTTTGTTCAGAACATTGTTCGTTTCAACTAGCATGTGTGGGTGGTTGAGCGAGCTGTACACAGGCCAGGGAAGACACCCGAGTGTTTTCCATTTCACAATAACACCCACTAATAGAAAGCACTGCAGTCCTCATAGCAGTGCATGCCAGGATCGTCTCAAACTCAAGGCTCTTAAAAAGGACACTTTAGCACTTTAAAAACACTAAATGCCTTTAATTAGGTAGCAACTCTTCCTGCACTCGTAATTTAAATGGCACACCGTGTGCTTCATAATAGACTGTGATCTAGTTTGCACTTTTTCTGTTCTGACACCTTATGTGACACGAGACAGATAATGTGAACTAAACTGATGCCAGATTTCTCTGCCCCTTCTCTGTCCCTCCCCATGTATCAGCATGGGTCAAGAACCCATGAACAAATGCCAAAAGCCAATCTGTTTTGCTCTCAGAAAGCATGGAGACCCACTTTGAGACGCCAATTAAAAAGAGCTGCTGTTTCCAGGCTTCTGAAAGCCCTTTTGTTAATGCTTTCCTCTAAGAGCAATGCTATCAAAGCAAAGCAGCATTTAAAAGTCATTTCAATAATGCATAAGTGTCATTCATATTCCGTAGTTCGACACTAATATCATACACTCAGAAGTCAAGAGGAAAACCTAATGCTTTATTTTACGGCTTAATAGTGAATTAGTGGCCTTACATTAGTGGCCTAGTCATATTGCTTCGAAACACACACTGACAAAATTCAACTACTGTACTTTCCTTGATGCTGTGACTGGACCATTTTCGCCTCTGCTGTCACTGTTATTGCCTTAGGGGGGGTCTAAAAACTCAGCACAGCATTATAGCATCTAAATATCCTTCAAAGAGCAGCTGAGCAATTAGCAATCAAGAGGACAACCACAAAAACCTATTCTAGATGTTCTGAAATGGAGTGAGCAAGAATACTGAGCATGCAGCAGAAAGAATAAAACATACTATTCTAAAGGGATAAAAAAATGGAAAAAAAGAAATTCAATCCATATGTGCATATGCTATGTGATGCAAACTGCACGCGTGTGCAGAGAGGAGAGTTTTTGGTAAGGTTCATTAGGTTTCACACATGCATAAACAGCACACGGTGCTGGCCCGCTCCAGCCTGATGTCCCTAGGCTTAATATACACAACTGACCTACTTTAGAGGACCAAGGCAGCATCTTCAGTTCAAGCTCTACTCTCTCCTCTCACTGTTATTCACTAATCACTCTGAGCAGAAGGACAATGGACCAAAAAAAAGCTGTCTGATTTCAACGCAATGCGCAGGCTGACTAAACGATCCTGATTTTGAAGAGCACATAAGCAAGCTCAGCTTTGTTGTCTGCCAGTGGGCTATCTGACAGTAAATATTTACTCTCGGTTTCCTGGGCTTTGGCAGACATCAGATGGCAGCTGACCACTGAAAGAAAGTGCAGGGTCCATATTCAGACAGCACAAGATGGTATGGGAGCCATTTTAAGCACACAGTCACTTAAAAAAAAACCAAAAAAAAAACCACACAATTCAAGCACACCTGATGCAGCTCTTTCTGAAGAGCTTGCAGCAGGCCAAGCAAAACACAGCCTGGGATTATGAAGAGAGGCTCCCCTTCATCCACTTAATCACCTGCAGGCCCCTGCCACCTGGCTAGAGTGGACACAGAGGCCACCTCTGTAAAGTACAGACCACCTCCACACGATACTGGTGTCCAGTCTTGGTCCTTTATTATCCCTTACCTGCACATATTAGTGTTTTCCCTGCTGTAATACACCCAACTCAGAAAGCATGTTCCAAAACTATAAATACAATATATTGCAACATGTTTTATATGGAATTACAGTCTTACACAGATAAACAGCTGCTAAATAGATTCAGGTGTGCTAGATCAGAGCAAGCACCAAAATATGAAGAACAGGCCGACTACAGGACCAGAACTGGAAACAGTGAGAGGTAAGGGGCCACACTAAGAGCTTACAGGTTCTATTCACATGCACAACACAGAGAGAAGTTCTGTGGACAGAGAGGCAGCAGGGATAGGGTTTCATAAGCAGGCAGAAACAGAAATACACAGAGAGAGGGAGAGAGAGAGAGAAACAGAGAGAGAGAGAGACAGAGAGAGAAGTGCAGAGAGAGTGAGGGCGAGAGAGATAGATAGGTAGATTAGAACATACGTACAGAGTAGAAGTAGAGTCTGTAAGCAGGTTCTTCGTCCTTATCCGGCACTGACATACTTTTGTTGCACGTCTCAAGCAACCTGTTTCCCCCTAGCCGGCATCATAGCCACTGCACGCACGGGGAGGCATCGTCATCTGACAGCACGACTCAAAATAGCCACGCAGAGCAAGCGCCTCCAAGCTCCAGCAACTTGGCCAGCCGTGTCAACTTCTCTACCAATCAGGATGGGAGAGGGCGCTGCTTAGCAGGCCGGCGGATGGACAAGGCTACTCACCCTGACCGCTCCTCAGCTAATCACAGCTGAGCTTCTAAGCGTTCCATTCTCCCCCGCTGAACTCACACTATCTCTTTCCAAACCAACGCCACAACTGCCAGTGCTGCAGTGTCTGATACTGCTGCTGTTGTTAATTTGTGCCTGTCTCTCTCTGTCTCTCCTCAAACAGTGGCAAAACACAGCCAGCCTGCTCTCTCTTTCTCCCTGTGATCTCTCTTTGCGTGCAGTCGTGTATACATGACAGGCCAGCCCACTCAGCCACCCCCTGGCTGCTGCTGCTGCTGCTGCTGCTGCTGGAGGCTGCAGGCTGCGCTTGTCATTGCACCCGCAATACACACACACACACACACACTCACACACATACACACAGCCTCCGCATCTGATTGGACTTGGCAGTGCAGCACGTGACTCATGCCAAACCCCAGGATGTAAACAGAGCCATGCTGACGAACTGAGAGACAGAGGAGAGAGGGAAAGGAAATAGATAAGACTGCACAAGGTCACTTTTATAATGATTTTAAATGCATATTGCAAAAAGTAGTTTAAATATTGCTTCAGGCCATGTGCGAGCAGTGCACAAGTGTCTGTAACACTGAAAATGTTTTTGCATTTGAGGTTAAAGCTTCACGAGCTGAAAGGAATCGATTTGAAAACAAAATTATGATTCACCCATCCATTAAAGTGACATTTACAGTGCCCTCCAGCATTACTGGCAACCTTAGTAAAATGAACAAAAAGTGCTTGATCCTGGACTTAAAATGAAGTGATATCAAATCATAAAAAATACTTCTCAAAAACATCCCTGCACTTAATGCTTTGTACAACAACCTCTTTCCAAGATAACACCAAGTCTTCTCTTATGATGCTGGATGAGCACAGATATAAGGATCTAAGACTATTTCGAGTTTTCAGAGGGGTTTAAGTCATGGATCTGGGATGCCTTAATTCTATTTATTCAAAACACTTTGACTACAATCATCCAACGCCTTTTGAGAAAAAAGAGAAGCATTTCAATAAAAACCACCTTGCCAATTGTTAAGCATGGGGGTGGATCTGTAGATGCTTTTGGATTGTGTTAGGCAATGGCACAGGAAATGTTGGCTGGGTAGCTACCTCAAAAAGAAAGATTAAAGTGTTGAAATGATCTTCATTGTCTCCACACTTGAATATTAGAGAGAATTTGCCTTAGATCTAGAATTAGATTAGAAGTACAATGACTCATGCATAACTATGTTATGACATCTTGGTACAGGTGTTAGCAGTATCATTCAAATACAGCATGATTGCACTAAGTTGGCTCTTGTTGTTTTACATAAAAAAATGCAACATAAAGTGATAAATTGGACAATTTGCCAATTGCTCGTTAGCTGATTCTAATTTTTGTCGATTCTGATTTTGCATCCCTTCTTTATATTACAAAATAGTAGCTTATTTTTCTCGGATGTTCTTTTACTAATTATACGAATCATAATCATCAACTGACATAATGACACATCTGACGCTTCCAATACATTTTTATTTTGCAAAACGGTAAAAACAGAAGTCAATGCCAATATTGCTTTTTTCAACCAAAGCAGGCAGCAGTTTCTCTCATTCTGGCAAAAACAGTGCAGAATATCTGAAAGCGCAGTTCAGCGAAAACTCATCACTTTGGTGAGGCTTACAAAGAAGAGCAAAAATTAGGAAATCTGGCTCAGAAGGCCAAACTTATATAATTCATAACTAAAAAACTTTGGAGTAAAGCTATAGAGTTTTGTGAGGTCCCATGAATTTAACAGAACTTTTCACATGATTTATACCAGAAAAAACTACAGCATGAACAGGGAGACCTAGGTGAGTTGGTGTGGAATTACCCTATTTTATTTAAAAGTTGACACAAAATTAACTCCAAAACCTACAAACTCCTACCAATACACAAGCCCGTGCCTAGTTGTAGTTGCTAGTAGTAGTAGTTGAAGTTTATTGTCATATGTACAAAGTACAGAGCACAATGAAATTCTTCCTTGAAAACCCCTCCCTCGCAGACAAAACATAAGACACGATACACAAGAGACACAGGAGACAAAGTGGTGCAGCAGCAATAAATAATAGTCACAGGCTAAGTTGCATAATGTGAATGTGCATAATGTAAAGTGT
>JBBPCZ010000136.1:11010358-11030494 GCA_037974445.1 Brycinus macrolepidotus
ACACACACACACACATACACATACACATACACATACACATACACATACACATACACATACACACACACACATACACACACATACACATACACATACACATACACACACACCAGCTCATCCTGTGCAGCTCAAAGGGAGAAAGATCTAAAGACTTGGAGGCCAAGACAAAATTCTCAAACTTATTGCTTTTCTTTGGACTGGATATAATTTTAGCACAATTTTGAAGAATGAAATTTTGTCCAAAGATATGTAAACCAGAAGGAATTATGTGATCCTGGAGAACTGAGTGATATTTTTCTTTTTTCATGATCCCACACAAAGTGAATGTCAGTGCACTAAGGACAGACCTGATTTCTCTTCTTCAAAACCAATAGTTTGAGTCTTGTGGCTAAATAACATGTTACTACAGACTACAAAATATTGAAAACCAGTCATTTACATTTAAGTATTTCTAATGTTTTGATATTTTGAAAATAAAGTTTTGAAAAAGCAACGTATTATTATTATTTTTTTTAATCTAAGGATGGGCCCAAACTTCTGACATACTATTTGTGCGTTGTCCTATATATATATATATTAGGGTGCCCGGCAATCTACTGAAAAAATTTGAACTTTAGAATTTTCAGTGTGGTACCCCCTCAAGTTGTTACCCTTGTTCTGTAAGTAAAAACTGCAAAGTTTCAGTATTTTAGGTCAACATTTACTGGTTGCTCAACACAAGTAAAGTTTCTACTATACTGCGATTCTTCGTTTTTATTTAATAAATTACAACATCTGTATGAGTATTCTTTGGATGCCATGGTGTTTTTAAAGAAAACAAATGCAAACAAATACTTGAGTTCAATCTTTTATTATAATAAAATTGCTTACAAGCAGTGTATACTGTGGTATGTAACCGTCGACTGTAATGTGCGGCCAAAATTTAAGCATTCTGAACTGTTTTTTATTTGTAATCTTGCAATGCATGCTACATAGTTTAAATTGTTTTACAAAAGACATTGCAATTTTAACCTTGATTTAGGTCGTGTACTTATCAAGTCTGAAGCCATTATGGCAAGTGCGGCTGATTCAAGCACTGCAATACGAAGTGCCATAAACATTTGGTTGATTGGTCCAGTAGAAGAGAAAATACACGGAATGAAACTTCCAACTTACCGTTAGACGCTTGCTGTATTTTTTCAGCACCCTAAAATCACTGGAAAGTCAGTAAGAGATAGCTCTAGGTGTGCAGCACGTGAAGTTTTTAAAATGTGGTCAATGGCTCGCATTCCAACTAAAATTGAAAGTAATGCCACTGAAAAACTACAAAACATGTTCTGTCGATGGCAGAAGCTGAAAAAGAACGTAAATCATACAACAGATACCCAGAGAGCTCATGAACATGCATTAAGCGAAGATTCAGACAAACTGTTTGATGTAGCACATGCAGACGCCATGACAATGATCACCATTGCTGAAGACAAGGATTTTTTGGAAGACCAACGTGGGCCACGCATAGGTTATATGGGTAGTATTGGTGCAGCATTAGCCACAAAGGAGGACAGAAAACCAAAGAGACTGAAGCGCCAGGAATATTTAAGATATAAAGAGGATGAAAGAATGAAAGAAAATATCACAGCTGATGAGTCTGAACCTGTGGCAGATGAACCAACATCAGATGAAGAATTAACCATGATGATGGTGACAGATGATGAAGTTGAGTACCTAGAACTTGCACCAGGAAGCTCATCAAAACAAACCAAGTGACGGCCTGTTCTTGTTGTTACACCAGAGTCGAGTGCTGCACTTGATCAAGCCAATATCAGCAACCGAAATGCAGTTTTTCTATTGGCTGAGACTGCAAGCAGCCTTCAGCATGACATATCCAGCATAGCTGTAAACCCTGAGTCAATCAGAACTGCTAGAATGAAGTTTCGTAAAGAGACAGCTCAATGCCAGAAGACCACATTTGATCCATCGGTTCCTCTTGTAGTACACTGGGATGGCAAGATGTTGCCTGATATCACAGGTCGGGATCAAGTTGACAGGTTACCAGTCTTGGTATCTGGCTTTCAAGTGGAGCAACTTCTTGGTGTGCCGAAGCTTCCTAATGGTACAGGTGAAGCAATCAGCAATGCTGTCATTTCAATGGTTCAAGAGTGGGGGATAGAACACCAGGTGAGGGCCATGTGCTTTGACACTACAGCTTCAAATACTGGCAGAAAAAGTGGAGCTTGCATTGCGATAGAGACCAGGCTTGGCAAGAACCTGTTGAACCTAGCATGTCGACACTGCATTTATAAAATTGTTGTTGGAGATGTGTTGAAACACTGTTTTGGTCCATCATCTGGACCTGAAATCGGCTTACTCAAGCCTTTTTTAAGAATACTGGCCGCGAATTGATAGAAGCCAGTTTCAGACAGCAATGAATGACCCAGTCTGTGTTGAAGTCCTTGCCAAACTTGTCGACTTGAAAGATAACGTCATCACTTTCGCAAATCAAATTCTTCAGTCCAGTCAGCAGACACGTGTTGATTATCGTGAACTACTAGAATTGGCATTAATCTATCTGGGTGATGCTCCACCACGTGGTGTGAGATTTATGGCACCTGGGGCAATGCACAGAGCCCGGTGGATGGCCAAGTTGTTGTATTGTGTGAAAATCTGGATGTTCAGACAGCAGTTTACACTAACAGCTCGTGAAGAAACATCATTGAGAGACATGAGCCTGTTCAGCAGCCTGTTGTACACAAAAGCTTGGACTTTATGCCCAAGATCAGCATCTGCCCCTGCCAACGATCTTGGTTTTCTGAAGTTAGTGCAACAATATGAGACAGTTAACAAGAGCATTTCTACTGCTGCAGTCAAGGCATTCCTGAGACATCAATGGTACCCGAGCGAGGAGCTAATTGCCCTGGCATTTTTTGACAATGCTGTAGACAACACCACCAAAAGAAGGATGATTATCGTCTTAAAAAAAGAAGGCTCTGGTGAATCAGAACCACCCAAGCGAATCCAGATTGAACCAGGTGCCATACCTGACAGGAAACTCCATGACTTTGTCTCAAGCAGGACAATGTCATTCGTTCACACACTTGGGTTGAATGCCGACTTCCTCACAGAGACAGATACTGATACTCGGCAGGACTGCAATGACTTTCAACAAACTAAGGCATTCGTCAGCAGTCCAGCAGTGGTAAACGACAGAGCGGAGCGAGCAGTGAAACTGATGCAGGATTTCTACTGTTCCATTACAACAAATGAAGAGCAGAAACAGTATCTGCTGCAGGTTGTCTTGAGCCACAGGGCCAAATATCCAAAAGCCAGGAAGTCGCTGTTGGTGCTGGAGATGATGCATTATAGTTTGGAACTGAGTGTCCATAGACTTCATTAAGGCAGTCTTGCTATCAAACTTGTTCAAAGTACTGTTGCTTCAGTTTGTTATTAACATTTATCTCTGTAGTAATTATGCTCAACTGGAAATAGTTAAACCGATGACAAAATTAAATAATCTATCCGTATGACAATAAATCTGTTAACTTTAGACATGTTGAGCAACCTTTAAATGTGCATTAAAAATTCTAAAAAAAATACTGCGAGCTCCAGTCATAGGACATAACAAATTGAGAGGGTACCACAGAAGAAATTCTGAAGTTCATTTTTGACTGGCACACTAATATATAATGTATATATTTATGACGGACCAAATTAAACTTCCACAGCAGACAAATCTGGGCAGCCAATACACAAATTTTGACCAAACCCATCCATGGTCCTTCACTACTAACTGGCATGATCACTGCTTGTGATGTTCCACTTTAGGCATGTTTAGCAGAACATCACAAGAAAATCTAAAAAAAAAACAACAACAATAATCAGCCACTCTTCTAAATTCCACTTTCGAATAATTCCACTTTCAGTCGCTACAGTGTTTTCATGATGCTTACAAGTAGTTTCATCCCTGATCTTACGCACCTGAACCAATCAATCAAGGCCTTCAGTGGCATTTGTATATTAGAGCTAGTTTTTCTGGGACTAATCTCTCTGGGATGGTGGATCACCAGGACTGGATTAGATGCCTATCAGGATACGGATGGCAAACTCTGCTTTTAGAGGGTTTGGTGATTCTGAACCTGATTCAGTTTAGCTGAGTGCCAGGTTTAGGTGGCATGTTAAGGACAGAGAAAACACCAAAGCTGGGATGGACCGTTCCTGATGCAGTTCCTCCGAGTCAAGTCAAGTCACGTAGGTTTACTGTCATTTCAGCCACATACAATCAGTACACAGTGAAATAAAACAACATTCCTCCACGGCGCAACACAAGAACAAAAACAGGACCACCACAAGACTACATGAGAGCAGACAGGACAAAAAATACAAGAGTGCAAGGAGTAAGAGAGTGCAAGAAAAACAAGAGCAACAAAGCAAAAAGATTGGACAACACTTAGTACAGCTACAGTATAGGTTTGAAGAAACTGACAGATACTGTATTCTAGCAAAGTCATTAAGTGTGCAATAAACAGTACTTGAACAAATATAGAAGCCGCAGGACTGGAAATGTGTAGTATATAATAAATACAGGGGTGTCTACAGTGGCAGTTGGGGTTAAAGTTATTTGTTTATGTCAGTGAACTCCTGTTTTCCTCTCTGTCATTGTGTTTATCTTCTTGTGCATTTCTGAAGCTTTTCTTAAACTTATTCTGAAGCTTGTTTACACGGTCAAAGCTCAAACTGCACTATTCTCCTCCACCTTCTTTTAAATGTCTGCACTTCTACTACACTTTCAAATTTCTTTTATCGATTTTCTAAGCATTCTTTAGTTTCTTCCATTATTTTATTCTGTTATTTTCTATTTTATCTTCTATTCCATCTTCTGTTCTATGTAAAGTACACTGAATGACCCTTTCGTGTACGATAATGTGCTATATAAATAAACTTGACTTGATCTCAGTACCAACAGTACTGTAGTTATGGTGCACTTGTCTGGAGAACTGGTTCTTTATTTACACTCGTAACTCGTTGCTAAGGTGATGAGTGCTCCTGCAGAGGTTTGCTAAGGAAACGTCCAGATGTTGTCGCTACTCAGTGCTGTCAGTGGTGAAAATATAAGGAGCCGTGTCCCGGTACCTTGAGGGCGATATTGATGGGCGTGCTCCTCCCTTTTCCTCCTCCGTGAGAGGAGCCCGAGCTGTTGCTGCCCGACCTCTCCCTCCCGTCGCCCCCCTGGCCGCCCCGCGGGCCCAGGCGGTGCTGCTGGCCAGCGCCACGCCGACGACCATCGTGACTCTTAGACATGGACCTTCACCTCTCCTCCTGTTAATTCAGCCTGAACTGGCGTGAGAAACGGCTAGAAACTTAGCTCCTCAAAACAGGCTGTGAAATTGAACAGGCCTCCTCCTGTTTCTGCTCCTCTCAGCTGAGCTTTACAAGAAGAGTCACCGTGCAGTGCCGCCACCATTCGACCTGGAGAAGAGAAGAGGGAGTGGGGAGGAGACGCACTATCAACGAGGCAGAAGGACACAATATGGACAAATGTTTTGGGACGCCTGCTCATTACACCAACAGGGACTTTGATGACTGCATTCAAATACGTAGACTTTAATATGGTCTGCATGTAGCCAGGGGCAACCGAGGAACATTCCCATTGAAACTTCACATTTTATGAAAAACATGTCTAAATTCTTAACCTTTTACATGCACTATATGGACAAAAGTATTGGGACACCTGTTTTTCAGGGTTTGGGCTAGGCCCCTTACTTCCAGTGAAGGGCAATCTAAATGCTTCAGAATACCAAGACATATCAACGCCATGCTTCCAACTTTGTGGACATACTTTGGGGAAGGCCTTTTTCTATTCCAGCATGACTGAGCCCCAGTGCACAAAGCAAGCTCCATAAAGACATGGTTGGATGAGTTCAACCATCCACCTTTGGGATGAACTGGAACGGAGATTGTGAGCCAGGCCTTCTCGTCCAACATCAGTGCCTGAACTCATAAATGCTCTACAGAATGAATGGGCACAAATTCTCACAGAAACACTCCAAAATCTTGTGGAAAGCCTTCCAAGAAAAGTGGAAGCTGTTATAGCTGCAAGGGGGCCAACTCCATATTTGAACGTATTTGTATTTGAATGCAAATACATTGCAAATACAAATGCAGTGCAAATGCAAATGTAATGTCTACATATTTGAATGCACTGTTATTAAAGTCCCTGTTGGTGTAGTGGTCAGGCATCCCAATACTTTTGTCCATATAGTGTAATTTCCAGCCTCGTGATCTAAACAATTTACTTTGAACGAGTAAAATTGTAATTAATGTGGGTAAAAAAACTTGAAAGTTTACATATAAACTAGACATGTTAACACATCAAAATTCAAATTTTACCTGTAGGAATTGTATTTTGTCATATACGAATGCAGTTCTCATTAGTAATAATGCAAGGCATTTCTCTGTTTGTTTTAGTTTTCTCTGGCTTTTAATCCATTTTTTCTTGACAGCATTTAAAGCTGTAGTCAAGACCACCTTAGTTGAGTTTGAGTCCAAGATGAAATCTAAAGAGGTTCAAGTCCAAGTCAAGACCGAGTCCAAAGAGGTCTGAGTTTAAGTTGAGACCGAGTCCAAAGAGGTTTGGATCCAAGTCAAGACTGAGTCCAAAAAGTTCGACCGAGTCCAAAGAGGTTGACACCCAGTCCAAGTCGAGACCGAGTCCAAAGGGGTTTGGGTCCAAGTCTAGACCCAGGCCAAAAGGTCTGAGTTTAAGTTGAGACCAAGTCCAAGTCGAGACCACCTTAGTCGAGTTTGAGTCCAAGATGAGTTGAGACCAAGCCCAGGTCAAGACCAAGTCCAAAGAGGTTTGAGTCCAAGTCAAGGCCGAGTCCAAAGAGGTTTAAATTGAGACTGAGTCCACGTCAAGACCGAATCCAAAGGTCTTCAAGTCCAAATTGAGTGAATTCTCAGGTAATTTACCTGACCAACTTTTTCCTTAAGCTGCAGGTTTGTGTTTTACGTGGGCTTCTATGGTAGCACGTTTATTTGACACTGACACATACCTGCCAGCTTTGCAGGTCATGCATTCTGGTTCCCATAGATCCCCCACGAAAACACATAATACATCAGTGAATTTACATTTGTGTTTGGGCATGTTTAAGTTCTCTTGGCTGTTCCAGTGGTTCTGAGAGGAATGACTGAGGTGCTGTTTGATCAATGGAGGCAAAGTCAGGACCTGAAGAGAAAAGTCAAAGCAATGCAAAAACACGCAAAAAGAATGATGACTGTAAAAAGCTAATGCTGAATCTCTGATATTTCTGGCTATTTAGAAAACACAAAAAGAGGACATGTCTGGGAAAAACAGGACATATGATTACCCTGTAATATTTCCTTTAAATATGGTGACTTCGCTCGATTCATTTTGCTCACCAAGTTTGTTGTAAACATGAAAGCGATGAGCTTGAATTCATAGTGTGAAGAGCATGCTGAGATGATTTTTGGCAGGCATACGATTAGTTACCAGGCAGTCAGTGTCAATACCCTTTCTAGGAGTTTAAAATCATTACACCAATGGCAGTTTCTGAACAAGCTTGCCTCATCGGTAAGTTTGTCTATCATTGGAGCTTTTTTTGTTTTGTTAAGGGGTCTTTTTTTGTGGGTGCTTTCTTTTTGTCAATTGATTTGTTGTGGCAGCCACAAAGAAATTTTAGTGTTTTTTAAAGGCCACTGGACTCAGTTGAAACCAACTGGGATATTTGGCTAAACCGATGGCCAAGTCTGAGACAAATCCGAATCCAAATATCAGTCTGAGACAACAGAAAAAGTGCTTTGTGTACTATAGCCCTGATATCATTAATAGAATTTATTCTAAGAATTCAATTTACTCTAGTAAGCATTTACTTGCACAATGGGCATTATATCTTGACTAGTAAAAAACTGGCAATGGCGGCCTGTAGAAAGCATTAGAATAATTGAAAGGGAGGAGACCTCCATGATGTTGGTATTTCTGATTTGGTTGCTAAGTATTCGCTGTGTTATTTGGGATGGATTGAGACACTTTTTTTTAGCTATAACCTAGAAATCCTAGCAAACAAGGCTCCTACAGAACTGGCATGCTAATACACTATTTCAGTTTTAAGGCTCAAATAACCTATTTTATTGCTTTCTGGTAAAATGACTGAACGGGATCTCAGTTTATACACAAACAGAACAATAAATGATCATTTCATTACACTTACTTTTTACAGGACATGTTTTTTTTGTGTTGGCCCACCAATACTATTATTAAGAGTATCAGCATGGAATTTCCTCTCAAATAAAGAACGCACCATGCCACTCCCCTTGGTCATTTCCAAAAGTAAAAAAAAATAAAAAGCATTTTCCCTTCAGAACTGCACACATGAGGCAAAACCACGGACTACAGCATGGCGTGAATGTAAAATACATGAAAATGTATACAAGTCAACTTCAAGGAGATCTTGGAAAATCCATAACTACTGAAAGTTCTGGACGTTACTAAAGGAGTGCTTTTGTGTAACACAGCAGAAAAAGGCACTATAAATAAAAATGAAAAAAGTATTCCAGAAAGGATTTGGAACTATATACTAGAGTGCAACTTGCATCCTATCTACCCGTTCTGTTTCATTCTGGGGGGGGGCAGTTGAAGAGACATTTTTTGTTAAAGGACAACTCAGACATTAAGGCAAATCATTTCACTAAGCTGCAGTAAATACATAAAGACACTTCTGGCATTAATTCACTTTTTATATAACAAACTTAAAATGTAAACATATAGTTCTGAGTATGAAGATGAAAGTTGGATGTTGTTACATCAAAAAAGTGGTGCATTCAGACCTTTTGCCAAATATTTAAATGCCTTTAGAAATTTGTCAAAGAATGATCTGTGAGAAGAAAACTGAACAGAAAACAGATTTCGGACCTTGTTCTCAAATTATGAAGACACAAACACTGTTTCCAAAGGTGTGCATGGCTCTGCACTACACTTGAGAGACTGAGAAAAACGTTTGGGGTGTTGTACATTAAAAAGCTACACTACTTAAGCAAATCTTTTATAGAAAAGAACCCCGGTTAAATCAAAAGTACAAAAGTATCTGCATGCATTTATTGCACAACATACAACTGAAATAGATCATTTGTCAAAATGTTGGTGTTGTCCTTTAACACCATGTAATTAGATCCCATGCTGTTCTACCCTCTTTGGTTCTTCTGTGTACAAGCTCATCACTGACAACTCCACTGTGGAAAGTTGCCTCTGAGCCTCTGGTGCTGAGAATCACTGGTTACGTTTTGCTCAATAGCACCGCCAGATGGACAGAAACTTAGTTGGGTAATTTCACACCCGATTAAAACTGCCTTGTTGTTTACAATCATTCATTATTTGCAGTCTAAAAACTGTGCTAATAAGCAACTTAAACACTTAACATGTATTGCAGACAAGCCTGACACTGAATTTCCTACTGATGGTTGGAGAATACAAAATCATCATTGAAAGTAGCGATAAAAAGCAATGTACAACCAGTATACAGAGGCATGCAGAGGCCTTATAACCACTGCTCAACTCAAGGTGAAAAGAGAAGAGAAGCTATTGTAACACATCTGAGAGAACCAAGGTCCAGACCTTAGAAGTGCAAATACCTTGTCTGACTTTATCCCCCTACTCACTGACACGCCCATGAAAACTTTCACCCTGCTGCTTTTCCCATTAAAAATGTCTTAGTATTAAAAACGTTGATATTTTTGTGCAAAATGACGTGAAATATATACTCAAATTATGATGAGCAGATCTGAAGTTATCCACAAGCTACATTCATTTTCAGAGGAAAAAAAAAGAAAAGAAAAGTAACAGTCAAGGCCTTGTGTGACAATGCCATAAAAATAAAACAAATAATAAATCACCCATTTCAAGCTTACTGATACATAAAAATAATGTATTATGTCCATAGAAGAAAAAAAAACATTGGGGTAACACTGAATGAAATGCAGGGTCTACCCTTCAGAGAGAGGTAGAATTGTACATGATTCTTAAAACAGTGGGCTGAACTCAAAAGCATGATTGAATTGGCTAGGGAAAAAAACACTGAATATGACGCAGCTGCAGCGATTAGGCTAGTCCATTTGCTGGTGCTACAATTACCAGACATTTCATAAAGAGACCAAGCATTATTTCCACAGAAAAGCAATCAAAAGCACAGAGTATTTTACATTTTACCTATACTTGGCATATAAAACAAACTAACAATTGAATAAAAACATTAACCCTTCCCCAAGAACAGAGTCAATAGTCTTAAGCGGTCAGAAACCGAAATGTCTTGATCTGTCTTAACATCAGCCAATTTTACACAAGTGGCAAGGGAAAAAAAAGAAAAAAAAAAAACAGAAAAAAAAGTATACATTATTTTCACACCGTCCCATCCCACCCTACATATGCTACGCATTTTACAGGTGACTGGATATGTTCACTTTTTTTTTTTTTTTGTTTTAAACCAGTCTAGAAGCATTTAGAAAATAAAGCGTAAGAGAAGCCATTTAAAAATAAACTTCAAACCTATAGTAAAAATCAATAAAAAGTCAGCATATCTATCAAACAAGCCTTCCAACTAAAAGGAATGCATGTTGAACTCAGGAGCGAAAGGAACGTTTTACAAACCTGACAGGAAAATACATATGTACAAATGTTATATATACATATACACACAACTGAATATGTATATATTTCTATGTTTATGAATTCATAATTAACTGGCCATTCCTGTTGAAAAGTCGATGGCTAGTAAGGGCGGAGTGTCCCTTTGAGCACCAAAAGGAGTGACATCAGTCCTCTTCTCCACAGCACTTTTACTTAAAGTCCAATTTAGGCAAAAAAGAAGAAAAAAAAAACACCTCATTAAGTGTGTCCTCTGTTGCCAAGCCCAGACAACTGTCTGTTGAGAGGCAGTCAATGCTGAGTTCTTTCCTTCAATTACAATTACATTTAAGTGTTTATATAAAACGTATGCATACTTGAAAGTCATTTTCTTTAAAACCTTTGTTGAGAACCCACCCATCCCCACATAAAACATAGCCGGTAAAGGTAAATCTGTAGTTGAAATCCTCATAAGAGTTTGTAGTTGTATATACTTCTGTCCCCCTTCTGAAAATTCCAATTTATTAAAACAGTCAAGTTGGTCTACAGGATTCAGACACCTCAATCCGGGGGTAAAAGGTCATGCAAACGAAACTTCTCTCTTATGTGAGGCCGAACATCCTCATTCTGCAAAAGAGGATCAAAGACATGGAACAATAAATCAAAGATCCAGAAGAAAACTGTGGTATCATAAAGTGCTGCGCATACACACATCCATCACTTACCAATTCCACCAGCTTTTCTAAGAATGGGACCAGCTTTAGGAGCTCATTGTCATTCTTGTCCACAAACCAACTCTCAATTGGGATCCCGTTAGACAGCTGCAAAGCAAGACATGTTTTGAGCGGCTAATATTCTCACAGGAATAAATGTGCGAATAAACAAGTAAACCAACCTGATAGGCAAAAGCTTGCGGAGAGTTGTCAATTATTATGGTCTTGGACAGATCCCTCCCGAGTATGTTCAGGTCTTTGATGTAGTTCCCTTGAACGCATACACAGTGCTCACGAAACAATCTGTGCCTAGTCATGTAAAAGAAAACAAGTGTTTATGACGCTGACCGCTGACCAAGGCCACAAAATGAAGACATAACACTTGACTAAAACCTACTGACCTGACCAGTTGTTTCTTAGGATCCAGAATGTTCAACAACTTGTCAGCATACACCTTCTTGGAAGCAGTAAAAAGAATAATCTGTGAAAAAGACAGAGTTCAATTACATTGTTTGAAACAACCTCATGTCTTAGGACTTAATAGGACTTGAGCACCGAAGTTCCTTAAACCATTTTTTGATCAGCGTAAACTACATGTAATCTATTTATATATAAACTAAAAATAATCTATTCATGACCTCTGACTTCAAATTAATTAATTCTGGTCATTCATTTAATGGCAGTACTTTTCATAATAAATATGTTGACTACTAGCATAGTCATACATAACGTTACTGTTTTAGCATATTCAATCACTGAAAATATCTTTATATGCTTCCCCCCCCCCCCAAGAGAAAATATGGAGGGATGTTCTAAAAATGAACAAAAACATAAGCCTTGTTAAGTTAGAAGTGAGGACAAGACATCAATATAAAACAAATGTTACCTCATAAATCTGGGACATGCGTTCCAGGAATTCTCTAAAGAACGGTCGCAATCGAACATACACCTTAAATAGAAAAATGTTTGCGTACAAAGATAATGTTAGCTTAAATGGACTGTAAAAAACAAACAAAAAAAAAAATCACAAATCTGGAATAATTACAGGTAAAACAAATGCTACAATCACAAGCTGGTATCAGATGTCATTTTTAAAAAATAAGTGTTCAAGAATCAGAATATTACATTCAACTTCCAAACAAATTAGGCAGAAAGTTAGAACATGTGTGCTCAAACTCATTGGTAAAGGATCTACAGGAATCTTTATAAATCTACCTGGTAAATGACATCTTGGAAAAGCACAGGGAAGGTCAGGGCTGCATCTTCCAGCTCATTTAAGCTGCAGTGAACCAAGGTCTCATCCTAAAACAAAACGAACTGTATTAATGACTCAGAAAACAAATCCAAACATTCTGCATTTACCAATTACAGCACTGTAATTTTACAAAACAAATGCAGAACACTTATAGATGTTTTAATTACAACAGAGTCAGTTCATCCTTACACATTAAAGACCTCATTGGAACTGAAGATTCCATCCCGCTCTTTCAGAAATGGCAAACTGCCAACTCTTCATACCATTCAAGTAATTACATACTTTACATTCACTCACACAAGTTACATGAAGCTTAGAAGTCTCCACAACATACTGAAAACAAATGGAAACTGAATAACTAGCATGCAAATGAGTTCATATTTCAGAACTACAATAAGTTTTTTTTAAACATTTAAAAGTTCAAATCCAATAACTGTCTAATCTAATAACTGTCAGGGTAATGTTTACATGTAAAGTACTTAGGCTTATTAATAGTCCTACAAATTCATTAGAAATAAAACGATGACAACTTCTACATTTACAACCAATTTCTTCTCATCATTATACAGTTACTAGAAGATTTGTACTTTCAGTTTCCCAGCCTGGCAAAGAACACTGAACATTTAAAAAGCTGTACTCACCAGATCTAGAACAAGAGAGAACTCTGGAGTACTCCTGGTCTTTAGTGGAAGTGCTGGCTTCCGGGTAAGCTGCTCTTCAGTCAATGGTGGCACGTGTTTAATGAAGAAATAGCTGTGGATCCCAGAGATCATAGAGATTAGACACACACAAGCAGCAGTGGACAACAGAGAATGATAAGATGTGTTTCTGATTTTTGTCTTGTTCTTTTTTCCTTCTTCTTTACTTACGGATCAAAGACCTCCCAGTCTTCTTCATATGTCCCTTCCGGAGGAGGCGATGGTGGAACATCTGGGTAATTACTGTTAGAGCCAACAGCTATAAAAAAAAATAATAATAGTATATTTGGTTCTGCTTTACCTTAATCTTGTACAGAGGAAACTGACACATGAGGACTAAATACCGGAATGCTCTTGTGCTTGTGAAATACACCTCTAATTATTTCCAACTGCTCACCTGTCAAAGGTGGCATATCAGCCTCAGTGGCAATCTCCCCCTCCTCCACAGCTGTGTCTGTGGGCAGCAGAGGTCTTGAGTTTAGTGCTGGGTCAAATGTGATGTCTCTACAGCCATCGATGGTAGTGCTAGTGGGTGTCTCCTCCAACTGTTCCATGTCCAGCTGCTTCACAATCTCCTCAGCCTCAACTGCCTGCCCAGGAGAGTCTGAACCTGATGTAGCTAAACGACAAGGGAAAAATGAGGAACCAATGCTTGCTGTGAAGAGTGTCATAAATTAAAGCATAAAGCACATGACACTGATCACTAAAATATACACATAATAAATATTCCCTTCGCATAGGGCTGAACAATCCACACAGAATATTTAAGTGATATTTTGATTGCAATTTAAATGCAATTTTTTTTCTATAAACTTCAGGTCCTTTTTTTTATCAGGAAGGCCAGCATGTGCATGAGCATATATTTCCTCAGACTGAAAGCTCAGTGTAGTGCATCATATTGCCAGTTTATAAGCCCTACATTATTAGGTTAAATTTTCTCTGGCTAATTTTGTTAATGAAAACATTGAATAATGCATGATATAATTAAAACTGCAGCTCCTGTTATTTGAAAACGGCACACTTTCAAAGTTTGATTTCAACATATAAACAATTATTCTATCGGTCATACCTTTACCTATAAAATGTTTAGGTTAGATCTATGATAATTTAATCAAATGCTTCAGAACGTGACCAGGTTAATCTCTGTCAAATCACAGGGGTTCAACACGAGTGTTTTTCTGAAAATAATCAGATAAGAATGACAATCGAGTTTTTAAACAGCTACTTACTCTTATAACAGTAATTATCTCTATTACTGAAATGCTTTTTTCAGATATCATCTTCATTGTCACTTCAGAGTTAATTAATAAATTAGTTACCAAGATATCTGAGTGAAAGATTTCCTGACTTAGTATTAGAATCAGTAATTAGCAGCCATCTGCTGGAAAGAACCGGTATCACAACTTAAACTCAGGACAACAGAAAACTTTAAGAATTGTATTGTGAAGACCTGACTTTCTTGGATTCCTCTAACTTTTAAGCAAATTCCACACTTTGACTAGTGCTTATTTACACTTCATTTTTACAGAGTAGAATATATATACATTTGACACCGTTTGTAAATTGGATTTCTGGCCATGGTGTTAACATCCCCTCTCTTCAGGTGATTGACACAGACATTGCGTCTACCAATAATGCACTATTCTTGATATGAAAGAAGAGCACATGCAAAGTTGCCTCACAGCTGCAAATTAATCTTACCTATGAGTCTATCAATTAAGAAAGGATTTTTAAATATCAAGCTTAAAACACGTTTGTAGTGAAATTAAAGCATAAATAAAACTTACCATTTTTGTTGGCTGGCGAGAAGAAGTTAAAAACAGGAGAAAAGATAGTTCCCAGTAGGGTGGTGCGTGGTGGGCTGCTGGGAGCTTCGGTCTGTACTTCCAGCTTTCCATTTGGCTTTACCAGTTTACTCTCACATGCTATGGTGTCTGAACACAAGCACAGCAAACTATTATCTATCACAACAAAGATTAAATAACAAAAATATTTTAGATGAGCAAACATATTCCCTTTCATACTTTAAATAGCATAATATATTGCCTGGTAAGTCACAACTTACATTCTGGCATTAAAACATTGCTTGAAACCTAATACTTGTCAAATATTGTCAAACTGTATTCTAACTTGCCTCCATTGGCAGGACCTTTCCTGCGAGTCCTAGGGTTAGATCTGCTGGGCAGGTTCCCAGTGGGTGGGGTGGATGTGATCAAGTTACTGTCCGAGTCACAGTCGACACGGCTCCTCTTAGCAGGGGTACACTGCTCCACCTAACAAGTGAAGGGAGTGGGCACATGACTGATCATTCAAAACATTAAATGAATAGCTGGGTGGCTTAGGACAAAAAAGATAAATTAAAAAAATAGCACAATTATTTTATCCTATTTTTACCCCACATCTGAGCAGTATGGAAATATGTTGACTACCCTAAACAAGCGATGTGAAGAAAAAAGATCCAAAAGTTCCAACAGTTCCAAACCTTGACAGCATTGCCCCTGATGAATCTCTTGATGGTGGAGAAGATGCCAGTGTCACTCTTCTGCATCCTCGCTCCTCCTGAGGGCCTTGTATGCTCCACTTCGGAGTGCTTCCTCTTGGCCTTGGTGGTCCGGGCAGGTGGTGTGGGGCTAGGCTGCTGAGATGCTTTGCGCACTCTCAGCCTCATTGTCCCAAAAGTCACATGTAAGACTGGAAAAGAGGAGCAGATCATGAGTCTCTTGACATTTTCTTCACTGGACTGGAGCCCTGTTTACAATCAGGCAAGGTTTATTCCTGAAATGTTTTCTGAAGGGTAAGACCTACTAGGACACATCTACTAACCCAAAATCAAATCAGTTAATTAAAACACTGGACGTTTGAGTTGTTCGCGCCACTTAACAGCAAATCAACAAGAGAAGCAACCTACAAGCGACCAGAACTTGAGCAGTAGACAAAGTGGGCGGGGTGAAACATGTCTCCTTGGATAGCAGTTAGCCACTCAACTCTCAACCTGAAGCTAATCATGTATTTCGCCCGAATATGAGAAGCCAATTTAGCAGTGTCAAGCAAAACATGAGGCTCAGAGAACACAGCAGAACGAGAGGATAAGGTGTCTGTACATGTACGCACCTAATGCCTCTAGCTAAGGACAATAATGGACAAATATTCTTGTGATCTAGTCGGTTAGCTGTGTAAATTAGCCTTTAGCTGCGCTGGGATACCAAAACAAAAGACATTGCGTGGTGACCGAGAGTCATTAAAGTGTACCTGTCATCCCTTGTTCGGGTGGGAAGTGTATTAAAAACCGCTGCCGAAATTATGACCTGACATTTCTGAGCCCCACACACAGCCGTTTCAGGCGGCAGGCACAGCGACGCGGCTAATGCTAACGGGCTAGCGGGAGGCTGGCTGTTCAAATTCCAGGTGTCTGGAGTCGTCTCCGGCGGGGCTCTCCGGTCACGGCAGGAGGGAAACGGAGAGCCGCCTTTTAAATTTCAGTAGCCAGTTTGTTTCCCCGTTGCAGGAGACGGCGAGCCGCCTTCTCATCCAGCGAGCGAGGCGTGAAGACGCGAGATTTTCAAAAAAACACACTGCAAAACCGTGGCGTACGGTTACATTTTTTTTTTCTTGCATGATAGCACGAATATGCGCCCACAACACACAGCGTTTAACTTACATGCCAAGTGTTAACACCTTTGCAGTCCTGGGGTGGTCGTGGAGGTAGCCAGAACGGCGGGGAGCGCTGCGAAAAGCCTCTGTCCTTCACTCGCCTGTCCGATATGAGTCACGGAGAGACAGAAAGCTTTTCTACGGCTCCTCGGGACGCCATTTCCCGCCTCCTCACAGAGACACTCTTGAAAGAACCCGGATGATAATGAATGCACCATGTTGCGCATGAGCAAAACTTTCAGCAGAGTCCCTGCTCAGGCTGCAGGAAGAGACACTCACCAACGTGTAACATCCAAACAAGGGGTGCTGATAGACATAAAGCTCTACTGGGGCACAGGCCCCACACCTTCAATTACATATATCATTTTTTGAAAGCGTGCTCCATTTGAAATGAGCTGTTGTAAGTGATATACCCGCTTCCCTTCCCTTACTTAGCTCATTATTAATGCCACTGCCATACTTCTGCTGAAGCAACTACTGGTAAAGGTAAAAATGTGCAGATTTATTAAAAAATGTACGAAGATATACGAACATGGCATGGTTTTATGGCAGAAATGGCATAGCTGTACATGCAAATAAAAGTGTACTCAAGTCTTTTTTGCACATTTGCATTCTACTGCAATAATAATAATAATAATAAATAATCATAAAAAATAATAATAGTTACAGTTTCAGAGCAAATGACATTTCAACCATGTTAAATACTTTGGAGTAGAAAACATCCGCTCTTTTGTCGAAATTGTCAGTCTAAATTAATGGACTGCCAAATGAATTATTTTGTTGAAAGCTGAATGTGAGATTTTACTGGGCCACAGCACATAAATACTGGGGCATGTGCCCCAGTGAAAGGGCTCTAGCGACACCCCTGACCTAAACCCCTGCCCTGAAGGCTCCAGCTGTGGGATGAGTTAAAAGTAAAGTAAAGTGGGCCCCTATAGTCACATGTAAGCACACCACACAGTGTGAACAATGTGAAACTGCATTTAACCCATTCACCAAGTGAAGCAGTGGGCAGCCAGCGACGCAGCACCTGGGAAGCAGTGTGTGGGGACAGTACTTTGCTCAAGGGTACCTCGGAGGTGCCACTGGCAGTCCTGGGATTTGAACCCATGACCTCCCGATTTCAGGGGCAGGTCCCTTACTACCAGGCCACCAGCTGCTCATCCTTTGTGATACGGACCCTTTAAAGGTCACTACCACTCGCAGCCACTGACATTCGCCCAGCTAGAAGGGTTCACCCAAGGTCAGAAGTATATAAAAATGATAGCCCCATAGTTGATGAGGGGTCAACAGGGTGAGGCAAGTCCATGTCCCTATCGTATCATCATACACCCTATCTTCAGTCACATCCCAAGAGCAAAGATCCATTTAAGCCACAGTATGTTCAGAGCTTGTATTTTCAGTGTTTACTTGGTGGCCTTCGCTCTTCTGCAAAGAAAACAATAGAGTTTCCCATAACTGGCCTCCAACAGAGACGCCTGAAAGAGATTTTTGACTTGTTACCTCATTATCATGGGTAAAATTAGGAGTAGGCTATTTTTGGACATTGGACGAGAGCTTGATGCTCGAGGAAAGATGACCAAATTAGACTGTGTGGACACATGACGGGGTCCTTCAGTTCTAGCCTTCGAGGTGCAACACTGAGTCCTTTAGAGTATTCTCTGCTAAATGAGAGTGCAACAATACACTCAGGCCTTGGTTTGCATTCAATTCACTACACTGGGTTCACAACTCAATATTCTCAACATATTTTGAAGAAAAATGACTGTATTCATGCTGTTGCATAATCTACTGGCTGATTGGAAGGGGTGCGATGTATCACAAACGTGCTTTGGTGTTCATACAATGCAGATGCATCAGATATTACAGAATTCCCATTCTCCATGATGCACACTGACACATTTTTGCTTTGGAATATCACACTATTCCGATGCATTGTTCCAGCCGTACTGCTGATTCGGCACTAATTAGCTAATTATTAAGTCCTTCATTAAGGACTGTCCCTATCTGGGTCAGGAAATGAAGGGCCCTGGCTTAAGACACAATGGAAACCATCTTCACCTGACTTTCTGTGCTTAAGCCACAGTAATTCAAATTACAGACATGCTGGCAGGCATACCCACGCTAAGCCACAGTTCAGTTAACGATGCTGAGGCTCTAAAGATTAGAGTAGGTAAGATGTGATTACTTAACACACTGTAACACACTTCAAAACATCATTCATCTTGCTCACTTAAATACTGGAATCGAGCAACTGAGAACCACATTTTAAAGATGTGATACACATAAACTACTTTTTTTATTGATAATCATCCACAATGATGATGTCTTAAGACAAACAGGTCCATGTAGAGTCCCTAATAGCACTCCATTAGGGACTAGAAGGAGCATAATTTGGAGACATCTCCATGGGCCTCACTTCATTACCCAAAACGGGTCCAAAACAGGTCCTGGCAATTTATTACTTAGTTACCCTGTTCTGCACTTTCTGTGCTTCAGTTCATTACGGGACAATGATCCAATTTTACACCAAGGTTTGAGCAGTGAAAACTTTATATTGTCAAAACATCAAAAGTACTCTTTATCTTGTAAAACTGTTTTAGATTGTATCAGCAAATGTACAAGCAGCAAAATGTTATAAACTGGTCCATCTAAAAACTATCTGAAACATTTTTCATTTTTCAGTAGTAGTGAAGTAGTTTGTAATATACACAAACATATTCATCAACAAATACCACAGTAACATGCCTACATTCTCTGATGAATCCACCTACAATGTTAGTTTCAAACTTGAATTGAATGTGGTTTTGCTATGTATTACCAGTGCTGAATCCTTTTTAGTTCTAGCAAACTCTACTTCATCCCAAGGTGCATGATTTTTCTGTATGGTCCTGGGCCTCCCCAAAGTCCCCTGTAAGAATAAAAGACCATCAGTTAGAGGCAGAACCTCATAAAGTCCATTTTTTTGGAAAATTATGTTAAGTGATATAAGGTTTCTGGCCCTGTCTCAAACTCCACCCTCACCATTCTGGTTTCACGGTAAGGGGCTAAGCTTCACTCCCATAAGTCAAGTCTCTATGAAAAAGTGAAAGAGTGTTTCGGCAACAAAAGATGTGTTATAACATCGCCATTCATTTTGCTTCCTTGCCATGATTCATAGCAGAGAGAAACGAGTGACTCTACTGGATATATATATATATATATATATAT
>JBBPCZ010000136.1:11039821-11095516 GCA_037974445.1 Brycinus macrolepidotus
GTATGCTGAAGCATTAAGATTGCCCTTCACTGGAAGGAAGGGGCCTAGCCCAAACCCTGAAAAACAAGTGTGTCCCAGCACTTTTGTCCATATAGAGTACTACACTGTACTCTTCTGTACTAACCTATACTACTCTGTGCTTATTACGGCTTATTAGCACCTCTCATACACAGAGCCCATTCAAAGTGCTTCAGATAATAAGAGCAAAAAACAAAAACAGTATGAAGAACGAGCTGAGTGTGGAGACGGTACCTTGCTCAAGAGTATCTGAGTGGTGCCACCGGCACTCCTGAGATTCAAACCCATGCCCTTCCAATTGCAGGGGCAACTCCCTAACCACCGGGCCACCAGCTGCTAGTGTACTATTTTGAATAGTATTTAGTAAAGTTTTGTACTTTCGTATTCTCTCCCTATTCTAAGAGACCCGATGTGTCTGACTAAACCCTGTGCTGAACTGAGTGTGTTACAACAAGAGTGAAACCCCAGACCCTGTTCTCTGAATATGTTTCCTTTTTTTTTAAACCATTTTAATTAATCTCTATAATAAACTAATAGTAATAGTAAAGTGTTCAGACATTTCCATAGAAGGCCAGGTTTCAAATTTATATGTGCATTTTTATACATTTTTGTGACAAAAACCTACTGTCTTATTCAAGTCGTCACACTGAGATTTTACAAAGGAATGCATTTTTTTCATAGTGGTTGTTTATATAGTTACCATCGAAATGAGAAACTAGAGCCAGAGAAACTAGAGAGAAACTGTCACAATACAAAAGGTTTGATGGCCCATAAATAAGTACTTCATTCCTTGTGATCTGAGAGTAGTTTGTCACTCACAAATATATAATTATTTGAGAGTTTAACTATTTAAAGTGCCTGTCAAATATCCAGTTCAATTTAATCCATGGAGTCACCTGGGAGCATCTGAAATGTTCATGTTATGTGAATACTTAATAGCCCTCTGTAATCTGATTTATCAAGCAGAAACTTTAACTGTCATCAGACAATGTTACGATAAGTTAACATAATTGTCTTCCTTGCTGACCTCAAAATTGTTCTATAATGTTACCATAAGAAGAAATATATTTCCTTGTGAACCTATATTTGCAAGGACAGAGTAAGAATGTCACATTTTTCCCCATTGTTCCCTGAATGCAGGAGCATGTTATCTATGATTAACGTTGATGGGCCTAACAGGTCTGAATAGAATAGGTTCACTTTGTTATTCCTGAATGGACATATTTCATACACAAGTTAAGGCATTTTCTTTGAACTGTTTCCAGAAGTGTGGGCCGCTGCCCCCCGGTGGACTGTGAAGGTACTGCAGGCGGGCCACGAGAGGTCATTTACAATAAATAAAACTTTTCAATTTTTTAATTTTGTAATTAAGGTTTACATTACGCTAAAATAGCGTATGATTGATATTAACATTTAAAAAGTCATCAGAACTAATCCGCTAAGTTTAAATGGCATCGTCTTCATTTTTCTGACTGGTGTTTGATAGTGAATACTGGTGGTGGACGGTAAATGACGGAATGATCTTGTGACTGGCGACTGGCTGTTTGTAGTCAATGAACACAAAATTTGAAGGCAACCCAAGCCATCATTCTTACGGTATCAGTCGTTTATTTTCTAACATTTGCTTCTGGATGACCTACAAGGTACTAAAGGCTTCGACTTCAACAAAAAAACAACATCAGGGCAATAAATCTGTTTTTCCCCTCCCGGGGTTACAGGAGTGGAGTGAAAAGAGCCCAGCAGTACTTATTAAACATGACTCCTTTGGTGAAATTGATTTGCGAGAGAGAGAGAGAGAGAGATACATACGCATAGAAAGAGAGAGAGAGAGAGAGAGAGACAAACAGACACAGAGAGAGAGAGAGAGAGAGAGAGAGAGCGCTTGGGGAATCTGGGTTGTGTTGTTCTCCGCCCTGCCAGAGAGAGAGAGAAAGAGAGACAGAGAGAGAAAGAGAGAGAGAAGGAGCTGTGAGTGAATGGAGCATGGTGAGCTGTCGGTAAGATCTTCTTTATTCTTCTTCATGGTGAGATTGTTGAGACTCGCTGCAGTTTTACTGGTGAATGTTCCTCCGCTCCTCAGCTGGAGTGAAGCTCGTTCAGGCTAAATCCGAGCAGCAGCCCGGTGTGTGGACTCGGAGTGAGGGGCTTCCTCTGCTGGATGCAGGTTATCGTCTATCAGCCAGTGTTTCCTGGAGGCCACTCCAATACACCTCCAGCGACAAAGAGGCAAAGAGGGGTCTCTAGCAGGAAAAACTGCCCCTCTGCTGCATCGCACGGAGCTGACTGTCACACTGGATGTGCGACTAGATTTGGCTTAGTGGAGCTGAACGGGGGGACTTGAATGCAGGCTTGCCCACTATCACCAGCTTATTGTGGTGTAGTACCATATTATGTCTGTGGAAGAACCTGGAAGGCTTTGATCAGGCTGAGAACTTGTGGTTTGTATCTTACTGAGATGTGTTGTGTTTTAAACTCCTGTCTCCAGCTAGATGAGGGTTACAAGGCATAGGGAGCCGCCAAGACAATATTCAGTTTTGGCAATAAGAATATGTAAAGGAGATGCTACAGTTTGAAAAGTTGGCTCTAATTGGATCTGAAGATACACAACATGTCCAAAAGTATCCAGACAGCCCTTCTTATAAGTCAGTACGTATTAGTACATGTATTAGAGAAATTACATGTTTTCACAGCTTGGATTAAATTGATCTTATTTGTCTATATAATAGAACGCTCTGGGGCAGCGGCACATGAGCCTAAGGTCACCGTGCCCAATGCCAAGAATCAGCTAGAGGGGTATAAACTAGAGGCTGACCAGTTATCTGCATTATATTATCAGTATTATATTCAGCATTTGAACTTTTATCTGTATCATATTTTTTATACAAATGCAGCCGTCTCTCTGTAGTCATCACTCTCAAAACTGATCACCCAACATCAGCACTGGATCTCACTAAGTCTCTTGTGGCTGAATACAATGAAATCCTCACATCAAGGTTCCAACATCAAGTGTAAAATCTTCCTAGAAGAACAGATGCTGTTACTGCAGCAAAGGGGGACAAGCTCCCAATTGATACCCTTGATTTAAGAAGAAACACTGTCATTTGGATGTGTAGTGTACTTTGAATTGCACTAATGACTGTGTACACTAGAGAGAATGGCACAGGCCATGGATTGAGCTCTCCTGCTGATTTGTTTTGTTGTTATTTTCCTGTTAAAGGGGGGCAATTTGTTTCTTCAGTCTTATGGGTATTGATAGTTGAAGTAGCATTATTAATAGCATATGACAGTCAAGATACTGCACGGTTTATCCATCCAGTCAATTACCTTTTGTCAGCAACATCCAGCTGGATTTTTGTGTCAGACTCTTTTCCTTATACTCCCAGTCATTCAGCAATTTAACATCAGCGTATATTACAAAATTATGGGCTTTAAAGGCCTTATAGGTTTTACCTGTTTACCGTATGCTGAGCTTAGCAGCCTGCTGTATTCCCCCTGGAGAAGTATGTGCTCTGCCAGACCCACCGGGTTTCCACTGGCTGCAGTTCCACTGGGGTTTCATTATAGTGAGCAGCCCAGTGTGTAGCAGACATTAAGAACAGCTAGAGTTTAGTTCATTTAGGACAATTATAAAAAAATAAAATAAAATAATAATCACTCATCACGCTCAGCTTCTGCTGTTAAATGCCTCACATGCTGTGGTCACGCTTCAAATCCATGCCATAGAGTATCTGTCTTTGTTAATGTGGACAGTTATTTTGTTTTTTTAAATGTTTATTCATCTGTGGGATCGTGCTGTGTGTGGTTTCTTTGCTGTGACTAATAGGGAAAGGTGCAGTCCTGTGAAAAAAAATACTCCTGGTCAAATTATTTTGCTGATTTTCTAAGTGGAAAAATGTAAGCATCTTCTACAGACAAGGGACAAACTTAAATATGGTGTTTATCTGCAAAGTTCGCTGCATAATTTCTATGTATTAGCTATATTTAACATGTTGGGTGAAAAACAAGTCATATAGAAAGTACTATAATGTCAGCATAGGCCATGTATTATTTTTATTAAGAAACATCATTTAAGAGTTTTAATTGTAATGTTATTTTCTAGAAGATCACTTGGGAAGTATCGGTGGTGGTCTGATGTTATGGCGATTCGGAAGAAGAACATTTGCATCGGTAAGAGCAAATATTGATAACTATGTTGATTTTACTGTCATGTAAACTGGTGAAGATCCACCAGAAGTTACAATACAGAAGGTCTGTAATGAACATGGTTGAAGTGTGGTGACTCTGCGTTTCCTCTTGGGCAGTGAATTCTCTTTGGCATGAAATGTTTCCAATGTCACATATGAGAATACCCACATGACCATTAAACTAAAGAGACACAAGGTGATATATTCAGCTTTTCCGGACATGGAGATCACAAAAAATGACCTCACATCATTTGTTTCTGATATATTTTAGCTTTAAAGGTTTGTGTCTGGCGCACCATGTGCTTTAGCTGAGGTCATTACTTCTCAGGTCTTGTTGCCTAGAAACCTTGATGCCCTCCGCTTTCTGAGGCTGTCGCTCCTGGTTCCTCTCGTACACAAACAAATGGAAATCCTCATGATATGCAGCCATGTACTTAATCAATCCTCAACAAAGAAGGGACGCTTAGAATGGCTCTCTGAATCCTCACGCGTTGACCTGTCAGTCAGCTTTTTATTGCACAGTGTGCTGCTCTGCAGAGATAAGGTGGGAGAGTTTCCTACTACTGGGATGTCATTGAGTGATCATCATTCGAATCCTTTGGTTAAAGGATAAGACAATGGGTGCATGCCTGCATGAACATGCGTATTGTGTGCGTGCCCACGTGTGTGTGCATGCTTGCGCATTTCTTTATGGTAGGAGGGAACAAGTAACAGGAATCCACCAATGATCCGGAGCTTTGCCTTTGTGACCTTGTGCAAACCGCAGGTCATTAAGTTACTCGGTCTTCACAGAACAGGACAGGAATGTATTCATGTGTTCACCTTTTTTTTTTATACAAACATGACCTTGAAGGGCAGTATTCTGTTCATTTAGGACAGAGATGGATATGAGGGTCAACCCTGCAGGTAACACTACCGTCCACTGTGTTTCACTTTCTGGGTTTCATTCTGTGTTCAAATGTTCAAAGCTGAGGAAAACTGCATGCTCTTAAAAATCACTCACGCAGTCTTTGTGTTCCGTTTGTTGGGAGAGGGCTCTTTGTTAGTGGATGTTCACCCATGAGGAAAATGTGTTGTTACTGAGGCAGATCATGTAACACTGCTGTCATGTCAAATCCTCATAACTCTGTGTTTCTTGTGTTTTGCCTCATTTGTCAGCTGCCTCGTATGTTCTGTGAAGATTTTCATAACAAAAGGACCAACAGAAACATTCCAAAATTACGCTAATCTCGTTAGAGTTAATGCTTAAGTTGGAGAATGTTTTTCTCCTTCACCTGTAAAGTTACCATCTCCTGGAAATGAGACTTTGTACAGACTATGTGAATGTGTTATATAGAACATCGTAAAGCTTCTTAGTCACATTGAAAAAATAGTCAAATCAACACAGTTGCTATCATTAAATTTGCTGCATTTGGCGAGAACTGTGTTGATGTCACACATTTTATTTATGTGCAATCACTTGTCACATTTTACTCATGTAAATTCAAAGCACTTTTTCAATTCAAAATAGGGATGCACAATGATATCAGAATCTTATTGTTATTGTCAGATATTTGCTTGTTAAAAATATCAGACAGATGCTCAGACCTGACCGATATTTCAAACCCATATTTAATAATGCTTTTATGGTGCTCAGAAGCACAGAATGTTTAGGTGGCACGGCAATACCATGCTAACGTTATTTAATTTTTTTCATTTTGCGTTTTAAGTTTTTTAGAAATAAAGTTATATGCAAGTTATATTTTTCCTACTGTTCGTAGATGTCCCTGTTTCTGCATTTTTTAACGCTTTATGTATTGGCATCGTAATCAGTATGTATTTGAAAAATATCAGATATCGGCATGAACTTACAAATCCCACATCAGTGTATGGCTAATTTAAAGTGCCTTTTAAGAAGCAAATACCTTTTTGGACGAAAATAGAAAGATTTCATAGTGTCTGATGTTCTTCTCAAAGACGATCTTTGACATATGCGCTTTGTTTACAGGTACAAAATTTGTATCGTAATCTTTGTCGTTTTTTTACTGACGCTTGACTGTACATTTATATTCCTGGATCAGTCCCTGATGTTGTAGTTTGTCGTCAGGGGTTGCATGTGTCCATATCTGACCATGGGTCCAGTTACTAACACTAACCAAATGCGTAAACAGAGGAGACGCTTTTGACTAAACTCTCTTTAATTATTAACACTTCTTGGCACCTGTTCTGAATGAGTAGGCCCGTGTCCTATTGTACTTGGTCTTCGCATGGGGTAACTGTTGTCTTAATTCAGAATTGCGGGTGTATTTTTGTGTGCATGTTTTTCTTTCCTGAGTAATTAATTAACAGCTACTCTGGAAAAGGTATTGTACTCTTTTTATTTGTTTCATATGTGTGCTTCAATTCCATATGAATAAAACAAATAGCACTGACATAGTTAATACCAAAAGTAGCAAAGTGAAAGAAAATGCATTGATTTAATATTTTTAGTCTTGAGGAATTGTTTGAATCAGTACATCAGGTTACGTTTAGGTTAGTGTTTGTATTAGTAACACTAGACATTTGGTATCCAACAACATTATGAAGTCTGTACTGTAAGGAAATGTGGTTTTATATGGTTTGGATGGTGCCTTTATTAAAGTCGACCTGAAATCAGTATTGCCCCTTTTTACCTAGTTCGTTAATGTCCATGATTGTATTAAGCATGATTCATCATGCCATGTAGCTCATCGTACAAGTTAAAATACCAGTTTAACCTTCTATTAAAGTGTAATGTCTTTTGTCTACCTGTGAAATGTCTTTTTGATTTGTGTGTGCGCGTGTGTGTATAATAAGACGTTATTTACATTTCAAGAATATTCAGCCAACAGGTTACTTATTTTTTTAAAGTTAAAACACTGTGTAATTTTTAAAAGCATATCGTTGTGTGTAAATGCTCAGCCAGCTCAAAGACCTTACGTGATACAGTGTTTCTCTCAGAAATGGAAAAATGTGTTACGATACAACAGTCTTTATACAGGAGCGCTGTGAGGAACATAATGACTTTAGCTGTGGTTCAGACTGAAGTTGACAGAATTGTCCATGTGTGATGACAGTTGTGAAGTGTTCATGTGCACCTTGTCCAGGGGGAAATGAGGAGGTATCAAAGTGTAATGGCACAGGTTTGAGGTTACAGTAACACTGTGATGCAACTTAACACTGTTTATATTTTAAGAGCTCTTCAGCAGGGTTCTTGTTCGCAGTACATTGGCGCTTCCTCCTTTCTACAGTATTACGTGATACTCTGCAGTAAGACTCTGCAGGATTTGATCCTAGCTTGCTGGTTGAATCAATGCAGCAACATTACATTTTCCCAATATGTTTCAAAGTGTTGTGTTGTTTTACTCACTTAATATTCAGCCAAAGTCTCCAGGAACTGTTGTCTGCTTAATTTTTTTTCAACTTAGACACGTGTGAGGAGCTTAAATGAACATTTTAGTGGGCTTGTGATTGAGTCTGCTTCTTTAATATGCGTGTAAGAAAGGATTCATTGAGTTAGTTTTTTATCCGTCCTTTGCTATTATAAAGGCTCTTAAGGTCTTTTTTTAAGACGCCCCACCACCCTGCTGTTAACAGCTACTAAATGATTAGCCGTAGTCTGATGGTAATTCCCGTATGCCCCCTGGGCTCAGAAATTCCACAGCTATTGCTGGGGATAACACATCTCGTCTTTAGTGCATTCAGGCATGTGGAGGCGATGTCTGTTACGTTCCAAACCGATTTCTGATTTCATTGGAATATCAGTGGATTGCCTGCCCAAGAGAACCACAGACACCACACATCTAACTGTGTTTGCAGATTATTTGTATGATTAGGCTTTTGTGTGCCTCATTAGTAAGCGAGTTAAAATGCATCAACACATTTTAATGGAATCATTTTTGGTCCAAAAAAATTCTCTGTCTCTTTTCGAATGTAAGATACAAAAAAAATTGTCTGTATTGCAATAGTTTCTCAGTAAACGTTTCTTGATCCGACTTCTAGTGATTCAAGGCACGATTTCATGCCTTGATTCAACACACCTGATGCAGTTTATTAACTGAGTAGTACTTTGGGTCAACAAGAGGTGGAATTAAGAAATGTTGGTCTAAATAGTTCAATCATATTTCTTGTCTTCTGAACTGTAAAAAACTTCAGACAGAATTAAACCGAAAACATTTTGTGATGCAAATCATTTCCCATAACTGAATCAGAGATGTCAGGCCAGAGGTTTGCACACCCACTCAGGTGTCTTAGAGTGGAATAGGCCTGTTCTAATCAGCACAATCTGAACTGGTTTACTGACTGATTTATGAACTCTGTTTGTTGTGTATAAGAATGACAGTGCAGACAGGCAATGGCACAGAGATGGCTGTGGATGTTAGTGCCGTGGAGAGGAGGCTGGAACCCGCGCTCCAAAGCGCCTGGACAAGGTAGAACTGCAAAGGCTTGTGGGAGTGGAAGTGGAAGAGAGAGGATAGAAGAGTACAATGAGAGATTCTGGGAAAGGATGACAGAGAAGACTCTATAAATTGCAACAAATACATGTATCAAGTTCAATCATAAAAACATTGCTTAAATAAATAACCTAGCGTTTTAAACCAAATCGTTTAACCAAATTTGCTTTATCTGCCCTGGATGAAGAACATCAACCCACTGGTCCTTTTATAGACACACATCATGACTATAATTTTTTATTAATACTCTAATTACTATACTTTTTAATGAAAATGACCACAGACAATTTGGGATATGCTATTTTAGTGTAAATGTCAATTAGGTGAAAAAGCCACAAGTCAAGACTCTCAAGCCAAGCTGGGCTGTGACGTCAGCAAAAACGCTGCTGCTCAAATCCAGATTGAGTCTACTCCTGCATCCTCCTGTCTTAGGAAGTCTGGACTTGCTCTCGTTTATTATTCATGCAGGTACAGCAGTAACATGACCAATGCTGTTTTTGTTGATGAAGAGAGGCAGCCAATGTTGTCTGGTCAATCAGAACACTTCTGTACCAGCTAGCTGTGTATAGAGTAGCTATTGAATGGATGTTTAATTTGCCTTTCTGTTGGAACGAGTTCATACACTACAGGTTTTTCAATGTTAAGCCAGGCTAAGATTCAAGAAGTTGCAGTAACCAGTCTTTTCAAATGAATAATTCAATAGACTGTGGTCCAAAAGATTGCTTAAGAGCTTAACAAAAGTGAGAGAATGTGTATTAAGAGCTTGTGTATTATACTTCATCAAGTGAATCAAACAATGTTTCTCTTTTGTTGGAGAACTATGTTCTTTTGAATGCTGGAGAACTGTTGAATGAAATGAATGATTGATTTGTTCATTTTACTGAAAGAGATTCAAAGATTCCAGTCTTGAAAAAGATACTTCCCATCATTAATGAACAGTTGCTTCAAGTACTAAAAAACACAGGAAAACTAAGAATGTGTCCCAAACGAGACATTTTCATACTTTACATACCACACTACTGAATTTATTTGTAATGGTGGTGCACTATACTATTTGGTGTAGTAGTATACTGTTTGGGACTGGGACAAAGTACAAGGAAACTATTAATTATCATTGAAAGTATTGTCTGCATTAACCCTCAAGGCCCCACAGAGACCCCTGTCTATGTAATGGCTTTACATATGTATATATCTCATTTTACAATGGATATCCTTGATCTTTAAAAGGTGATGGACCAGCCATACTCACTGTGAAATGAAGATAGAGACAAGAGAAAAGAGGTTTTTAGAAAGAGAATTGGGCCAAAAACAACTGTTAACAAACAAGCGTTAAGTTGAGAGAGAGAAACAGAAAGAGAGAAAGAGAGAGAGAGAGAGAAAGAGAGAGAAATCAGCACCATCTAAGTAGTTTCTAAAGGAACAGGATTTTAATCTTGTGATCAGACTGATGCAGAATAATGATGTATAACAAAGCCAATGTGGAAGCGCTGATGCAGAGAAATAAGAAGGCCTGTGGTCTTGACGTGGTGCCTGTCATCTTGTGGAATAGGTCACACAGACCTTAGCCAGAAAGTGAAATCTGAATCTTTAAGGACATGTTTTCATCATTAGTTTAGCTGTTTTGCTTGATTGGATAGACAAGTCCATTTTTCAATACAAACTTTGCAGTCCAGTGCGATCTTTGCTGACGCTGAACTGAGCAGTGTTCATTCTTTTGTATGATCACTGTAGAGGAATTTCTATTAACTAAACCAGCCCCTCTGTAGCTGCTCTGATAGTATTGAACTCAGTATTGAATTTCTTGGTCCTCAGCTTTGAAAAGTGGAGTGTAACTGAATTAGGTGAAATATAAATATACAGTGCAGATACACTCAAAGAGCATACAAACAACCTACACACAACTGCGTTAGACTGTTTGCTCTCATAGTTTGCTTTAGGTTTGGTATGGTGGTCTTTTGTGTGGTATGAAATTCTTTGCACTTATGTGAGATTGTGAATTTTGTCTGAAATTGTAATCATGTGCTATTTTTCACACGTGTCTTTTTTTAAGAGGATGAACGTCATGTTAGAGCCAATGACCGTGAGTACAACGAAAGGTTCAGTTATGCTGTAAGTATTTGTTTCCTGACAGTAAAACATTTTTAAATAGCTAGTCTTTACTGCTTCAAAAACAGTGATTCATTCAGGTTGATTTATAGGTAGATGTTCTGGAAATGATTACTTATATTCACTGTGACTGAATAAAATCCAGGAATTAGATGCAACTGATTCAGATCTTCCTATGTGTTTGTAATGATGGAACAGATAAGCCTAAGTGATTGAATCAGCATAAATGAATGTCACTGACAATCTGGAGTTTGACACAGTGATTCTTCCTCAGGACAATCACATCAAGACAGCAAAGTATACCTTCTACACCTTTCTGCCCATTAACTTGTTTGAGCAGTTTCAGCGGTTTGCCAACGCTTACTTCTTAGTGTTGCTGATTCTACAGGTAAATTTTGTTACAGGCTATGTCATTTTTATTATAATTTGCAAATTGATTCTTAATGCAAGTTCTCTGCAAAGTTTAATAATGTCTTAGTTCTAATCTTTTTGTTTCAAGTCATTGGCTAATTAGTTCATGAGCTGTATCAAGTGTATTACAAATGTAGTACAAAACTATACAGCAGAGGACGGCACAGTTTGATTTGTCTTCCAGCTCAGACACTCTTGATTCAATTCCTTTGTTAATTTTCTGGTTTGGTAGGCGTGTTTGAGAAGAGAAATAACCAAACTGTGCTGAGCGTCAGCCCCCCTGCAGTATGGTGTTCTCTCCCCCTGATTTTCCCTATTTTTGTATTCCTGTCTCACTAAATGGTTTCAGGTCCTCATTCAAAATGCAATATAAGGCAAGGGCAACATAAGGAAACCTTTTAATTGACCATTTCATTTATTAAAGGGAAATAGGCTTTGCTACACTTGGATCACCCTGAGTCCATATGAAAAACATGGCAACAAATGCTTTCTACACCAGGAGATTGGTCTTTTAATCACTGTGAAGGAATGCTGGAACACTCTTCTTTGCAGAATTGCTTCAATTCAGCTACATTGGAGGCCATTCAAGCGCAAACATGCTGCATAACCCAAATGTGCTTGAGCTTCTGATAACAGACTGTTGATCGGACACTCTTCCACAGGCCTACAGGTCCTTAGATGTTTGTCTGGGTTTTTCTGTGATCGCTGTACTCTTGGAGGAATTTTGGCAGGCCAGGAAAATTCATTATTGTTTCATGTTTTCTCTAGTTAATGAGATAATGAGATAATGACTGCCACTGTTGTTCACTGGAGTCTCAGAGCCTTGGTTGTCTTTGTAACCATTTCCAGAAATATTTTAGTAACTTTATTTCTGATCTTTTCCCAGATTTCCTTTAAATGTGGCATAGTGTGTTGACTGTTGCTGTATCAGAATCTTAAAGGGGCAGTTTGTGCTCCAGAGGTATCCAGTGTGGCTAAATTTAAGCAGTTCTGCAGGGATGGATGAGCAGAAGACCCTCACAGTGATGTGAAAGACTGATCTCCAGGTTTGAAAGCGCTTGGTGGTAGTTGCTGTAAAAGGTGGAGCAACCAGTTTTTAAATTCCTTTTTTCACATGGTCAATACAGTTACTGCAAAACAAATATGTAAAAATGGATGTAATCAGGAGGCACTGCAATTCTCTTTTCATTAGGGAGCAGTGCTGAACAGTTGAAATAATGTTGCTCTTGTTTTCACAGTTAATCCCTGAGATCTCCTCTCTGTCCTGGTTCACCACCATTGTGCCTTTGGTGTTGGTACTGACTATCACTGCTGTTAAAGATGCCACTGATGACTATGTAAGCAACTGATTTGTGTGCTGGCATGCTGAATACTGGCATGTTGTTATACTGCTTTTATCATATCCACAGGGTGGTATTTAATCAATGTTAAAAACGTGTGGAGAAGAGAAAACATATGAAAATGTTTCTGATTAGACTGAACAAGATTCCCTGAAGAATGCTTTGATAAGCTTGTTCTCAAAAGCAAAATGTAACTTTAACCATATTACTTGAGTGTGCATAATGTTGCTTTCCACTCAGCAAACCTACATTAGTGCAGTGGGGGACCCCATGTTCTGCACATTTACACACCTGGCCCAGCACAACACAAGGGACTTTGACAATTACCAAATGAGCTGAATCAGGTATGCTAGATGAGAGAAAACACTAAAATGTGCAGACCATGGGGACTGCAGGACAAGGATGGGGAACCCTATATTAGTGCCTCTCGGATAAACTACTAGTTTTGTCCCTTCTTTAGACACATTCATTCCCTCCTTCAGTACCCTGAACACTTTAGGAAAAAAAGCATTTCCAGCTTTCGCACCATTTTGATCTTTACTCTTGCTGTAATATTTCATGTCGTTAACATCCACTGTATCAGTAAATTAAAGAGTAGATTTCAATGTTCAGAAATCATTAAAAATGATCAAATGGTGGAAACATCTCAGCCCACCTAAGACCATTCAGCCCAACTCTTGCCCAAGTCAAAATGCTGGAAAATAGAATGAACAAACAACCAGGTTGTGTAAACTTGTGAATGGTTTGGGGTAACTATTTTATTCTCTACACACAAAAGCAGTTGTTTTTTTGCTCTGTCTGATCTTTCTCTATGTGGTGTTCTTTGTATTTCAGTTCCGCCATAAAAGTGATCAACAAGTCAACACTCGCCAGTCTCAGGTACTCATCAAGGGAAAGTAAGTCATCATTTTAGTGTTTGGCCATGTTCTTTACATTTCTGCATGATAGCTCAGCTCAGGTAATAAACAGAACGCACAATGGCGTTCATAAATGCCTCTTTTTCTTTGCAGGCTACAAAATGAGAAATGGATGAATGTACGAGTTGGTGACATAATAAAACTAGAGAATAACCAGTTTGTTGCTGTAAGTTTTTATTCATCACAAATTGTAGGAGATGCTAAAAAAGAAAATACATTGAAGTTAAAATTAAATAGGGGATTTCACTGAGCTTTCATTACCTGGCTGGGCCTTTCCTTTTAAAGTGACAAGAACCCTAAATTAGTGCTTTCTTTCTAATTTGGTTTATGCTAGTCTGTGGGCAAATATGCATGTAGAATGTACGCCTGTGAAAAACAGTCTACATGTCTCTCTTTTCAGTGTAAACTGAGTGGTGCAAATCTTGGGAAAAGCTTGTGTAACTACCGGTTTCTTCTAGAACCATTCATCCAAGTCAAGCACCACTTAGGAACTGTTATTTTTTAGGAGTGCAGCTTTTAGCAAAAGTTTGCATTCCCACTCTCACAACTTTGTGAGTGAAAACTGTTCTGAAAGCTAAGCTGGTAGACATAGCTTTATGTGATATTTCTGGAAAATTAGCCTTATGCATAATTCTGTATAATTCTACCTGTGAGTGTGGGTTATCTGACAGCAAAACTGTCTGATTCTCAACATTTTCAGAATGTTCCTAAATGATTTCTGTGCTCACACCAGAATAGTTTTGCCTCAGAGGTCTTGCAGGCTAGGAATTTGGGCTGTAGGTAGCTGTTAATCAAGCTTCTTCAGTAGAATACTAGGCCACACCTAGACATTTCTCAAATAAGTCTGTTCAGGGAATTGATCTGTTTTTAAGCAGCATTTTATTATATTTCTTCCTTGTTTTTTCATTCAGATTTCACCAAGTTTTGTGTCATAATAACATTTTTAATATTCTCCTTGATATTCCCTGATACTTCAAATATTAATGAGATTAAATAGTGCATGGGGTCAGTATTACTGTCACATTTGTATGTGCCACTAAGGACTCTTGGATTGATGTGAAGCTGATTCTCAGCAGTGTTTTTACTGTTCACTCTCTCCTCTCTTCTGTGTGGGCTGGGCAGGCTGATGTGCTCCTGCTCTCCAGCAGTGAGCCTTATGGGCTGTGCTATATCGAGACCGCAGAGTTAGATGGGTAAGGGCATGTTTGTAGGACGTGTTTGTAAGAGGTAACCTTAACATTTACAGACATCCATATCCTAAGGTTTATTATTCAGTGGTTTGCAGTGGGAAATGATTGAAATAATATGTAGTTTTAAAGGTTAGGACCTTAATAGAAATCTTGACCAGTTGGAGGTCCATGAATGTTAAGGGGTTAAAGAATTCAATGTCTGGTGCAACAAATAAAAAACAAAAGACCAGTCTAGTTAGAATGGAATAGGATGAATTTACCATTCTAACAGCAGTTGCTTTATATTGATTGCAGTCTCAACAGTCCATTGCTTTTTCTCTGGATTTTGCTTCTAACAGAGAGACAAACTTGAAGGTGCGCCAAGCCTTGACTGTAACCTCAGAGCTTGGAGCAGACGTTGCCAAGCTTGCAGAGTTCAATGGTAAAGCTATTTCAGCAACACCAATAGTGCTCTGTCATCACAAATGACTAGTCAACATGAGTTCAAATAAAGCACGCAGGACATTCACCACATTGATTGGATTAATTGTTGCACTTCTCTCCGATGTTGGCAGTTGTAACCTTGGTTTGGTGTGCAGGAGAGCAGCAATCAGTTTTGAGTGTCCTCTTGAGTTTGGAGAAGAACCAATTACTAATGTGGACTGTAAATAAGAGACTTCAAGGTCCAATATGAAACATTTTGAAAACTATGATTATTGAAATATTTTCCTAAGCATTTTATTCACTTTTTTCAAGGATGACATTATAAATTAAAGTAGCACAGGCTTGAAAAATCCTTTGGCCTTGTGCCCTCATGCCTATCATTGCAGCGCCAAAGTGCCAATATCTCACAGTATAGCACTCCTTCTTGTGTATTATTGCATGATCATACAGTAAATAAAATAATTTGAAGGGTCTTATTTTGAATTATTAGATGTATTAAATTCTAATATGATGCATTTAATCTGCACAGAAAAGACTCTTCATGGGTGTAAGCCAATTCAGAATAGGTTTCCAGTCAAAAATATCCAGCCAACATTAGTCCCGTTGTAAGAAAATGACCACTGACAAATAGATAAAGAACCACAGAACTGGTAACAAAGTAAAATACACTAAAACAAAACTTGTCATATATTGTACATGCCAAATTTTGTGTTAAGACTTATTGGATAATTTGAATATATGAGTACTTTTTCATTAAAATTAGTCCCTGTAGTCTAAACTTACTAACACATTTCATCAGCAAGCAATGTGGAAAAATGCTTTAAAAAATAATAGCTGGTTAAGAAAAATGCTCAGTGTAAGATTTATGATGAGGTTGTTACGAAGGCATGTTAAGTTTAATGAATCCAATACATCTTTATGGTGAATTCTGGCAGTGAATGAGGAGGGGAGCACTGATTGCTGCTACTTTTGCTGCAGATAACCAACAGCCTGTTGATGATAAATAAAATGATCATTTTAATTTGTTAACTTTACACACTGTTTCTATAGTAACATATGGCACATGATGAGAGATTTCTTTTTGGGAGGGGATTGATTTAGTTTCTTATTTTTTCTCCCCAGTTTAATCATGTTCAGCTTCATCCAGCTAGAACTTCCCCAGTCACACAATACCATCATAACTTTGGAGGGTGAAGGCTAGAATGTGTGTTCCCATTGTAAATAGTACTGACTTAAAACCTTCGTTTTCCTGTCTTTTCGTTTCATTTACAGGAGAAGTTATATGTGAACCTCCCAATAATAAACTGGACAAATTCATTGGGACTCTGTACTGGAAAGACAATAAATATCCTCTGGACAATGAGAAAATGCTGCTAAGAGGCTGTATCCTCAGAAACACTGAGTGGTGCTTTGGCATGGTCATCTTTGCTGGTACATTTCCTTTTTGTCATCTTTTAAGTAGCCGTAAGCAAGAATGGCTTTATTGAAGTTGATTGCTTGGCTTCCCTTCTACTGTGCTGAGCAAAAAAAAATTCACAAGCACACTTATTTATGTTTTAATAATTGATGACTGCTAGTGTCTGGGGCATTATCTGTCCCCATAGTTTCTTGTCTACACATGCAGTGTGCACATTTTAAATTGCATGCTGTTGTTAGTATATCTCATCCTGGCCTTTGTTATCATAAGGGCGCCAAACCAAGCTGATGCAGAACTGTGGGAGGACAAAATTCAAAAGGACTAGCATTGACAGGCTGATGAACACTTTAGTGCTGTGGGTGAGTGATTCTCTTTCACTTTTCTGGCTGGGTTTTGTCTGTATTTAGCTTGTGAGTTACTCATATTCTTAGACATGAGGTTATGTTATTTCTGCATGAGACAGTTAAAGGCTACTGCTGAAAGAAACAATAGACAAGTGCTTACAGTAAGAGCTATTAGTGGTTTCTAAGGGTTGGTGCAAACCGAGGGCGCAAGCTGAAATGGAAGAACAGTAAAAAAAAGAACATAGTAAACAGTACATATTTCGGCTTCCAGATTTTCGGATTTCTCATCTGCATGGGGATTATCCTGGCTATTGGCAACACTATATGGGAGCAGAGAGTGGGCAGAAACTTCTGGGCATACCTGCAATGGGACGAACTCCTCAGCAGTCCTGTCTTCTCCGGATTCCTCACTTTTTGGTCTTACATCATCATCCTCAACACTGTTGTTCCTATCTCTCTTTATGTCAGGTGGGATTTGCATGAAGTGTACAGTGAAGCATCCTCAGACATTGCAGTTATTGCTGGTGATAACAAAAACGTTGCTTAATTCGCTATTATTCATTTTTTCTGCTGGTTTATTGAAACAAGCAGTTAAATTCTGTTTGAATAGCTTTCAATAAAGTTTCTATTCCTTAGCAGAAGAGGAGATACTTTATTATTTGATTTTTATTATTTGATAATATAAATATAATCAGAATCAGATTTATCTGAATCAGCTTGTTTTTGTTCCAAACACACGCATGGCATTTGGGAAAATTATCATTTTGATTTTGGCTAAACTGCGTTGCATGTGTATGATGTAAATATGCCAAAGCAGATAAGGCACTTGCATTGGATTTGAAAGCTGCAACTACATATGGAAAAAAATATTTCAGCTCAGTTACTAATTAAATATTTCATCACCTCTAACATTCAATGTAGCACTTCATTTGACACATAATATAGTGTATTTTAGTGTAAACATTAACAATGCCATTTTATTATTTTGTTTTATATATTTAACTTTTATTGAACAAGGATAGTTACTATATGATTAAAATATCTTTGGCCTGTTAAGGAGCAAATAGTGTTATGTTGCATCTTTAAAAAGTACTGGTTCTAGTGTTTATTCGCTTAGCCCATACAGTGGGAGCTTTAAGTGTTTAAAATAATTAAATAAGTAATAAAACATAAAATAAAATAAAATAATGAATTAAAATCAGCTTGGCTATAACAAAATTGCACTGACAAAACAGCACTGAAATCAACCATTAAAAACATGATTGGTGCCTCTGTATTAATAGATAAAACTACTGAATTAAACAACGATCATGTACTGAATGAAATTCTTGGTTGTAAGCCCAACCCCAATTTGTTGCTCTGTACAGTGTTGAGGTACTTCGCCTGGGCCACAGTTACTTCATAAACTGGGACCGCAAGATGTACTACAGTCGTAAAGACACTCCGGCGGAGGCTCGAACCACCACTCTGAATGAGGAGCTGGGCCAGGTTGAGTTCATCTTCTCTGATAAAACAGGCACGCTTACCCAGAACATCATGGTCTTCAATAAATGCTCCATCAATGGAAAGACCTATGGTGAGAACACACACCCACACACATGCACACGCACACACACACGCACACACACACACTGGAACACCTTTTTTTGAAATTACATTGTTGATGCTTTATTGTGTTAAGTGATATTAATTTGTGTGTGTGTGTGTAGGCGATGTTTACGACGAGTTTGGCCACAAAGTGGATATTACAGAGGTACTGTTCAGATGGGCCATAATGCCTGTGAAAAATGCCTGACACATTTTTAGATGGGGAACTGATGAAGGGCTGCTGAGTCACATCTCTGTTTCTCACTGCCCAGAAAACACCATGTGTGGATTTCTCCTTCAACCCGCTGATGGACCGGAAGTTCCGTTTCCATGACAGCAGCCTAGTGGAGGCCATTAAGTTGGAGGAGCCTTTGGTTCAGGAATTTTTCAGACTGCTCGCTCTGTGCCACACAGTCATGCCTGAGGAGAGGAGTGAAGGTAACCGTTAGAAGCAACAACATCGTTTTCTTTTTTCATTAAATGTTCATCGCCTCTTGTCCTTTGCAGAAGGTTTTTTGAAGCCTTTTGAGAATCCTTGTAATCACTGATGCGGCAAAGTAGGGCAGAGTTGGACTGCTCGATATCCTGAACTCTTTTTGAAATTTGTCCCCTGCTATCTGTCCCAGGAGAGCTGGTGTATCAGGCTCAGTCTCCAGATGAAGGAGCCTTAGTCACTGCAGCTCGCAATTTTGGATTCGTATTTCGAGCCAGAACACCCGAGACCATTACTCTGTATGAGACGGGCCAGCCTGTCACTTACCAGCTCCTGTGCATACTGGATTTCAACAATGTCCGCAAGCGAATGAGCGTAATTGGTGAGCTCTGTTTAATTAATCCAAACACACAGTAGCATTTTTATTAATTAGAGGTGTTTTCCGCAAAATTTGAATATAGATTGTTTCACATGCTTTATTGTCTCTTGTTATATTTCCGTTTTTTTTGTCTCATGTCATAATTGCTGTTTGTTACATTTGAAAACAGATATGGCTTGTTCTATTGTACGAATGTACCAATGTGACCATTAGACCAATAGACCAATAGAAATAGGTCCAAAATCACATATTCTGGTAGGACTGCAGTATATTGAATCTGGCTTTTTCAATAAAATATTAAGGTCAATTTTTTTCTTGTGCAGTGAGAAATCCGGAGGGGCAGCTGAAGCTTTACTCTAAAGGAGCAGATACAATAATCTTTGACAGACTAGACCCATCTAATGAAGATCTTATGTACACTACCTCAGAACACCTTAATGTGAGTTGTAAAGCTATCTTCTATTTCACTCTGCTGAACACTGTGCAAATGTCTAACTGAAGTGTTATTGAAGTAGGGGTGGGCAATAGGGCAAAAGCCTTTCACACACTGTGCTGCTCTAAATCCAGTTAAATAGGATTAATTCTGCTGTCTTTGTCATGAAACATGCAGTTGGTCAGTGTTCTAGAAGTACTGATATCTTGATATATGCTCAGAAAAGCATACTGTGGTGTATTCAGATTAATTTATCATGATGGCAACAAATATTGTCCTATGGATTGAGGCTACCAGTTTGTAAGTGTCTGTTCTTAAAGGAATAGTAAAGTGAAAAATCTAATTGACTTACCCCAGATGTTGTCCCACATATCACAAACTGTAAAAATATCACCAAAACTTCTCTCAAACCGTGAGCAGATCTTCAGTAATGTCATACAGCTCCTACATGGTTTAGGGCACAGTATGACTTACTGTGAACTATAACAACGAACACAACTTCACTACTACAGACAGATGCTTTAGACAGCACCAGATCTGGTATTAATAAAGCAATTAGACTTAGAAAACCACAGCCATAAATCTGAAAGGGCCTTAATGAGGATCTAGATGTAGTTTGAGAAGTTTGTTGACGTATTTTTATGGAAATTATTTGGGAGACTGTTGAGTTCCAGTGTTTGTTAGGAATGTGAGCCTCGCAGGTACAATTCTAAAGAAGCAAAATTCAGACAATAGACAAGTCTTAACTGATTGAGTACAGGGGGGGTAAGTGAAAAAATGTGTATATTAAATATTTAGTTGAAATATATTTACAATGCATACATTGATCCTCTTATGAAAGTACTTAGGGTAAAAATAGATTTCAGACTTGGCTAAACAAAGTGGTGTGCATTACCACTCACGGTGTCAATCAGTATCTCTTATTTATTCCATACTGTGGTTTCTCACAGAGCAATCAGGTTCTATTCACTTTACTGGGGAATCTGTGTTTGGTGCTGAGCTAGCAGAAGACAGATGTGAACTGTGCTTATATGAGCCCATTAAAAACAGAAAAGGAAGAAGTTAATGGTTGCTGTCATAAGAAATTTTTAAATTTTTTCTTATTTTGCAGCATTCAGACATACGAGCTACCCTTTGTATTGTGTAAATTTCATAATGGTGGAACCAGTAGAAAGTATGAAAAGCAAGAATGTTTTTTGAAAATACATTAAGAAATTCTACATTTTTTCCTTCCTTTATAAAGGGACTATTTCAAGCAGAATCATAACGATAAATTGAGACATTTTCATGATGCATGATAAGTATATGTATACATTTCTCAGAGGTTTGATTAGCAAGTTTGATAAGTAAGAACTGCAAAAAATACAATCAAAACAACATATACAATCATTCAATTCAACGTTTCACACACTGCGCTGCACAAAATCCAATTATTTTAAGCAGCACTAATTTTGCTCTTTGTAATGGAACATGCTGTTGTTCAGCGTTCATTAAGTACTGGGATCCACAGTATGCCCCAAAAAGCACTTAATTTAGCACGATAATGACGAATAGCTTCATATGGCTCGCCCCTAATTTCATTCTGAGTAAGTCATTTGTTATGTGTGTATGTTGTGATATTTCAGTGCTTTTACACAACATGTCCTTGCTGTAGGAGTTTGCTGGTGAAGGTTTGAGGACGTTGGCCCTGGCCTATAAAGATCTGGATGAGGACTTGTTTGATGAGTGGATGAAGAAGCTGCTGTTTGCAAGTGCAGCACTGGAGAACAGAGAAGAGAGACTGGGGGCTCTGTATGAGGAGATAGAGCAGGGCCTGATGGTGAGAGCAGATGTGTGGGCAGCTTGTGCGTGTGTGTGTGTGTGTGTATGCAGTACATGGCTATGCATAGTCTGTGTGTGTGCATGTACACTGAATTACGTCAGTGCAGTATAGTAGATTATATATACTTTGTGTGGAAATGCTGGCACCATGGGTCTGGTGGAATAGTAGAAAATGTTTCTTCTCTCTTGTTCTTTCTGAAGCTTCTTGGTGCCACGGCCATAGAGGATAAACTGCAAGAAGGAGTGCCAGAAACTATTAGCTGTTTGACCCTGGCCAATATTAAGATCTGGGTCCTGACTGGAGACAAACTAGGTGAGCAGCAATGCTGAAGAACATGCCCAACCTCTGTATCGCGATCGGCCGATATTAAGATGTATTAGTATCTGCAAAAATATAGCTGATAATTGCTTTTGGGTTGTAACGTAACATTGTGATAATTGTTGAGAGGTTTGATGGATTCATGCTCTTATTCAGTCTTCACAGAGACCACTATGCTGGCAGTGGCTTGTGGCTCACCTTTATAACAGCAATACATGCTGAACTAGTGAACTCAAACACCAAATGTGGTTAAAATAACAAAACTGTAAAATGCATCTAAACCTAAATGTTGAAGACAATATATTAACACAAGGAAAACTTAACTAAAAGAACTATAATACTTATTTTATGGGGGACTTTATATTGCAATTTATAATGCAATATAACTTTATAATGTAATTTTAGAGAACTGTTATATCAGCCATATGACAATTAATAAAGCACTGTTCAAAACTATTTCATTTTCGATCACATCTTATTATATATGCCGAAATTATTGGTTATCTGAATTTCTAGCTCTTTAAAATCAGTCTCTGGATCAATCAAAAAATGTTTAAATTTGTTAGACTCTATTATGTATGAGATTAAAATTCAATATTTCTTTACTTAAAGACACTAGAAGCATAACTACAGACCCGGTGTGACTTGGTAGAGTTACTGCATAGCTGTTTCAATGTTTCTTCTGTGGTTGCAGAGACAGCGATGAACATTGGCTACTCCTGTAACATGCTGAGAGATGACATGAATGAGGTGTTCATAATCTCAGGTCACACCCTGCTGGAGGTTCAGCTGGAGCTCAAGTAACAATTTACACTTGGTTAATCATATAAGAGTCAATAGCTGGCTTTCACTTGCAGTGCACAGAGTCTGATGATTGAATGGCCTTCATATTACTGCATTCAAAAATAATCCCTCAATGCTGTATCAGATATCAGTTTAATATTGTTTCTTAGCCACAGGTTAACACTTAAACCTGACTACCACAGGATGACAGCATGTTATTTTATATCTCAACTTTCTAATAATTATGTATGCAACCTGTCCGGTGCCTTTCATGTGTCCCCAACAGATTCAAATGAATAATATATTTGCTGTTTCTAAAACTAAGCATTGTTGAGAAAAACATGTTAATATTTCTGTTCTATGCTACCGAAGTAAAACCTGTTTAAAAACTGTACATGTAGCTACAAGTATATTCATCTCCACTATCAATCAATATTTTGCCTTGCATGCTGTACATTCTTTCATTTTGCTGAATGTATTTAGTTTCCTTTCTTTGTTCTGACCTTTGCTGCTGTTCCATGCTCAGAAATGCCAAAGAGAGGATAATGGGTCCCAGCAGAGAGAGGTTCAGCAGTAGCCAGGATGTGGGAAAGACAGATATGTACGCCAGCGACTCTGTATTTGAAGAAACCATCATTGCAGAATATGCATTGATCATTAATGGACACAGTTTGGTAAGAAGTCCTATGCTGTTTGATGGGACTGATGTTGTGTAATTTGCCACATCTAGAGAAAAATTTAGAAAAGTATTTAAATTCAGAATTCAGAATTCCTGTGTTGTGATGTAGACCCAAAAGTAACAGGGTCACAAGGCCGTGATTTTTAACTAAATGGAAAAATTGTAACATGTAAAACATGTAAAAGGAAACATAGTTTTTAAAATACCATCTTAACAGATAACAGAACATTTTCACAAGAAATCGGCAGACTGAAACTCTAAGAGCCAAGTGTGAGTGACAGCTAGAGAAAGTGAGAGACAGAAAGAGAGAAAGAGAGTTAGAAAGAAAGGGAGAAAGAGGTCAGTGGGGGTGAGAGCACACTTACTTTCTCCCTAAAAGCACTTGTTCACTAATGCAAATTGTATGTAAATTCAGCTAACCATTCTTACAATTTCACACAAAGTGCCCTCCAGAATTATTGGCGCCCTTGCAAAAGATGATTGAAAGGGCTCATAAAAATCTCTTTATCAGTTATTATCTGAATATTATGTTGAAAATAAATTACCTTTATATGAGGCAAGTTTAGTATGAGAATAAAGCTACCATTAGTGAAACATTTAAAACAAAATTACATTATCACATTGCATGATTATTGGCATCCCAAGAAATCTGAATTAAGAAAATGTAAATGGAGTATGATCCCACACGTATTTAACAAATTTTAAGTTGACGTGAGTGTTTAGGAACTTTTAAGCAGTAATGAATGATTTACTGTTTCAGTGGGATATAAAAATGAGGTGACAGATCCCAAATCTCTAAGTCATCCACCTCCTCGAGAAAGATTCAAGAGCATTCCACTGCAATAAAGCAAACGTGTGTTGACTTGCACAAATCAAGGAATAAAAATGCCCGTATCAACAGTTAGTGCAATCAAGAAGTTCAGATATTCAAAACTATCATGAACCAGCCTGGAAGAGAACTCAAGGCTATTTTATCAGCAGCCACAGTGCGGAGGATGCTCAGAGAATTTTTAGAATCACAGAATTTGGTAGCATTTTGGGTCACCATGTCTCCAAATCCACCATATGATGTCACTTCCAAGCCAACAAACTGTTTGGAAGGTTTGCCAGAAAGACATTTCGCCACAAGCCAAAAAGCTTGGAGTTTCTCAGATGCCCTGGAACTTTAATTTGGACAAAACAGACAAAATTCTTGAACTCTTTGATTCCAAACGCTCAAGAGGGGAAATAAAGAAATAAAGATGGCTCTGTCACGATACTCCAACAGAACAGCAATCCAAAACACACATCAAATTCAACACAAAAATGGTTAAATAAATACAGAATCATTCTTTTGCCATGACCGCCCCTGTCCCCTGACCTAAATCTGATTGAAAACCTGTGAGTTGAACTTAAGAAGTGGGTGCACAAGAGAAGACCCAAAAATTTGGAGAGATTTTGGTTTGAGAAATGGTTGAAAATCTTAAAAGAAGATTCAGTGCTATTCTGTTCTCAGCTGTTAAAATACTAAATGTCTGGGGGGCCAAGAAGACACGTATTTATTTTGTGATCACCTGTGACTTTTTTCTTGGTTAATGGGCTCTTATGGAATTTATATATTTTCTTTATTTGCTGAGTTATGTTAAGTTATTTTCAGCCTTAATTGCTCACATCAGACAAGGATGCCAATAATTTTGAAGGGCACTATTTGTAACTAAGGACAATGTCATTGGCTAAATTCAGTCATAAAAGATTTCCTCATTCCTCACCTTAATCACATCTACAATATTCGGTTCCCCCGACTTTCTGTTTAAAAAACAGCCTTATATTTTAAGCTGATTTATCAGACTTTGACATGAGTAAAACCTGTAGTGAATTAATGTGGCAAACATTTACACTCTTTGTGGTCTTAGGCTACATCCTTCAGTCTTACTTTGGCTTTGTGGTAAGCTGGCTATTACTGATAACATTTGGTTTGACCTTGCACCTACAGGCCCATGCGCTGGAGGCGGACCTGGAGCAGATCTTGCTGGACGTGGCCTGCCTGTGCAAGACTGTGATCTGCTGTAGGGTCACTCCTCTGCAGAAAGCCCAGGTGGTGGAGCTGGTCAAGAGACATAAGAGAGCTGTGACCCTGGCCATCGGGGATGGAGCCAATGACGTCAGTATGATCAAAAGTAAGATTCTACCGATAATGCATCTCTGACAGTATACGCTGATAATATACAAACGCTGAAATAATTATGTTTTATTAGAGTGTTTTGTGTCATATTTTTTGTTATTATTGTTAAAGCTACATAGTCATGTTTATTGTGAATAGTTTATACCCTGATATATTGACTTACACAGCTTCTAATCCCATGTTTGTAGCACTGCATTTAGAGGTGTCAGTGGGTTCAAATTAGTCACATTTTGATCAGAAATGTAGTGCTTATGTAGGTTATCACTAGGGGCTGCTGGTGGCCTAGTGGTTAGGGCTTTGCCCCTGTAATCAGAGGGTTGTGGGTTTGAATCCCAACTGCTAGTGTCATTACTGAGGTACCCTTGAGTAAGGTACTGTCCCCACACACTGCTCCTCAGGCGCCTCTCCTAGGTGGCAGCCCATTGCGTCGCTTGGTGAATGGGTTAAATGCAGAGAAAGAATTTCACATTGTTCACGCTGTGGTGTGTTCACGTGTGACTATAAGGGGCCACTTTACTTTATCTAATGTGGATTTGGTGTGTGATTAACTTCTCCTCTGTCCAGCGGCCCACATCGGTGTGGGCATCAGTGGGCAGGAGGGCATGCAGGCTGTGTTGGCCTCTGATTACTCCTTTGCCCAATTCCGCTACCTCCAGCGCCTCCTGCTGGTTCATGGACGTTGGTCGTATCACCGCATGTGCAACTTTCTCTGCTACTTCTTCTACAAGAACTTTGCCTTTACACTGGTGCACTTCTGGTTTGGCTTTCTGTGTGGCTTCTCTGCTCAGGTAAGATCGTAATCCCCTCCTTCTCTTTAGAATCAGTGGTAACTGCAAAAAAATCACAAAACACAATCATATCAGGATTTTCTATTGCCAGCTGTTATTTACTCTCTGTAATTGTTTCAGGGTGAGTGTTCTAAAAATTGCTTATGTGCACAGAATATTTCTTATGGTCTGTATAATTTGTAATCTGTTTCTTATGAAAGACGGTATATGACCAGTGGTTCATCACCCTGTTCAACATAGTCTACACCTCTCTGCCTGTTCTTGCCATGGGCCTGTTTGACCAGGTGAGTAAAGCAAACTCACACAATATTATTTTTGTTCCTTAATGTGAAAAACAACAGGAAAAAACATAAATCTGCATCTCCACTGTTTCTGACAGGATGTGAATGAGCAGTACAGTCTGCGCTACCCTAACCTGTACAGACCCGGGCAGCTTAACCTCTTGTTTAACAAACGCAAGTTCTTCACCTGCACGCTGCAGGGGGTTTGCATCTCTTTTGTCCTCTTCTTCATCCCATATGGGGCCTTCCTTTGTGCCGTGCGAGATGATGGGTCACACATATCTGATCAGCAGTCTTTTGCCGTTACTATAGCAACCTCACTGGTCATCGTGGTTAGTGTCCAGGTAACTGTTTATTTATAGTAACAATTCTCTTTTGTAGAAGTCATCATTAAATGTACAGTATTCAGTTTATTACTTTGAATATGTTTTATAAACAGTATCTGCTACAAATGAAAAGCTGTACTAGTACTGAACACCTATTTTTATATCTCTTACTGGTATCAGCTAGACTCTGAGAATGTCAGTAAGGTTTGTAGGCCCACACAGACATTAGACTTGAGAAGGTTTCTGCAGAAGACATGCCAGATGGTTTTGTCTTGGGCTGCTGGGTGTCTGCCAACATTTAAAAAAAAATCCTATTATTTCAGATCGGGCTCGACACAAACTATTGGACTGCGGTGAACCACTTCTTTATATGGGGCAGTCTGGCTGTTTACTTTGCTATTATGTTTGCAATGAACAGTGATGGCATCTTTCAAATATTTCCAAGCCAGTTCCCCTTTGTTGGTAAGTGTGGCACCAGTCAAAGCAGATCAACTAACCAAGGTTTACCTTGTTGGTATTTTCCGTATTTATTCCACTAACGTCCTGATTACTGGAGGACTCCCAAGTCATCTGTCATGCGTAGTTTGTGTTTTGTTGCAGGCACAGCACGGAACACTCTGAGTCAGAAGAGTGTGTGGCTTGTCATTCTGCTCACCACAGTGGTGTGTACAATGCCAGTGGTGGCTATGCGCTTCCTCAAGACAGACCTCCATCCCACACAGACTGACAAAGCAAGTATATTAGAATAAAAATGACTGTGTATAATATTAAATGAAGTGGATGATCATGATATCCTGTGATTTTTTTTCGCACTTCATGTTGAACATCTGTCAGACTGTTTTTGCTGATGTTTGTATTCCATATTTTCTGATTAGTTTTGTCCTCCAGGATAAAGAATCATCAATGAGTAGAACTGTCAAGAGAGATTTATACCCTTAATATCTAACTGCTCCTGTCTCTCCTGCAGGTACGTTTGCTCCAACAGGCCACAAGGAGGCAGGGTCCTAAGGAGCAGAACCTCAGGCGGGTACGCAGGACCAGCTCCCGCCGCTCCGCCTATGCCTTCGCCCACCAACAGGGATACGGAGAGCTCATCACCTCTGGCAAGAACATGAAGGTCCACACCTCCTCCACCTCAGCCTTCCCTGGCTCATCTCCAGGGAGAGCCAGTAGCAGCACTAGCTGGATAGAGAACATGCTGAAAAAGAGAGGGGACACGAACAGTGCAGAGGAAACTGAAGAAACCACAGGTTCTGGGGTTACAGAGCACACTAGAGCAGATGTGGCGAGGGAGCACAGCCTAGAGACGTTGTACACATACTGATCAGCTGGCATATAGTGCAGCATAACACAGGGCAAGTTGCAAGATCCTGGCTAAAGGGGAGGGGATTCTCCTTAATTGTCTCCAGAAGTAAGCTGGGGTCAACACCAGTTACACTACGTATCTATGGTCCCAGAGATTGGTGGAGATATGGTATAAGAGGACCACAGAACTCCCGAACAAGACGCAGATGCACTCTGGGAATGCTCGCCTCATACCTCACAGCTGTACGCCTATATGGAAGCAGTTCAAAGTGTCAAAGTTCAAAGGAGTGGCACTAAGGAGACCAGCATTGTATAAGAGAGACTCCAATGAGCCAGCATAATGAAGCACAGATAAGATTCCTTACCTTCCTGTCATACTTTCATTTTTCATGCAAATGCATTCTATTCTCCAGGTGTACTTTTTATTTAATTGTGTTTCATTGAGAGAATGCATTCTATTCTACTCATTCGAGTTTTGACTTAATTTTATCTCCCCAATGGACTGAGACAAACATGCAAATGGAGGAACGTTGCTCCAGAAAGCCACTTTTTTTTAGAGAATTTCTACAGAGCCCTTCGTATGCTTCCAGTACATTGCAGAGCCAGCCAGTAGACTACATACAATATAATTGTGTGCACAATTTTAATGCAATTATTTGAACTACTGGTGAAATCGAGTAAACTGCAATCCTCTCAGGAGTTATACTGCTTGTAGTTGATTTCAGCGTTATGATGTAGGCTACTGTATGTTTTACCAGAGGCTTATGGTCTCACAGCTGGCACACGAAGGAACCATTGGAAAGCACCGTTTTTCATTAATCACAGGCTTGTAGGAGTTCTTACCTCTTGATTCAATAATACCTCTTCTTAAACTGTTGTTAATCTTACTCAACAATTCACTACATTACTTGATTTGATCAGTTTCTAAATGTATTAAAATATTGCAAACATACAGAAAACGTTGCACATACAACAGCCATCTTAAAATGCTTAATATCATCAAATAGTAGTAAACAGAATTTATTCAACTGCACTAGCATATAATAGCAAAAATGATTTGTAGTAAGAATGTGTGTAAATTTTAGAATAGACCCATCTAGATTGCTTGTACACTAGCTTGAGCATTGTGACAGAATAGCGACAGTTGATGGCATCTGCCAATCATCATGACTTATCCTTACTATCATTTTTAACATATTAAACAAGTCTGCATTTACAGAAACAGTTTGTAATTATACCTCTGTGCATATATTATACTGAAGTCAGCATCAGGTTTGCATGCAGACCACTGAATGGGGAAAAGAGCGAAGAGTTCAGATATTCAAAAGAGAAAGATAACAGTCCAGAGGCCACATTGCTGTGCCTTTCATCTGCCCTCTACTGACAGGTCAAGCATTTACCGTATATCAAAAAACCATAACTATGGCCGTCTGCATAAGGGTCTACAAATTGGGCATTTTATTCACTGTCCTTTTGTAAAAAGGAAAATGTTGTGCCTTTTTATTTTCCTTTCAGTAAAGGAAGTATATTTTTGAGTTTAGTACAGTATTTTATCTGTGTGCCACCAAGGCCTTGTTTGTCATTTTTCTCTGTGTTACAAATACCACAAAAATGTACGGTGTGGACAGTAATTTTCCAGACAAATAGTTTAGTTCTTTGTTCATATTACGTTACACTGAGATATAAGGTTTTAAGTTTTCTATTTAAAAATATTGATCTATAAGGGAGTTGTGCAACATCATTTGTTTTTATGAATGTACAATTAATGCCTCATTCAACATGATGTTAAGTATGTTAAGAATGTATGAGAAAACTTTCCTGCTGTGCTATTTTGTCAAGGGAGACCATGCAAATTGTTTATTGTTTTTATTTATATGCATGGATTTTTATACAGTTCATTGTACTTTTTATAATATGATACATAAAATGGCCATAATGAATTTACCTAATCTGTTTGTTCATTTCTGGGATCTGTTTGCCACTGTTAGGGTTTAACAGCACGGACGTCGCAGGGGATATTTCATTACTTGGCTTAAAACACAGGGTTTTGTTTGCATTCATAGTTGATACCCTGATGCTATCGCTGAGGAGAGTGATATTTTGAGAGAACTGCCTTGCTGCAATACCATGGCAACCAACCAGCTTAGCTCAGTGATGTTCTTCAACCCAACAGATGACACACTGCCTTAAACAGGCGTATTAAACAGCAGAAAACAGGAAGGTCTTCAACTGACTTTTTAATCAAAACAAATTGATCAGAAATGTGGGGGACTTAATCAAAGTACAAAATAATTCCCCAAAATAGCTATAAGTAATGAAAAACATGTATATATGTGTAGATTTCCCTTTCATCACAAAGAGTTACAATCACCACCTATAGTTTAAGAAACATTTGGTCTTTGTCAGAGATCCTTCAAATGATGTATAAAAATGATCCCTTGCATTTTATTCTTCTATAAAGATGGCTGCTCCTCCCCCTGGCCTTGTAACAAAAAGGCTCTGCTTTACCAGAGCTGCTCGACGAGCATCAGGCATGTAGTACTGCTCCTTCACTGTCCGGAGAAAAGAATCTATCTTTTCAATGGGTACCATGGAAACCGTGCAACCTCCCCATCCAGCGCCTGTTAACCTCGAGCCCACAGCACCTGCTTGTCTGTGGAGAGCAGAGAATGAAATTTTATTTACATGTAAAACAAAACATTTCAGAAGGTTTGATATTACACATGTGAATGTGAAGCAGTCATGTATACACTGAGTAAAAAGGGGTAATAAAAATAACTATATACATACACATCAGAGGTCACCAATCTAGTGTGGTTACAGGTTTTTATTTTAATCAAGCAGAGGAACACTTAACGTTTGAATACCGACACCTACTGTTTCAAACAAGCAGAATGAGATGTGGGTCATTAAGTACACCTATTTTGTTTATATTATCAGCTCCACTTGCTGTGTAGGTGCACTTGGTAGTTGCAGTTGCAGACTGTAGTCCACCTGTTTCTCTGCATCATTTGTTAGACCCTTTTGTTCTGTTCAGTGTTCAGCACCCCGACTAGATCGTCAACAATCAGGTATTTTTTGGGTGGTGGATTAATTCTCAGCACAGCAGTGACCATATCATGGTAGTGGCATAGCAGTGCTGCTGAAATTTTTCAACACTGTCACCGTACTGTTCACTCTATTAGATACACCTACTTTGTTTGGCCACATTGCAGATAGTGTTTATAATAGCTCTGATCTGATGCTGTAGAGTTTGTGTTAGTCAACCTATAGTCATTCATCAGTTGTCAGTTTCTGTTCACAGGACACTCTAGTCTAGACATTTTTGGTCGGTGGGCTATTCCCAGGAGTGACAACGAGGTGTTTTAAAACTCCAGCAGTACTGATGTGTGATAACCTCTGTAAAACACACACATACACACACACTAACATGCCAAATAATACCTGCGTACTAGTGGTGCCGTGTGGGTCCATGACTAACCAATGATACAGTGTAACAGATGGACTACAGTCTATAATTGTAAACTATCCATATCGTAAGTGGAGCTAAAAAAGCAGAGTGTAGATACAACTTAGGTGTACCTATACCCTTAAAACTAATATGCCATGTTTTGTACACTACTGTGTCAGGAAGCATATTCAACATCACATACCTTCCGGACCAGTTTTTGGATGAATAACACATTTACTATGTCTAACATATGTGTATGAGAACACTCACTAAATGTGTTAAACCTCTACACAACCTGGACATTTTAACATCTCTTTTTAGAGAGTGATAAAGTGGCTTGTTGGTGTACATACTATGTATTATGGCTGTCACACCAAAATCATTTAATATGACTACCAACACCAGCTGTCTTTTACAGTGTGTGAACATTTTATGATGAGTGGACCAATAGAAATGGTCTAAAAACATCTTGTTACATAACCGCTGTTAATGTTACATTTAGGGTTGTACAAAAAAGAATGTTTTTTTCTTTCTAGGTATTCAGCAATTCTGAGATTTTGCTGAGGTTTTATTATGACAGTGACCATATATATAGAGCCTTGCCTTGTAGAGCTGAATCACAGCATTCTTTATGGCCTAGATGTCCCTATGATGTAAGATGTCTTTTCATATCAATCTTCACTGCATCATAAATGCAAAATTACAGCTTTGTCTTCCTACAGCTTGACAATAATGCTCCATTAATCTCCTAATGGGGAAGGTGCCTTTCTCTCACTCACAGACAAATGTCCACCAGCTGGTCCAGCTCTGGGCAGCTACACTCATACAAGTCTCTGCAGCTAGCATGGCTTTGGTTCATTAGATTGCCCAGCTGCAGGACAGCACCATCAGGGGATGAGTCGCACACAGCCTTGAACCTCAGGACGCGGGCAGCCTCGCTGTACACATGTTTGGCCCTCTGGTACAGTTTGAAGTGGGTCACTGAGATAAAATAATAAAATAAACCAGGTACTTAGTTACAATGTAATGTATTTGTCCAACACTGTGGAAGGATTAGACAGTCTAAATGAGAAACCACTTTCATTCCCTTACCATGCTGTGTGTTAGCGCTGAGGATATTTTCGCACAACTGCTCAGTGGTAATTTCAAGGATCTTGCAGATTTCCTCTCTGTTGTAGGGCTCAGGGTGAAGAACCTCCTCCATCAAATCCAGCATCTTCTCCAGACTTAATCCCAGCTCTGTCTGCAGTCCACCCAGCTTCTGCAGGTCACTCCACTCCAGGCCCCTAGCCTTGGCCAGGACCTGTGAACAAAGTGAACAGAGGCTTCCACCCTGTGACACCCCTGTACTGGACTACACAGGGACGATACAAAGTTTACATTATCAAAACTCCTCACTTTTGTGGCAATGCGGCATTCCACCACTCTGATGTTGTAGTGTGACGTGGCTGCCTTGTTCATCTCCACACAGCTATTAGCAATCACAAAGACAGCTCCATCTGGGAGCTTCACATCAGTGGCCCGAAGGGGATTAAACTCGATCAGCTTTGCCTTGAATGATCATGATTGTCAATAGGCAAAGAAAAGCACAAAAAAAATAGTTAGAACAAAAATTATAGTGTTAAAAATAAGCAACCAAGCATTATTAGAGATATGGTTGCAAATACAGAGGAACAGTTACGCACGGAGTGATAAGAACAGATGACTCATACATTGCATGACTCATAGGCATAAGAATCATAATGAAGTGCATTACCGTTCCTTCTTCAGCAAGAAAAGATATGGACTGATCCATCCCTCCTCCTTCAGTACCAATGTAACGTTCACACTTGGCACATGTTTCAGCCAGCAGTACCTGGCAAAAATAACAAAGGTACAATGTAATATATGTATTAGTACTGGCGATATCCATCTATATAAGCATACTGCTGTTAGCATTAGCAGTATTGATAAAACAGGCACTAAAAATAAAATGTTATAGTTTAGGTATTTCAGCTACACAAATTGCTAACAGTTGTATAAAACCAACCACATGCTTTCCCCACAGAGAAAGAATGGGTCTTAGTGAAAAGGTCAGTGACTAAACGCTACACTGTCATATGATTTCACATTTGCAACAAGTCATGAAACCACACAAACTCACAGAGTGGGGCTGCTGAGTGCTGAAGCACACAAAAAAAATCACCTATCACTCACTACAGAGTACCACAATTAGCACACAAACAACATGTTTAGACCTTCAATAAATGCGTTTAAACGGCCTAGCAGCTGCACAGAAGCCTAAGAGCACTATGCACAATGTGAATTGGTGGTTGGGGTGGGGTAAAGCATGCTGCCACTGGACTCTGGAGCAGTGGAATCGTGTCCTCTAGAGTGATGAATCACGCTGTCCTATCTGGCCGGATGATGAACAAATCTGGGTTTAAAGTATGCAACCTGCTGGACTGCATAGTGTCAAGAGTGAAATTTGATGGAAGTGGGATAATATGCCTGGCTGTTCAGGGGGCATCTCCATTTAAATGCCAATGATTTTGGAATGGGATGTCCATCAAGCAGTGTGCAAAATACCAGGTAACAGGATGTAAAATGAGCTGACATATTTTTCCTCAAGCAAACACACATTTTAATCATTTTGCTTACTCAGGTCACATACTCCACATATACATATTGCACATAAACACTATATATAACAAAACAAAATAGGCTAATTCAAAACAAGCTACATCAGATCTAAGAGACATTCCTCCTGCACACACCGCAGGCTCAAAGTACTTAGGAAGCACAGATTCATACCCATGAATAATCTTGGCCAAAACCAAACTTACAAAATTAAAAAATCCATAGCCTGATACCATAAAATTTGGAAGGTTTTGTCATACTGAATTTTATCAATACAATTTTTAAGTAATATGCATTTTATTTAAAAATAAAATTAATGGCTGAAAAGTAAATGTCAATAGAGATTTTACTTTGGAAATGGCCTTTTGATTCGCCTCCATTGTGACCAGGCCAGCACAGCACACCAGAGCACTGGAACTAGACAGCCCTGAACTGGCAGGGATGGACCCATCCACAACACACCGGATTCCAGCCAGGGAAGACAAGCTCAGGTGTTCCTGAAATGAGAAAGGGGCCATATGTCAACTGCCGTAATACTACAAGAATGCATGAATGAATTGTTCTCTTCTTGTCTTACCCGAACACCTTTCACTCCACAAAGAAAATAATTATGCCACTGAGGATTCTCTCTGTCTATGGTGATTTCACTGACAGACACTAAGAAATCCCTGCAAAAGCAGATCAGTAGGAAAATTATTCAACAGTGCCATCGTCAGGTTATGGTGTGATTCACATTGAAACTGGATAAATTTACTTGTATTTGTCGTCAGTGTTGGTCAGCTGGATTGTCCGAGAGTTGTTCACTGATACAGCAGCGAGAATATTCTGCTCGATGGCCATGGGGAGGACTGCATAGCCGCAGTAGTCGATGTGCTCTCCTAAACATAAGGGTAGCAGAATTAACCAAATACAATCAATTACATTACACAGATCCAGCTCATTTTCAGTGCACTAATCATAATTTGGTGGTAGCTGGTGGTTAGAGAGTTGCCCCTGCTATCCAAGGGTTGTGAGTATGAATCCCAGGACTGTCTGTGGCACCACTGAGGTACCCTTGAGCAAAGTACGCCCCCACACACTGATGGTAGCCCACTGCTTCACTCGGGTGAATGGGTTAAATGCACTCAGGTCACTTCCTCCAGTATCAATTTAGTATATAAAATAAAATAAAAAAATTAAAATACTTTTCTAAATGGGTGATGAATCACTTCATTATGTGCAATAGTCTTACCAAGTGATCACTCCTTATGCCAAAATTACTTATATACTACTGATCTCTACTACATGCAATAACAGACTACCATCTGTGTCATCAGAAATATACTTAACTGTAAGTTATTTATTTATAGTATTTATACCCAGCATTTGTGTAAATAGCATAGTGTATTTTCATACTGAGGTTTTGTTCTACAGATTTTATTTTTATCAGACTTATTTAGACTTTACATTTTATACTGTTCTTGTCTTTGTGTGTCTTTGCAGTCACAACGTAAGCAATTTCCTCCTAAATCAATAAAGTTTCCTGATTCTGATAAAAAAAATAATAACCTACCTATCAGATTCACCCTTCCAGGAGCACATGCATAAAAGAGAGGAGACTCCTCATATTTCCCATGAAATGCCTCTTTCAGCCTCCGTAGTCTGCAAATATAGGAAAATATATAAACATAACATGCACCACTATTCAGAGATCACCTATAGATCGTCGTTTGAAAGAAAAGACACCAAAAACAACTTTAAAAAAAAAAGAACAATCCACTCACCTCTCGTTGGAACTGAAATCCACTTTGATCTTTGGAGGATTTGCAGCCATTGTCCTGTTATTACTAAAACATTAACCTCCTTAAAAAAATCTGCAGAAGTTTCATCAGCTGACACTCACACCCGGAATATTTCACACCAACAACACGGAAGAACGAGACACTCATTCAAAAGCAAGCATTTGATTGGGAACCTGAACCACCATCCTGGTTTTAGACGCTCCTTGTGTATTCACGGGTTCAGGAACAGACTCGCGTTTTCAGACTCCTACTGCAACAGTTATAAGATTCCGCTGGTAACTGATCTTGGATCAGCGTGTAGTCTCCGGACTGCAGCTCAGGCGGTGTGATTATTTTCGCACCGCGGAGGACTCTGGGAGTGTTTCGGCCCTCTCTCCCCGGTCAAGATGTCTGACATGGAGGATGATTTCATGTGCGATGATGAAGAAGATTATGACCTGGTAAAAACAAAAGTCACTCTCTTGGCTTTGCATGCATGCTGTGTAGCTCTTGTCGTGACCTCGTTGTGTGTGAATGTGACTTTAATTCAGCTGAGGTGTGTGCTCCAGGGTCTCCAGGAGAGTTAGCCAGCCTTAGCAACCAAACTGCTGTGTGGCTAGCTTAGCATGCTAATGTTTGTTACTGTAGCAGCAGGGTAGTTTTGTGGTGAGTTCCTTTTATAAAATAAGATAATATAACTCTTTATTAGTCACACAGGTGGGAAATTTACATTGTAACAGTAGCAAAGTGGACAGAAGAAAGTGGAAGGAGCATAACCAATAGAATAAAAGCCACACATCACAACAGTATAATATAAAAAGTACACTATACAAATATATAAATATGTAAATTTGTGAGTGTCTATGTGTATGTATATATGTGTGTATATATATATACACCTTTATAAATGAAAGCTAACATGACCAGCTTTGCAGTTTGTGATGTGTGTCCTTCGTCAAATTGTCTGCTTACTGGCTTCAGTGCCTTACAGAAAGCAAAATAGTTTGCCATAAAGGTAGCTAGCTAAGTTAGCCCCACGCTGGCTAGCTGTCAGTGGCTTACAGAGTCCTACTCATACTCCAAAACATCCAAACTCACTCAGCGAGCACCTCTGGTGAGCTTGTACCTCAACTCATCTGCTGTAGTTCTTTTGTTTTGCATTCTGCATTGGTATTTTACCCAGTGTAAGTAAAGAAACGAAGTGTGACATCTTTCACAGTATTGTAGTTGAAATGGTAGTGTATATATAAAGAAGCCCATTATAGTCACACGTGAACGCACCACAGTGCAGCACAAAGTGTAAAATCTGTACTCTGCGTTTAACCCATTCACCAAGTGAAGCAGTGGGCAACCACCCTTGCAGCACCCAGGGAGCAGTGTGTTGGCATGGTATCTTGTTCAAGGGTACCTCTGTGGTGCCACTAGGAGTCCTGGGATTCGAACCCACGACCTTCTGATCATAGGGGCAGATCACTAACCACCAGACCCCCAGCTGCCCATGCTTTATCTGTGGAATTTCGTTTTACGTCTGACTTCTTTTTCAAAAGGCTACTTTGTTTTGGAGGAAAGTCGCAGGCATTCTTAGGCTGTTATATTAAACTATGACTATTAAACTGTCTCAAAGTTATGAAAGTCCACCCACAGCTTAACGCCAGGGGTAGTTCTTATGCCTGAAGGCCGATTTGTGGAACAGTTCAGTTTAACTCATCGATTTAGTAGTTTTGAAAATAAAAATCACCAAACTGCTGGACACTAGCCCTCTAGGACCAGAACTGAATACACTTCACTGCTGAACCAGTAAACACACACTGAATGTTATATGCATATCTCAAATAAGGGGGAAAAAAAACCTGATACAAGACATTTGGATTGTTAAAATATTATTGTGGAATTGAGTAGAGTGGAAATTAGGTATGATTGACTGAGGGCTGTGGTTTCCATTAATATTTGACTGACAGCACTACAATCTTGTCTTCTCTGTTTAAGTACTGTGTATTGTTAATGTAGATTTGGCGTGCATTTAAACACTTCTGTTTAAACTGCAGAACTCGTTCTAGGTTCATGGCAACACATTTACTTAAATCATGCTGACCTTTTTCTTGCAAGAAGTTTCCCCTACAGTCTTTTTTCAAACAGAAATAAAAGTGGAGTTTCCCGTTAATAAATGGAAATCAAGTAATGTGTTATGGTCTGTGCTGTAGGCTTAGAGCTGTTGTTTTAAAATTTTATCTGTTTCTATTTCAGGAATACTCAGAGGACAGTAACTCTGAGCCAAATGTTGACTTGGAGAATCAGTACTATAACTCCAAAGCCCTAAAGGAAGATGATCCGAAAGCAGCCTTGAGCAGCTTTCAGAAGGTAACATGGCAATATATTACTAATTTAAACATTTAAAGCATGCTTTAAGCGAAAGAAAAATAATGCAAAATAATATATTTTCTGCATTGTAGGTGCTGGAACTTGAGGGAGAAAAAGGAGAATGGGGGTTTAAAGCACTGAAACAGATGATTAAAATAAATTTCAAATTGGTAAGCAACAGGCAAAATGAATCAGAATATATCTTTTAAAGCTTGAAATAGGTCTGCGCAATATGGACAAAATATTAACATTGTGATTATACATTTTACAATGCCTTTCTTTATATTAAAGGGCCCATATTATCACTTTTATGGAATTAAAAAGCCTTGGAGTGTTTCAAAACATATGTTTACTCCTCCATCCATACAGTTCATGTATGGAAACCAAGCTTCAAAAATGGCCTGTTTTCAAAACAAGCGCATTCACATATCTGCTTATTCAGCCTGCAGCAGTATAGCCCCGCTTATTCATTCTGAAGTTTTAAGGAGTGTTTAAGCCCCATGCTGCTTTTTGAATGAGCTGCAATATAGGGTTAGAAAGCCAATTAGAAAAAAAGACCATTTACATATAGCGGTCTTAAAGGCACAGTAACACAAATGGTCTGTTTAAGGAATAAACAGATGGGAAACTGGTCATGTAAAACTAAATTATAATGATTTGTGAAATATACAAAAACCCACATAAACATCATGGAAAAAAGAAGAACATGTAGAAAAAGGGCCCTTTAAAGACACCTTTGTGAATCAGTGCCTTTAATAGTTAAATAATGACCAAAAATGTTACTTTTGATGGATTACACGAATACCTCAGTCCATTAAAACAGCCAGTAACACTCACTGATCGCCTTGTCAAAAACACTGTGATTGGTTAGAGGCTCATTTGCATATCTCCACCTTCTGCGATATTAGTATTATAGAGACCAATATCGTGATAACAATTAACAGATGATGTATTGTGCAGCCCTAGCTTGAAGTATAAGCTTGTGTCTGAATTTTAAAAGTTACTTCTCAGAGTCTGATGAATATTTTGCCCCATTTGCCTTAATTCCTCTATTTACTCTTTATTCAGACAAACTTTCCAGAAATGATGAACCGTTACAAACAGCTTTTAACATATATACGAAGTGCTGTCACAAGGAACTACTCTGAGAAATCCATTAACTCCATTCTAGATTACATTTCAACCTCAAAACAGGTATTTCCATTATCTCAATATGGTCAAAATGAAGTGCTACAACTTATTGGTCTTGTTATATTTTTGACTTTTCTTCTTATGCTTTCTCTGTTCTATTCACAGATGGACTTGCTTCAGGAATTTTATGAAACTACTCTAGAGGCACTAAAGGATGCCAAAAATGACAGACTTTGGTTTAAAACCAATACTAAGGTTTTAATTCCTATTGTGTATTATTCATCCATTATTTATTTATTAACATTTGCCATGAACAACACAATATAGATCACTTAAGCCCATTAATCTAAAAGCAGCGCTGGGCTAGCTTTAGTTTTAGACCTGTTCATCTACTTTTTTCACTGTAATCTGTAATTTAACATACGTACAACATCTTTTCTTGTATTCCATATACTCTAACAAGCATTGCTAAATTGTGTTCCTTTGCTTAACTCAGTTGGGGAAATTGTATCTGGAGAGAGAAGAGTATGGGAAACTTCAGAAAATTCTCAGGCAGTTACACCAGTCATGTCAGGTAAAAGAGAGTCATAATGAGAACTTTTTTGTATTTGGTTGTGAATTATAATTTAATGGTATTTTCTTGATTTTCTGTATGAAGACGGATGATGGTGAAGATGACCTCAAGAAAGGTACGCAGTTGTTAGAGATCTACGCGCTGGAAATCCAGATGTACACAGCACAGAAAAACAACAAGAAGCTGAAAGCTCTCTATGAGCAGTCTTTACACATCAAGTCAGCAATCCCTCATCCACTCATCATGGGAGTCATCAGAGGTATTGTTTTTGCCTCTCTACTTTTAGAATTGTTGGAGATGCATTGATCATGAATATTAATGCCTGATTCGGATTTCTTTCCAGCCAAATTTAATTTTAAGTAACATTTTAAGTGTATTTATTTATTTATCCCCAGAAGTATGCACTCTATGGGCATAATAAGCGCATTAATACAAGTGCTTTGCAGTAGTCAAGGCTGCAACATAACCTTTTTTACCTTACTGACATTTGAGCAGAAGCCAGCTAAAATAAATTCAAACAAAGTGCAACATGAAAAGTAAGAGGCAACTAGATTTTTACCACAGTCATGTGTAATTACAACATTACAACATACCTCATAAAATTGCCTCACAGATTAGCCAAAATTAAAATAATAAATTGGCTGCTTGATTGTGTGGAGCAAGAATCCTGATTCCAGTCTTGACTGGTTCTGATCATGCAGCAGTGTTTCATATTTTCATCACTCAGTTGCTAATATGTAGTACTAGGAACAAGTTGTGTTAACTTTCTGAATATCTTGTATTTTTGATCTGTTTTAGAATGTGGTGGGAAAATGCACTTAAGGGAGGGAGAATTTGAGAAGGCGCACACAGACTTTTTTGAGGCTTTCAAAAATTACGATGAATCTGGAAGTCCCAGGCGAACCACTTGTTTAAAGTACCTGGTCTTGGCCAATATGCTGATGAAGTCAGGAATAAACCCATTTGATTCTCAAGAGGTAATCCCAAATATGTGATTTAGGTGTGTTATGTTTGTGGTTTGACTAACTAAAATGATTCTTTAAAATGTGATCTTATGTCTAGGCAAAACCCTACAAAAATGATCCAGAAATTCTAGCAATGACGAACTTGGTAAGGTAAGTCTGAATAGAGACACATGAAACTCACTTAATAACATAACTAAGATAAATAAAAATTTTATTAGTAAAATACCTCTTAAATTATAGTGGTTCATGCTTATGCTCAGTCTATGTCCAGTAAACTGGACCTAATATTTTGATGATTTAATATTTTTTTCCCTTTTTTTTCCTATTTTATTTATTTATTTATTTTTTGGTTTAGTGCCTACCAGAACAATGACATCACAGAGTTTGAGAAAATCTTGAAGACGAATCACAGTAACATAATGGATGACCCCTTCATCAGGGAACACATTGAGGGTGAGTCAGACCTCTAATTGTTTTACACAGAACAAAAATTTTATCTAAGCTTACGTGATTAAAAAGGCTTTTCTCTTCTTGTCTTTCAGAGCTGTTACGGAACATAAGAACACAAGTGCTCATCAAATTAATTAAGCCTTACACTAGAATACACATACCCTTCATTTCAAAGGTAATATATTTTCTTTATAATTTTCATGTTGGGTTCTTTTGGCATATTTTACTTGACAAGTAAATTACTTGTTTGCAGGAACTGAACATTGATGTTGCAGATGTGGAAAGCTTACTCGTGCAGTGCATACTAGACAAGTAAGTTCTCGACAACAGTGATGTATCACTATTGGAACACTATAACAGTCATTAGAATACTATTTTATTATTTTACTCTGTTGTTTAGAGCAATCAATGTATTTCAGTTTTGACACATTTATGGGCATTGGAGAAGAAAGGTATTTATTTTACTCAAATCTATCACAATTTGTCAACTGTTTCAGCACAATCAACGGCCGAATTGACCAGGTTAACCAGCTGTTGGAACTTGATCACCAGAAAAGAGGCGGCGCTCGATACACAGCCCTAGACAAATGGACCAATCAGCTGAATTCCCTTAACCAGGCCATTGTTAGTAAACTGGCTTGATTGGCCACTCAAGATCTCCAAACAGCTCATTCACCCGACAGTCAGACGGCTCTGAGGGCTGTCAGTGACACGAACTCCTTTCAGGTCCTCTACCCCCTGATCACTGATTGACATGAAGTATTTGCTTAAACTGGCTAGTGTGTGTTATGCAGCTGCTGATACTTACGCCCCAACAGCTTTACACATCTTGAACAAAACAGAAATGGTGAAAGGAAATCTGCTCTTCTGAATCTTCAGAGTTCACTGTAACAGTGTTCTTTAGACTATGGTGGAGTCATCTTGGGAGGTGGAGAAACATTATTTTAATCCCAGGTATTGACATTTGGTTATGACCAACATTTGAAAGGTATACATTTTACCTTTTTTGGAGGTGTGTGGATACTCTGTAATAAACTGAAAATGTTTATCTGTTGAACACTGTCAAAGCCAGCATGTTTTATTTGTTTTGCGCAAAGATTCACTTTCGAGTTTTAGGTAGATGCACAGCAGTGTCTGTGAATAAAGTACTGTCATTACTAGAATTCCTCTAGTTTTCACCAATAAAAAAAAAAAAAAAACAGTACAAAAGTGAGTTTCCAAAAACACTGTTCTTTGATGGTTGAGAGAGAGGGAGAGAAAGCATGAGCCTCAGTTAAATTTATCTTCAGGGTATAGTGCTTTTGGTAACCTCACCCCTGATCAGATAACTTATGCTATGTAAGCTCTATTGTTTCATATTTGAACAACAAAATAAAGGACAACTTTGTTGCTTCAGAGTATTTTTATGTTTTGTGTGGAAGCACGATAGAAAAATACTTGCCTGTTTAAAGTAAAGAGGCCCTTATAGTCACGTGTGAATACAGCACAGCACAGCACAGAACACAGTGTGAAATTCTTTCTCTGCTTTTAACCCGTTCACCAAGTGAAGCAGTGGGCAGCCAGTAACGCAGCACCCGGAGAGCAGTGTGTGGAGATGGTACCTTGCTCATGGTTACCTTAGTGGTGCCACTGGCAGTCCTGGGATTCAAACCCACAACCTTCTGATCACAGGGGCAACTCAGTAACCACCAGCTGCCCCTTGCATTTTTGTAAAGAGTGTCATTGCATTCTGATGTAATTAATCTGGTGTACAGAGGGAACAATTACACTGGGGCTTGTGCCTTAAAATCTTTACTCAAAGATACTGCTACACCAGTAAACATCCATCAACATGTACACACATGGTCCTTTTGACTATCTGCTGTTATACATAATGCCATTTCTAATTCATGGTAACTGTTTTCAGAAGGATCCTTCACAGCCTGTAACCTTGCTCATTTATCATTTTAAAATCTGACAGGCAGTCTAAACATATAGGTTAATTTTAGATGCTATTTGGTGAAGTATCATGCTTTGAGCAATAAACAAATTGCACTTTCATTTTTTTCATTCATTGTTTTATTCAGTGAAATTAATATTTCTATTGGGGTCCATTTGTTTTTGCACTGAAGCCCATAAAATCCTAGTTTATGAAATGGTAAGTCGGTTATAAATTCTGTAAAACTCGTTCTACTAAATACTGCAACTCAAATTCAGTTGAAATCCATTCAGCACTGAATCTGTATAACTGTATTTATTAATTCGTTTAAAATACGAGTACAGTACAGTGGGTTAATCTGTTGCGTCACTACCTAAGTAGCGAATCAGAGGCCTGGATTTTTGCCGCTGTTTATAGCGCCATGTTTCAACTGCTGATGGGCTGAAGGCTGTTTGAGCTACTTTAGCTGTACATTTAGCTTCTTACTGTGACATTTAACCGGTCTGCGTAGTGTAAAATCGATTTAAGTTCGAGTTTAGCAGCCAGAGACAGAAAGTGGACTGTCTTTAAAGATAGCTGGGGGACGTTTGTTGTATCTGTTTACTTGGTGACTGCACTGTTTTGCACTTAAAACCAACATTTTTTACCTTTTCTCTGGATAAACTGCATCACACCGAGGTTTTTGTGATGAAGCTGACACAAATTTAGGCTTGTGAACACAATTCATACATTAAAGGTAAGCTGCAGCTCTGTTTTATTGAGCTAAAAGTGTACTGTTGTGGGTTGGTAACCAGGTGATGCAGCAGCTTGGGTTCAGGAACGTTAGATGGCTAATGCTATCACCGAACCCTACTCAGGTTACACTAAACACAAAAGGTTCCTCATAAGGGTTCTGTCATTGTGTACGAACTGTACCAGAGCTCTTCAGAGGCTCTAAACGTTTTAAAAAACATTGTGGACTAACCAGAAATCGATTCTTACCGACTAACAACTCGGCTAAAGTTTGTAGCTAACAAGACACTGTCTGTTTTTCTGCTCCTGAACTGTTTAATCCTTTTTAGCCAGCAATGTCCATCGATTTCGATAGTGCTGCCTTACAAACGCAGCAGGAGGAAGAGGAGGAGTATGATCAAGAAGATTACGCACGAGAGCAAGAGGTAAGTTTAACATTTCAAGAACAAAAACGTGTTTGGGATTTCAGTAAAGTCTGGTTGTCAGAAGAAAGGAGGTAATTCAGTAGGTACGCCCATTGAAAGAAGGGTGTGACTCTGATCACTCACCTTTCTTCACGTGGACCGGTGTAATACAGAGACTAGATGTGTTTCAGAAGTTGTTCTGTTTTAATATATGCAAATAAGATAAATAATACCGTTTTTATAATCGCTATGTACTGTATTTGGGTTAAAAGCAGTGTGGTGTTGTCTTGGCTTTGGGTAACAAGGCTGACTTAAGAGTTTGGGCTTGTAAAGAAATAATTTTGCTACATTTCCAAATATTATTGTCAGTATAGTACTGTGTAGCAATATTATCACTGCAATTTGTGACAAAACACAAAATATTTTTAGATCATTTGGATGTATTGTTCTTGATCACTGATTTGTGTCCCGTGATTGTTTGCGCTGGCTCTGATGGAAAATTTTAAAAAATCTTATTGCTACTTTTGAATGCAACAAATTGCAGTGATATTTGTAATATTACTACACAGTGCTATACTAACAGTAATATTTGGAAATGTAACAAAATCATTTCTGGACATGCTCAAACTCTTTAAGTCAGCCCTGTTGCTGTATGTTCTGTGTTTGGTTTGAAAGCGGTGTGATGTCTTGGCTTTGGATATTTCCTCTTAGCTTTCGTTTAAGGGTCATTATACTTTTATAGATCAATTAAATGTATTGTTTTTGATCACTGATTTGTGTCCCATACCTGTTATGCAGGCTCTGACAAAAACTTGACAAAAACTTATTGCTGATTTTGAATACAATTAATTGCAATCCTGAATTCAGTGATTCTTGTAATATTACTACACAGCGCTATACTAACAGTAACACCTGGAAAATTAGCAAAATAACAATTTCTGTACATGCCCAAACTCTTAACTCAGCACTGTTAATATCAGTTCTGTGTATTTGTAATATCCACACTATCATAACATTAAAATGATTTACAGAAAATTAAATATTAGGTAGCAGAATGTAAAACAGACTTTTTGTCATCTTTGTCCATTTTTAATTGACTTCCTCATTACAGATGAATTGTCAAGCCAAGTACATCAAATGTTATTTCAGTTTAATGTGGATAAAAATTCACTTTTAGTTATATATTACATTCATGACCACATGGACAACAGTAGCTTCCTACACATGTGGGTTAATGGCTTAAGCTGCAAACCTAAACCCTGTTAACCATCAACCCTGTTAAAAACCTACAGGTAACAGGCCTGACAATCTCGAAAAAATGGGAATGTTTAGGAATGCAAATTGTTCACTTTTTGTAGAACAGGCCGTAAACTACGTTATATACTGTACAACAAGTGTAAAACTGTTCCCCAGTCAGTGTACTTTAATAGGCAGCCTCTTTGTTTCAAAGGGAGTAGGCGGGGAATCCCTGTAGTGTTTGTGTTTAAAGAGCAGATACTTTCAATCACATGCATGCAGGCTCTGACTAATATTTAAGTCATCTGCCGAATGGTGACCTGGAGTCATTATTGGTTAAAGTGAAGAGTTGTCAGGTGTGTCTGCTGTGGCTGTTTCAGTATGTGCTTCTCTGACCCGCTTAGCCTACTTTCCCATGGCTCTCTGGATTCAACCTAAATGGAGCAGTTGAATGGAGAGAAGGTGCTGACGGAGGGCCACAGAATTTTTGCAATGGACTATATTAAGCATAGTGTTTCGACCACTGGAATGAGGTGGTCTGATGTAGTGCTGAACTGTAGATTATATGCTGAGCCAGTTTTGTCTTTTTCCTAGTGGGGTGCAGGAATGTTTCTGCTCCAGTTAACCAAAATATATGGTTGGACATTGACAATGGACAGACTCTCAGGACAAAGCAAAAAATGAAAACCAAATAGCTGATTTTTTTCTCCTCCCGCGCTTACGCCTGCTTAATTATATGACTCATACGGATAAACTCCAGCAAGTTTGCAGCATGCGGTTCAGTCCCTGAAGGTAACTGTGGCAGTAGGGTCTCTGTGTTTAGCCTAAATGCGGCAACACGAAGGTGTTTTTGTGTGTGAGGGGACTGTGGAAGACCTCAGGTTCATTCGACACTCTTTATGCAGAGTAAGTCCATCTGGTTTAGCTTGTTTCCCTTCTTCTGCCTGTTGTGTTTTGAGTGATGTTTAATGAGTGAAGCACACTTTGATTTTTCCTTTCAAGAACCTGAAATGTTTTGATTATTTCTTTTACCCAGTTGTCGATACAATGTGGCAGATGCCCTTCTTGCCATGTTTGTAGAGGCAGAGTTTCTGTGTATTTTCATGACAGATATGTTTTTGTGGTGAAACTAGTTTGCAGTGTTTTTACCAACAGTTGCCATGGTTCCCTATGTGTGGCCTCCGAGTTACTGCTAAAACTGTATAATATTGTTTTCACTTAATAATCTCTGGACAACATGTGTGTCATCCAGCTGCATAAGCTTCTGACTGACCTCCCAGATGATATGCTGGAGGATAGTCGAGACTGCTCCTCACCTGAGCTGGACTATTCAACCTGTAGTCACCAAGGAGGCAATAACAGGTATCGGAAGCCAAGGCCACTCTCTGAGACTAGCTCACAAAAAACATTTGATGTTCTTCTAATTTATCATATTTTGCCTAAATTTTGTGGTACGTTTTTGATTTATTTTAGACCACAGCGTGCTTGGAATGGACATTCTGAATGGTCTAATCAGCCAGGGTCTCCTTCTGCTGAAGAGGTGAGTTAATTACTTCCACTTCATTTCTGAAATATCAATGGATATCTGGAGTTTCGCTCATTATTTTGCATTCATTTAAAAATTCACAATAATTACCTCTTTGAAGAACCCTGAGGATGATATATGACCTGTTTACTCACCAGGGTTACACCTATGACAGTGCAACATCACAGCCAAACAGCTATGTTGATCATGTCCAAGGTGGGACCGAACATTTACCCCAAGTCTGGCATCCACATCAGGGCCAGAACTATCAGTATGAGTCTGGAGGCTATGTCTACTCTTCTGCAGAAATGGCAGAGTCCAATGGCATTAATAACGTATCTGCTGGGGAGGGGTATGAACAGGACACTTATCCACACACAGGTCTCCACCATGGTGTAGAGGGTAACGGAGATGGCCAAGGCTATGAGGAACATGTGAATGTCAGAAAGCACTTTCAGGTAAGGATTTTTAAGCTCTGGCATTTCATTCAGTTATTAATCTTAAGCCATATTGTTCAGTAAGCATTACAAATTATTCAGTAACTGTTATATAACTGGTCTGTAAGTTGTGTAAGTTTGAGTATAAGGGGTGGACCCAGATGAAGCCCTACAGGGTTTAGGGAGTTAGTGCATATTTAATAGATGCTTTTTCTGTGTCTGAGTGGTTTAGAGTACACAGTTGAATATAATGCATGCTGAACTCATCTGTAGTTACAATGATACTACAAAATTTCCTTTCCCTTATAATTTTATCAGAATTTTGATAATGGAATAACTGAGGGCAAAGCTGATTATTACAAAGCCACCTTCCATCCACATGATCCTGCCAGCCAACCTAAGATGTTCAATAATAAGTCATCCCCACAAAATGAGTACTTTGACCAGCTTCAGAGAGACTTTCTCGACTCATCACCAAGTGAGTAATAGAGACTACAGAGAAAATGTAGATTTGTTCAGTTTTCAGGATTAAAAGTTTGTATATACTTTTTTTCTTTTAGGTGGCGCTGATGCACAGGAGTATGCTCAGTTGAAGATTTTAAACAAAGCTCAGTCTAGGCAGATTGAGGACCTGGAGCAAAAACTGGAGGATAGCAGGCGTAAAATGAGATATTTGGAACATCAGTTTGCCATTGTGAAAGGTAAGGAAATATCAGGAATTTGGAATCGGATGCCTTCGGTTCTAAAAGAGTGTTCTCCAGAATATTTTACTGTAAAATTGAGTGTTTTGGTATTTTGGTTTGATGGTTCTCCTCCCTTCCCTGTCATCAAGAGTCAAGCCTGTCCCAAAGACCATTTACCAACAGAAAATCTACCCCTGTTTTTTTATTTTTTTTTTATTTTTATTTTTTTTATCCTAACCCTTCTGTCCATCATTTACTAGATAACAAAAACCAATGTCTAAGAGATACTGCATCATTTGGGCATCAAGTCTATGAGTGATGCTTTAATCCTCCCAAACTGGGTGCAGCAAAGAAGAGCTGAATTGTCATATTGCTTGGTTTTTGTCCAGATGAAAAAGAAGGACTGACAATATCACTCAAGGAGTCCAGCCATCTGACAGAGGAGGCAAAAGAGAGGGAGGCTCAACTGCAAGGCAAAGTCAGGTCTCTGGAACGGCAAATCCAGACCCTTACTGAGAAACAACAGGAGGTAAAAATACAGAATCAGTAATCATTTTATTGCAGATGCGAATCTGCAATAAAATTAACATCTGTTAAAAAAAAGATTGTGTGTCATATCAATGATTTGTTCATTTGCTATGAACTTAAAAACTCTGGGTGAATATGTGGTGATTGCAGATTTTTTGCCAGGGGTTGTACATAAAGCAAGACCTTTTAATTTTGCATGTGTGTAGAGCATGAAGAGGCAGCATGCTGCAGAGGCAGCTGTAGACAGTATGCAGCAACAGATGATGGAGCTGTGTCGTTCTGATACGCTGACACGTGCACGGGAGCAGCATGACCGAGACATGGCAGCCATGAGAGAACAACATGAGGCTAGAGTACTCGCCCTTCAGCAAAAACTGGACTCACACACTCAGAGGCTGGAAGAGCAGGTTAGCACACTTATGATTCATTCATTCATGACTCATTGCCTAACACCAGGGTTGAACTCTCAAAGCACCATTTAAAAAAAATTATGTTGCATAACAATCAAACAAAAAAAAACCAAATGCTGTTAATTTGTTATCTAAACTTTTCTTTTTGAAGAATCAAATGAACAAAAATATTTCTGTTTTAGCAGAGGACACTGTAAGCCATTGCAGGCTGTGTCTTGCTCAAAAGCAAAGAGATGTGTGTGCCCGGCAGGTGCAGGCAGCCCAGAGGCTGCGGGAGCAGGTGAAGCAGCTGGAGAGGCAGAGGGAGGAGGAGCAGGTGGACAGAGCTACAGTCATCAATGCCCTCACACAGCGCCTGGAGGAGAGCCAGCAGCAGTGTGCCAAGCTGCTCCAGACTGGTGTGTGCGTGTTTATTTGTGTGTGTTTCTGTGGTCACCACATGGGTCAGCAGTGCCTTTTCTGCGCAAATGTTAATTCAGTTAAATCACTTCAGCAAAATTAAAATTTCAGAGCTGAGTGATTTGGCAGTCACCCTAATATGAAATGTAGCTCAAAGGTCATTTGTGCCATGTGTGTCATATATCTTGGATTTGAAAACTGATTTCTCATGAAGTCCTCTGTGAGGTTGAAGTATGTCACTTTGTCTTGTCTTGTAGTGAGTGCATTTTGCATTCTTAACTTTACAGTCTGTCATTTCTTAGGGTCTGTGCAAGAAATGAGCCAAATACAGATAAAACTACAGCAGACACAGTCTAGTCTGAGCATCTGTGAAAGCATGAACAAAGCACTGCAGGTGAGTGAAACAGTCCTTTATTTTATATGCCCACATAGACTGCTAGACATCCAGAACTTATACTCAAGTCATAAGAAATGCATGCTGTTTTGTGGTTACATGTTTTTTTTTCTCTACAGGAAGAGTTGAATGAGTTGAAGGGGCACATTACCCTGTATGAGTCTGCTGTCAAGCTTGGAGCAGTTTCTTTTGATTCAAACACAGACTTGGAAAACCAACTCTCAGAGTCTTACGTAGATTTGGGTATCAAGAAGAGTAACTGGAAACATACCATAAATCACAGGTAATGTGTTGTGAATGTGTTAAGTTTCATCACAGCTGATCATAATCTAGTTAGATTAATAGAAATGTAGAAATGTGATTAGATGAAAAATTCTGTTCCTATCTTTGGTGAATTACTTTATTTCCCCTCATTGGTTTTCAGTACTCCTTTATTATCAAACTCCAGTTTCCCTAAGGACGACTTGGTGAAAGAGCTCAAGAGTGAGCTGCACCGGTGTCTAGCACAGCTGAAAACAAAGAGGCAGAAGGTCTCCCAGCTGCAGGAAGAGTTGCGGACCTCACATAACCATGTTGAGCAGCTACGGACTCAGTTAGATGGAGCAGAGAAGAGGGCTAAAGACTCTGTGGTATGCCTCACACGACAATGCTCTTGTGTTGTTTCTATATTGAATTACTGCGATGTAGACTATAAGCTGAAGAGCTGTGCTATAGAGCTTGCTTTTCTCTTTTGCAGGTGAGGGAAAACAGCCTAGAAAAGCTGCACAAACCACTCAACGCATTCTCTCAAAAAGAGCTTATAAAACTAGAAGAGGAACGACAGAACCTAGAAAAGAGAGTAGAGGTCTGTGTGTGTCACTAACGTTTTGTTGTTGTCCGCTGTGCAAAATATGGAAATCCACAGTCAAGATGTGTTTAGTAATATAGTATGTGAATGGTAGGCCCTTGAGGTGCAGAATAAGGACCTGAAGCAGAGTGAGGAGAAGGTTAAAGCAGCTAATTCTGAGCTTTGCATCAAGATGCGAGAGATGATTCAGGAGCTGGACCAGGAGAAACAGGAGGCTGCAGAGAGGTGAGGAGCTGATGAGTCCATAATTAATAGCAGGAGAAAAAGGAAGCTGGCAGCTCTGACTGTGACTGTCGAATAGTAGAACTGAATAGTTTAATCCTTTTTTTTATTTTTTTTTTCTCTCAGTGATTGCTTTGAGGATCTGCCATAAAACTGTGTTTTTGTGTGCGTGCGTGTGTGTGTAGGTATGAGAGGGTCCAGCAGCAGTATAGAGATGATGTGGTGCAGCATGTCCGTGCAGAACTTGCTCAGGAGCACACAGCTCATGTGGAGAAACTTACTGCCCAACATGAGCAGCACATCCAGCAGCTGGAGTAAGAACTTAAATACCATTACATAAACAAACATTTAAATCAATACTCTTCCCTCATAAGAAGTCACCTGCTGGTTTTCTAATATGCCAGAGTCAGTATTTTTAAAATTATAATATTACTCATCCTCCTAAATGTTTGCTATACAAGCTGACTTTCTTGTGGGCCCTTTCCTCAGGTCTAAATTAGCTGACCTTAGTCAAGAGGTCTTAGCAGTGCAGGAATGTTACATTTCTGTTTGCAAGGAAAAGGACAAACTTGAGGAAAACCTTAAGAGCAGGACTACGGAAGAGAAGAAACTGAAAGAAAATGAGGTAACTAAATTCATATAGTTCTATACGGTTTTAAAATATACATATGGTTTATTATCAGTATATCTGTTTTTTTTATCTGTTCTCCCTAATAAAGGCAAGACATTCAGCCTATGATTTGATTTTGTCATGATACTTTGAACAAATTTTAAATGAAGAAGAATGATGACTGTATTTAGTTGTACTAGTAACACTAGTTCTCAGTGACCGAAAGAGTGTGGCATATTATGTTACTTGAATGGGGTGGTGTATTGGTTGTTTACAAACTTCAGTGTTCAAACAATTTAGTTGAATCAGATATCATAATTAATAGACTGTCACTTCTCCACAGTGCATTGTCCACTTTTTGCATTGTGATGACAGTTTTTCGATCCACTGTTACATTCCTATTAGCTTAAAAGACAAGAAGAGACTGAGCTCGCTTTGGAGAGACTGAAGGCTGAGTTGGTCTGTCAGCACAAGGAGGATGTTGCTCAGCTTGAAGCTCAGTGGATCAAAGAGAAAGAGTCTGAGATCCAGCTGCAGGTCACCAAGCAACTGGCCTCAGCCAAGCAGAGCTGGCAGAAAGAGCAGGAAGAGGTTAGCCATAGACAAGATCTTTGGGAACTTTTTTAATTATTACAAATCACTTTGTTAGCGCAGCAAGTTAGTGGTTGTGAATTTACTTTGTGGGTGCACGTTTGTTTTGTGTTTTTATAAGTGAGTATGTGTGTTAATTCCACTCACATAGCTGGAGAAGAACTGGGCGCTCAGACTGGAGGAAGCTATGAAGGAGAGTCAAAAAGTCCAAGCTGCAGACACCCAGGAGGGCTTCTCTCAGACAGACAGCCCAGAATCAGCAGCTCAGTTCTTCTCTCAGGAGCAGCTGGAGGCCAGGCTCAGTACCCAGAGAGCAGCTCTACAACAAGAGGCAGACCACAATCTGTCCAAAGCAGTGGAGGATGCACTGAGGCAGAAAGAGACAGAACTGCAACAGAGACATGTGCAGGACATGGCATTACAGGTCCGTTTGACACTGGGAAACTTAATTCAGGATGTCATGTAAACAATTTATTCTCATGATGTTTGTGTTTGGATCCAGTTATAGGACTATAGTACACAGGGCATGGCATTGCAAGCATAATGTAAATTGCTTTTTTCAGGTTGAAGGTGCTTTGTCCAGGGCCCATGCTCGTTGGTGTCAAGACCTGACCACCCTCCCAGAGTACAAAGCCACTTTGCAGTTGGAGAGGAAGACATGGGAGGAGCTTCAAGAACAAAATATTCAAGAGCAGGTACAGAGTTAATTCTTATGGTGTGGATTTATTCTGCTCTTGATTTTGAGCTACCATTCTAAAACCTGTTTATTATATTAATGGCCAAGGTGTCTTCAGCAATAAAAACGACTGAAGATAAATGGCAGGAGGCACTCTGTGAGAAAAGCAAGGAGCTGGAGGACTATGTAAGAATAAACCAAGAGCTTCATGAGCAAGTACTTTCTCTGAACACACAGCTAGAATGTTCAGGTGAGGAACACTCTGCTCTCCTGAAAGCTGAGCTCTCTGCAGCAAAAGCCATGTGGAGCCAGGACAAACAACGGGAGATTTCATACCTGAGGACCCAGCTCCAGGCTCAGCTGGAGAAGAGCATAGCACAAGTTCAGGAGCAGGCCCTCAGACAAGGCCAGGAAGATCTACAAAAGACCCTGAGGAGCAAGGAAAAAGAGTGGAGTGCTCACCAAGAGGTCAGGTAATGATCATAGTAGCAAAGGTCACAACATAACATGGTATTGTTATCATGTAAACAGATTTGAGACCATATGCAATGTTTGCTATAGATAAAATAAGAAAAATACTAACTAAGCATTTACTTGAGGTTGCGGGAAGAGCAACAGCGAGTCAAAGAGGAGGTTCTAGCTGAGATAAAGGAGGTGATGAAGGAGGTTCAGGACCTGTGCAGAGACGTTGCTGTGGAGCAAGGCAGCAGAGAAGAAGGTGTAAGAGCCAGGTTAAGATACGTGTGTAGAGATGCAATGTCTAAAGCTGTGGCCCACAGCAAACAAGAGTGGAAAAAGGTTAGTAGCACATCTGTAAATACTTTTCAAATACTATTCAAACAATCTGTAAATATCTTTAAATACTGTGGAGTAAATATGCTATGTTAGCCTGTTCTGGACCATATTTTCTTGATATGCGTGCCATGTGCCATGCCACACACTGTTTTACGCAGTTCTATCCGATAAGAATGGAGGAAGGGGCTTGTGTGCTTACAACACAGAATAGTGTAAGAATGCTGTGCTAGTCTCCCTTGCCAAGAAAGCTCAGCTGTGTCTCTACTTCCTGCAGAGACGTAGGAAAGCTCAACTGCCCCCACCAGCACATTCTACAAATAGACTGTAGAGAGCAGCCTGAGTAGCTGCATCACTGCTTAGTTTGAAAATTGCACCACCTTGGACTGCAGAATCATACAGCAGAATGTGAGGACCACCATAAAAATCCTCAGGGTCCCTCACGCTGCTGTCACAGGCATCTATACCACATGCTGCATCCGCAAAGCTATCAGCATTGCGATTGACCCAACACATGCTTCCCCACACTCTTCCTCATCTAGCGCACCTAACAAAAGGTTTCATTGCATACAGGCCTTCTTTGCCAGTCTCAGAAACAGTTTCTTTCCCCAGGTCATCAACTATGCTCCCCAGTCACAAACACACCCCTGAACTAAACTATTTCTTTCCCCTAAATATACACATACACACCTGAACTTTCCACCCATAAAAGAAAAATCAAACTGCCACCTTCCAAATCAAACTTGCACCATTCCATTCCCTTTATCCACATTAAAATGTCTTTATATACTGTTAAGAAATATAGTTTATATCCTATGCTGCTATTTTCTTTTTAATTTTTGCATAGTTGGATTATTCATTACCCCATTAAAAATGTTTTGCACATTTCAATGACCTGCTACTAGAATACTGTATCTTCTGTAAAAGCTGTATTATCTCACAGTTGTCCTGTGTTGTTTGTTCGCTTTTGTGTTTTTAAAGTACTTAAACTTTTTTACCTGTTCTTTTGTTTTACCATGGCAATGAACACCTACTTGACTTGACATACACACACATACATATATCCTGTTTGTTTTCTCTTGCTTTAGAACAGTGAGGAACAGTTGAGACGTGTGCTGAAGGAAACACAAGAGCAACATAAGAAGGAGCTCAGTCAGATATGTAGTATGTGTGTGCTGTACTCTTAGAAATTATTTCCATTTCACTGATTTGAGGAAGTGTTCTAACTTGCATCTTCTGGTCAACAGGCACTGAGGCCCAGAAGAAGGAAGGTGTGTGTAGTAGTAAAGCATGTGCTGAGACTGTAGCCAGGCTCACGAAGAAGAGTCAGGACCTTCAGAGGCATTTAGAAAAGGCCTGCCGCCAGCTCCAGCACACTGTCCGAGAGCACAAGAGCACTTTACACAATCTGAAGGGTAAAACACTGAGGAGTACCTTGTAGTGTTGCGCGGGTCGGCTTTTTTTAACACCCGCCCCAAACCGACCCGTCAGGAGATCCAAACTGCCCCGCCCAACCCGCAAAAATACGCGTGGATAATGACCCAAAACCCGACCCGACCCGAGGAAAAAAAACAAAACGCCAGTGAGCATGTATTGAAGTGTCATTTGTGACACTGTAACCCATAGATGACAAAGATTTGTGCTAGATTCGCATTGAAGATGATGACACAATTTTATGCAAGATTAACTGTGTACCAAACAACAAAAAAGAAACCGAAAGATCGATTTTTACGTCCTTATTTATTGAAGGGTTGCGGAAAATTGCACGAAAGACATCTGTCTCGCACACGCACAAACACAAGCGCGCATATATGCAAAACACACTAGTTGTCAAAACTGTAACATCTGATGTAACATCAGATCTGAGAACTCTATCAGATTTGAATG